>CM035423.1:156281926-156289426 GCA_020310875.1 Ceratopteris richardii | reverse complement strand
TAGTCTAAGTGAAATAAGAGAGAGAAGTACAAGTCACCGGTGTGCGACGCAGAGAAGTGGAGTTGAAGGAGTGCATGGAGAGTGACTAAGGGATTGTGGAGAGAGTGCTAAGCTAGTCCCCCAAGGATCTCAAGGTCTCCTTGCAGTGTGCACATGCCGACAGAAGGTATTCATTCCTCCCCCTTAGTGGAAGCTTGGTGCAAGGTGTGCACAAGGATAAGCTTGAAGAAGGTGGAGATTTGGTGCAGAGGAGGCTGGCGGCAAGAAGACTTTGGGGTATTTGGTATTTTGTCATTGAGCACTCTGTGGGATTGTGCACAAAAGTATTGGTTTGTATTGTGCTTCAAAATTGTAATTGTCTTATTGTAATCAATCGGCAGAAGCTTCCAAGGTGTATTTCCTCTCCTGGTCTTTTCCTTTTCTCCTATAAACCCTCAAACTCCTTCTTGTCTAAGAATCCCCCAACAAAATTTGGCACGCCCGGTGGGACTTCCAAGGAGATTTGAGCTTAGGAGAAACCAAGTGCAAAGTATAGAAGAGATCAAGTGTCGACAGTACTACAGTGGTACTTCCTCGACCAAAAGGTAAATATTCTTATCAAGTGTCTCATATTAAGTGGGCTATGAGCTGCTCATGACTGCAACCCGGTCCCAAACATTGAGGGTCACCTGCAAGCAAACAAAAAGGAAGGTTGTTAGAAGATCCTCCAGTCCACTATCATCAACTTCATTAGTAAAGAGCATGGCGGGACAGGTAGACTTGGAAACCTTACTCTCAAGATTAAATATAAAGTTTCCTTCTTTCAAAGGTCTAGCTCAGGAGGATCCGGATGAACACATTAGAAGGTTTTTGGCACTATGTAAGACTAGAGGCTTAATGGGTAGGGAGGATGCCTTTTTGATTCTCTTCCCTGCCACATTAGAAGGATTAGCAGATAAGTGGTTCAGCCACTTTGCTGAAAACCATTTTACAGCTTGGGATTTGATGAAAGATGCATTTAAAAATCAATTCCAGCATGGCAACACTACGAAGATTATCATAGAAGAACTAGAAAATTTGAGCTTGGGCCCAGGTGAAAAGTTCCCAGAGTTTGTGACTAGGGCCAAGGCACTAATGGCTAAATTGCCAGATCCACCACATGACTTTTTTGTTAAGAAATGGTTAGCCAAGCCCCTACCAGTGGCCACCCAATGCAAAATAAAGGAATTAGTGTTGCCTACAGCCTCCATAGAGGAGTTCATCAACACAGCTACACGCCTGGAGCAGATAAGGCACCAGTATGGAGGTACTTCTTCCCAACCAACATATGGTACAGAAATGGAGGATCCAGTGATCCAGCTAAGGAAGGAGCTGGAGGGCTTAAAATTAAATAAGCCCTACAAAGAGGAGGAGAATGTTGTTGCTCAGTTGAGAAGGGAGATTGAAGCACTAAAGCTCCAAAAGGAGGAGGAGGCCCAAGCAGAGGAATTGGCTCAGCTGCGATAGGAGTTGCAGGAACTAAAAGGAGGTGGCATCAAGAGTGGACTTTGGTGTTCCATGTGCAGCAAGCAAGGTCACATAGTAAGTGAATGTCCTCTATTAAGTGTGACTTGCCAATTATGCAAGAAAGTTGGTCATGAGTCCCATGAATGCCAATCAAGGGGAATACCTGCAACAACATACTGGACACAAGGAGGACCCCCACCACCAGTAAATGTGATGGCTGCTGCACCGAATCAAGGTAAGAATTATAATCCTAGACAGAGGAATAACTTTGGAAATGGGCCTAGGAGGCCAATCATCTGTTTTAGATGTGGAGAATGCGGGCACTATCAAAGTAGGTGCACCCTACCAGAAAATGCCCCTCCTTGCAGAAACTGCCCAGAGGCCAGAGACCAATATACAAATTGTTGTCCTAAGAATCAAGCCTCTTCATCTGGGCCCCACATTCAAATGATTTTTGTGGAGGAAGAAGAAATGGTAGGTCAAGTTAAGGTGCCATCACCATCTACCAGGGTGGTGCAGTTAGAGGAAATTGAATCTTTTACAGTGCAGACAAGAAGCAAGGGGAAGGCTCCAGTGGACATGGGTCAAGAATTAGTGATTAATGGATTAAACAAAGACAAAGGTGTGTCTGAGTACAAAGCCACCACATGTGCAGACACAAGGCAGAAAGAAAATTTCATAGGTACCAGTGATGCTATTGGACATGCATTCAATAGGGCTCATGAGTAGTTTGATAAGTCAAATGGGGCCCAAGCTCTTAAGGAATCAGAAGCCTCTAGACTACTCAAGTCCATGAAAAAGGAGGTTAGTATTTTTGATTTAATAAAGATGGATGGGAAATTCAGGTCAGAACTCTTGCAGATAATTGATGAAATGTCCACAACAAGTTTAGTGGCAAAGGCTGTTGTTATGCATAAAGATAAAAGTGTAGGGGAAGCACCCCTCACAGATTACAAGAGCCCTCGGCTAACAGTCTCTATTAAAGGTCATGAGTTTCAAGGAGTTATTGTGGATGGTGGTTCTGGCATTAACTTGATGCCTAAATATACCATGAAAAAGATTGGACTATACCCTTCACGGCCTGCCAACTTCAGTGTAACAATGGCAGACCAAAGCATAGTAAGGCCTATGGGAGTGGTCCCTGGAGTTCCAGTCAAGATACAAGGTACCATCTTCAACTTGGACTTTGTTGTTTTAAGGCAGCCACAGGTAGAAGGAAGCTTCCCTCTGTTAATTGGGAGACCTTGATTAAGGCATGCCAATGTGCTGCATGACTGTGGCAAGGACACAATGTGGGTAAAGCAGGAGGGAAAAGAGTTGCAGCAGATAATTTTAGAAGAAGGACCAGACAATCAGTGAAATACTAGCATGATGCAAACAATTGGTATTTGTATGGAAGAAGAAGTGGTGGACAACCCAGAAGCAAATCTATTTGAAGGAGCAGATTTATATGAAGATGAAAACATGTTGGCTTGGCTCCATGCAGAAGACCCATCTTCCTGCTATGGAATTTTTCCAAACTCAAGTAGAGAAGAAGCATATGAAGAAAAAGAGGAAATCACTCAGGTTGAAACAGTCTCAGTCAAAGGCCATAGAAAAGAGAAGAAAAGCAAAGCCCTTACATGCAGCAGTGATGATGCTACTCCAATTCATATGTCAATGGCCATTTTTTTATGGATACTGGTATGGCTATCATCTGTCATGGTAATTCTTATGATAGCAAGTGCAGGGCTTTACAAGAATGTGGAAGGTGTACCTGCCAGTCTTTGGAATCAGAGGGTTCCATTGGATGAAGAAGCCGGAATAGCAAAAATAAATTTTTGCAGATTAAGTCATAATGTGGCTGAAACAAAGGTACAAAGGATGCAGTATGAAGGAGATAATATTTTTCTGAAGGATTCAGGATACCCCTATCAGATCATCAGTGTGCCCAATAAGAAGCTAAAAAAAAATGAAATGCAATAGCCATTTTTTTGGATTTTTTTATGTATTTTTCTTCAGTTTTTTGCATAATTTATTGTTGAAAAAAAAAGTCCCCCTAGGCGTTTTGTTTTTTCCAATTAAAAAAAAAAAATCCCCCCCCCTCTCCCCCCCAACCCCCACCGACCAACCCCCCCCCCCCCCCCCCCCCCGTTCTGACATCCCTCCCCCCCCAATTTTTTATTTTATTTTATTTTATTTTGTTTATTTTATTATTTTTATTTTATTTTATTATTTGTTTTCTTTATTTTTCTTTTTATTTTTTCTGTATGGGCGTTCGAAAAAAAAAGAAAAAAAAATATTATTATTATTTTTTATTTTTATGGCTCAAAGCTTTTGGCTCTGGATCGTGCCTCGATTGGCCGTTTTTTACAAAAATGGAGCCATTTTCATGTTCTTTGGCACCTCTGAACTCAGTTTTTAGCTTTAGTTTTCCAACTTCCAACCTTTTCTCTGACTTTTGGTCAAAACCCACATGTTTTACGCACATTTATCACATGTTTTTCTTTCCCCACATTTTCCACATGGCTTATTCTCCCTTTGTCTTTCCTTATGTTTCATAATGTCCCATAGACACCCTCTGTAGCTCTATTGTTTGATCATTTTAACCCTCTCCTGACCACATAATCATACCCCAATCCCTCCCTTTCCCAATTTGCCCAGCCACATCCTTAACCATCCCAAACCCTTCCATCTCCGCCCCTCAGCCCCCCCCCCCCTCCACCTCCTTTCTACCCTCCCATTGCCTCCCTTTGCTTTTCCATACAAAATCCCACTCTTGGTTCTCCTCTGGTGCTTGTTCAGGTGGAATCGGTTGCCGCTCAGGTGCACTTTTCAAGATTATGCAGCTCCTAAATCATAGTGCCCTCTCTGCTTAGAGTTTTGGTTGTAGCTCTCCGGGACGGCGAGCACATAAGGTGGTGGGCAACTGTTGAGCCCATAAAAGTCATGTTGGTCAAAGTCAACTATAGTCAAAGTCAAAAGGTCAAAGTCAACTAGTCAAAGTCAACAGGTGCAAAGTCAAAGTGCTAAAGTGCAAGTGTCAAAGTGCACAGGTAGTGCACAATTAATTGTCCACAAAGGGTAAATTGGAGAAAGTGGGTTGCAAGATGTAGAGGTATTTTCTCTAATTTCCCTAAGGTTCAAAGTGTTTTTAAATTATTTTGGAAGGTTCAGGTGAACCCTCTCTTATGTGCAAAAGTGAAGACTTAAAAGGAAATGTGAAGGTATGTGAAGCGGCAGCGTACGCACAGGTGAAAATATGGCCCCCCCAATTAAATTTTTTGGTTTAGTCTAAAGTCACTACATGACAAAACAGGGATTCATTGGCTGCCACTTGTGAAGACAATCTTGGGACATCAAAGTGAGCACCAAGATACTATTGCAGTTAGGAGCGTACGTGATCGACACACTCAAATCAAGGCAAGGACTATTCTTGGACAATTCTAGAGTAAGCAAGAGAAGCATAGTCTAAGTGAAGCAAGAGAGAGAAGTGCAAGAGTCACCGGTGTGCGACGCAGAGAAGTGGAGTTGAAGGAGTGCATGGAGAGTGACTAAGGGATTGTGCAGAGAGTGCTAAGCTAGTCCCCCAAGGATCTCAAGGTCTCCTTGTAGTGTGCGTGTGCCGACAGAAGGTATTCATTCCTCCCCCTTAGTGGAAGCTTGGTGCAAGGTGTGCACAAGGATAAGCTTGAAGCAGGTGGAGGTCTGGTGCAGAGGAGGCTGGCGGCAAGAAGACTTTGGGGTATTTGGTATTTTGTCATTGAGCACTCTGTGGGATTGTGCACAAAAGTATTGGTTTGTATTGTGCTTCAAACATTGTAATTGTCTTACTGTAATCAATCAGCAGAAGCTTCCAAGGTGTATTTCCTCTCTTGGTCTTTTCCTTTTCTCCTACAAACCCTCAAACTCCTTCTTGTCTAAGAATCCCCTAACAAAATTTGGCATGCCTGGTGGGACTTCCAAGGAGATTTGAGCTTAGGAGAAACCAAGTGCGAAGTATAGAAGAGATCAAGTGTCGACAGTACTACAGTGCTACTTCCTCAACCAAAAGGTAAATATTCTTATCAAGTGTCTCATATTAAGTGGGCTATGAGCTGCTCATGACCGCAACTCGGTCCCAAACATTGAGGGTCACCTGCAAGCAAACAAGAAGGAAGGTTGTTAGAAGTTCCTCCAGTCCACTATCATCAACTTCATCAGTAAAGAGCATGGCCGGACAGGTAGACTTGCAAAACCTTACTCTCAAGATTAAATATAAAGTTTCCTTCTTTCAAAGGCCTAGCTCAAGAGGATCCGGATGAACACATTAGAAGGTTTTTGGCACTATGTAAGACTAGAGGCTTAATGGGTAGGGAGGATGCCTTTTTGATTCTCTTCCCTACCACATTAGAAGGATTAGCAGATAAGTGGTTCAGCCAGTTTGCTGAAAACCATTTTACAGCTTGGGATTTGATGAAAGATGCATTTAAAAATCAATTCCAGCATGGCAACACTGTGGAGATTATCATAGAAGAACTAGAAAATTTGAGATTGGGTCTAGGTGAAAAGTTCCCAGAGTTTGTGACTAGGGCCAAGGCACTAATGGCTAAATTGCCAGATCCACCACATGATTTTTTTGTTAAGAAATGGTTAGCCAAGCCCCTACCAGTGGCCACCCAATGCAAAATAAAGGAATTAGTGTTACCTACAGCCTCCATAGAGGAGTTCATCAACACAGCTACACGCTTGGAGCAGATAAGGCACCAGTATGGAGCTACTTCTTCCCAACCAACATATGGTACAGAAATGGAGGATCCAGTGATCCAACTAAGGAAGGAGCTGGAGGGCTTAAAAAGAAATAAGCCCTACAAAGAGGAGGAGAATGTTGTTGCTCAGTTGAGAAGGGAGATTGAAGCACTAAAGCTCCAAAAGGAGGAGGAGGCCCAAGCAGAGGAATTGGCTCAGCTGCGACATGAGTTGCATGAACTAAAAGGAGGTGGCATCAAGAGTGGACTTTGGTGTTCCATGTGCAGCAAGCAAGGTCACATAGTAAGTGAATGTCCTCTGTTAAGTGTGACTTGCCAATTATATAGGAAAGTTGGTCATGAGGCCCATGAATGCCAATCAAGGGGAATACCTGCAACAACATACTGGACACAAGGAGGACCCCCACCACCAGCAAATGTGATGGTTGCTGCACCGAATCAAGGTAACAATTATAATCCTAGACAGAGGAATAACTTTGGAAATGGGCCTAGGAGGCCAATCATGTGTTTTAGATGTGGAGAATGCGGGCATTATCAAAGTAGGTGCACCCTACCAGAAAATGCCCCTCCTTGCAGAAACTGCCCAGAGGCGAGAGACAACTATACAAATTGTTGTCCTAAGAATCAAGCGTCTTCATCCGGGCCCCACATTCAAATGATTTCTGTGGAGGAAGAAGAAATGGTAGGTCAAGTTAAGGAACCATCACCATCTACCAAGGTGGTGCAGTTAGAGGAAATTGAATCTTTTACAGTGCAGACAAGAAGCAAGGGGAACGCTCCAGTGGACAATGTAAGCATAATCTTTTGTTGTTAAGAAAGATGTGTCATAGCTATACCCGATAGGCTCTTTCCTTTACCTTGAGGATCTTCTGACCTTTGCACTTCTTGAAGTCTCATCCACATTTGATTCTGGTTCAAATCTTGGCCCATCTTCAACATTATCCTGCAATTTACTTTTACAATCAACATCATCAATATCTTCTTCATACACACTTTCTTTTGTCTTCCCTTTTCTTTGTATTTCTTTGTCATCTGCATAATCATGTATTGACCTTGTATACCATGTGCTTTGCTCATCAAATGTAACATCTTTGGTAACAAGAAATTGCTTTGCAGATGGACTCCACAATCTGTAACCCATCTGTCTATCATCATACCCAATAAACACATACTTCTCTGCTTTGGGTTCTAACTTATGCCTCAATTGTGAAGGAACATAAGCATATGCAAAACATCCAAATACCTTACAATGATCAAGAGTAGGTTTCTTACCCCACCATGCTTCATA
>CM035423.1:156266926-156269426 GCA_020310875.1 Ceratopteris richardii | reverse complement strand
AAACACTTTGATTCTTGTGTCAGAAGTGAAACCATAATACAAACCTTCACTTAGGGTTCCTTTAATATATCTGAGTACCCTTTGGGCTGCAATCCAATGAGTCTTCTTTGGACAATGCATAAATTGTGACAACACACCTACTGCATATGATAGATCTGGCCTTGTCAAGGTAGCATAGATTAGACTACCTACCAAACTCTGATATTTCTTCATGTCATTGAATTCTTCACCTCCATACCTGCTTAATTTATGATTTACCTCCAATGGTGTAGTTGAGGTCTTGCAATCTTCCATGTTAAACTTGACTAGAAGATTCTTCAAGTATCTCTCTTGTGAAACATATACTCCATGTTGAGTATACACAATCTGCATTCCTAGAAAATAAGATAAGTTTCCCAAATCACTTATCTTAAACTCCTTCTCTATTTGTCTTTTGAGTTCATTGATTCCTTGAGCATCTGTTCCTGTAACAATAATATCATCAACATAAATGCACATGTAAATATATCCATTTTCACTTGCCTTTACTAGCAAGCTACTATCTGCCTTTGATGCTTGAAATCCACATTCATTCAAGAACTTGACCAATCTGTAATTCCAAGCTCTTGGGGCTTGCTTCAACCCATATAAAGCTCTCTTGAGCTTACACACATAATCTGATCCAATTGACTCCATGAATCCTTCTGGTTGCTCCATATATACTTCATCTGCAATGTATCCATTTAGAAATGCATTTTTCACATCCAATTGTGATAATTTCCACCCCTTGCAAGCAGCAATAGCAATCAAAGTCCTAATTGTAGACATCTTAGCAACAGGACTAAAGGTTTCATCATAATCTACCCCATAAGTTTGGGCATAACCTTTGACCACAAGTCTAGCCTTATATCTAGACACCTTACCATCTGCAAACCTCTTTGTTTATATACCCACTTACATCCAATGACCTTCTGATTCTTTGGTCTTGGTACTAGTTCCCAAGTTTCATTTTCAAGTAGAGCATCATACTCTTCTTGCATTGCCTTCTCCCAATTCTGTTTACCTTTGGCTTCTTCATAAGTGGTTGGATCTTCTTCTGTTTTCACAATGTAGGCATAATCTTTTGTGGTTAGGAAAGATGTATCATAACTATACCTTATAGGTTCTTTTCTTTCTCTTGTAGATCTTCTGATTTCTGCATTCCTTGAAGTTTCAGCCTCATTTGACTCTGGATCAAATCTTGGCCCTTCTTCTACATGATCCTGCACTCTACTTCTAGAGTCAACTTCATCAACAATTTCTTCACATACTTTTACCTTTGCCTTTCCTTTCCTTTGTATTTCTTCAACACCTGTATACTCATTTGGTGATCCTGTATACCACATATTTTGCTCATCAAATGTTACATCTTTAGTAACAAGAAATTGCTTTGTGGATGGACTCCACAACCTGTAACCCATCTGTCTATCATCATATCCAATAAACACATACTTCTCTGCGTTTGGTTCTAGCTTATGTCTTAATTGTGAAGGAACATAAGCATATGCAATACATCCAAATACTTTACAATGATCAAGACTAGGCTTCTTACCCCACCATGCTTCATAAGGGGTTCCTCCATCCAAAGCTTTGCAAGGCAACCTATTCACAAGGTATGTTGCAGTGTTAATGGCTTCTGCCCATAAGTAATTGGACAATTCTTTTCCTTCATCATGGCTCTTGCAAACTCTACAAGAGTCCTATTCCTCCTTTCTGCTACTCCATTCTGTTGAGGGGAGTACCTGCAAGTTACTTCTCTTTTGATACCTGCATTCCACAAATAATCATCAAACTCTTTAGAGAAATACTCTCCCCCTCCATCTGATCTTAACCTCTTGAGCTTTTGTCCTGTGATCCTTTCTGCATAAGCATGAAAATGTTTGAATGTCTTGAAAACTTCTGATTTATCCTTGATTACATACAAAGTAATCCACCTGGTTGCATCATCAACAAACAACACATAATATCTGGATCCATTTATGCTATAGTCCCTTGAGGGACCCCATACATCTGTATGAACCAATTCAAGCATATTTTGAATGCTTGTACCCTGATTTGTTATAAGAACTCTTATGTGCTTTACCTAATTGACAAGCTTCACACTTGTACACCATATGTTGCCCTTCAATGTTTGGCAATCCAAGCACCACCTGATTCTTTGACATCTCCTTTATAGCTCTCTCATTGAAATGACCTAGCCTTTTATGCCATAGGTCTAATTCAGATACTTTTTGACTTCCATAGGTAAATAATGCATGTCCCACATTACCTTGGACCTTGAGAGTGAACAATCTTCCTTCCTTTTTACCTGCAATTATATTTCTATATCCCTGATTTGGATCTTGTACATAAACCCATCATTTGTGAATCTTACCTCATATCCTTTCTCCACAATTTGCCCTACACTTATCAAATTTTTAGGAATAGTAGGAACATAAAGTACCTTGCTCAGAAGTGTACTTCCACTCTTTGTCTCACTGAT
>CM035423.1:156244080-156246580 GCA_020310875.1 Ceratopteris richardii | reverse complement strand
CTTTTTTACTCAGGGCATGGCCTTTTTGAAGTGATCCTCAATGATAATGCTATCAAACTGCAATTTCTAAAGCAACAAACAATATTCCTATGCGGATTGATGGCTCACGTCTTTCCTTGGAAGCCGGTAAAGGCGATGAAGGAAGAACTCTTGTTTAAGTGTCCTGTCTGGGTGGAATTGATAGACCTTCCTTCCTTTTTGTGGAATAATATCGGCCATGTGGCTAAGGTCTTGGGGAAATTATTGTATATTCCTTCTATCTCGGCGCCTAATAAGAATAGAGTTTGTGTCATGTGGAACACTTCAAAGCCATTTCCAAAGCCGCTTGCTATAAATGTGCCTAATGTGGGAAGGATTGTTATTTATCTTAAATGGGGTAGCATGGCTGGATCTTGCTTTCATTGTGGGAATTTATGACATTACTCGAAGAATTGCCCCACTTTAAAAAGTGATGGAGTGAACCTTATTCCTGCTTGCCCGGGAAGTAAAATTCTTGTGCCAGAAGAACAAGTTTTTGGAAGATCAAGAAGTGTCCCTACTACTTTGAACCCTCGCAATAGTGAGACTGTTAGACCTCCACCTCCTCAAGGTGATGGCAATAAGGGAAAAGAAATTGCAGTGGATAAACATTTGCATCCTTTAGCCCCGACTACTCCCATAAAACTCAATGTTTATAAAAGAAGAGAGGGGGAGGTTGCGGCTAAGGATCCTCCTAGGAAGAACAGAGAAGAAGTAGGGAAGAGGGCGGTTGATAATGATGGGTTTACCCCTGTCTCCTACAAAAAGGCTCTGTTTCGGGGGAAGCGCAGTAAATTTCAATCTGGATATTCAGTCTCATCCTCCGATGAAGCTAATTTTGCACCTACTTCTCATGATCACATGGCAGAGTATTATGAGAATATGGATATTGTACTTCAAGATTTTGCTCCGGCGCTGGCTCACTTGGATTCATCCCAAAATGTCCTGCCAACGTCATGAGGTTAGCTACTTGGAATATTCAAGGCTTGGGACAATACGGGAAATGGACGAGGCTTTGGAGATGGATTATTAGACGTTAGTTGGATGTAGTGGCAATTCAGGAGCATAAAAAGCATGATCATGCGGGAATGCTTTTGCATACTAGAGATTTTCACTTGTGTTATAATGGCCTTAAAGATGGTTATTCAGGTTGCCTTTTCATTATCAGAAAAGATATCCCGCATCAAGTGCTATTCGATGATCCTTAAGGAAGGTTTTTAATCATGCATATTTTGATGCATGAAGTTTCTTACATCTGCATTAACGTGTATGCTCCGAATACTCCGATGGAGAGAGTTAAAACTTGGGAAAGCATTTTACAAGTGGTGCGCTCTTCTGAGCACCTTCAATTGTGGAAGAATGCTCACATTGTAATGTCTGGGGACTTCAACATGGTTGAGGCGGATACAGATTGCACAACTGCCCCTTCTTTGATCTCGTCGCAGGAAAAGGGATTGTGGAATGAAATTTTGGACTCCTTAAAGTGTAAAGATCTATGGGGATATATAGGTGGCCATTCCATTAGATATACTTTTCATTCTAGATCACATAAGAAGGCTATGAGTAGGTTGGATAGGTGCTACTACTCTCATGTTTCTGGTCTCTCCCCTGCTTCCAAAATGTGGATTGATGTGACAATGTTACTTTCAGACCATAGCCCTCTTCTGTTACATCTTGCTAATTCAAACTGGTCACACCATATTCCAGAGAAACTTCACAAGATTCCGTTGAGAATTAATCATGCGTGGATTCAAACGTCACTATTTAAAGCTAAGGTTCATGAACTTATTCAGCAAGTGCTCACCTTAAAGCTCTCTGCTTCTTTGAAATGGGAAGCTCTCATTATGGGTATGCAGGATGTTATTCGAGATTGTGGGAAATACTTTTCCAGGGTTATGAAAGCTGCCAAAGCTGAAGCAGAATATGTGATTATTTCTTTAACTGAGAAGGTGGATATGGGGCATATACTTTCCCAGAAAGACTACTCGCTTTTGTGTGACGCTTACAGGTGCTTGCATTTAGCAGAGAATAATGATATAAATTCTGCCAAAGTTCGAGCAAGATGCATGGACGTGAATGATTCACATGCCACCTCTACATGTTTCTTTGATTTCTTACGAGCTAAGCGTGCTGCAAGTAATATCTCATCGCTAGTAATTGAAGACAAAGAGGTATGTGAGGGGAACTCTATTGTTGATGCCTGTTCAGAGCACTTTAGAAGCCTATTTGCTGCCTCCTATTCTTCGGATGACTCGTGGTTTCAGGCGCTTCATGAAGCTCTTACTCATACTCCTCAGTGTTTGGATTCGCGGGCGGCGGCTGCTTGTGAGACTTCCATAACAGAAGAAGAAATTTTTCAGGCCCTTGGTTCTCTTAGGAATGGGAAGGCTCCTGATCTGGATGGTCTTTCTAAAGAATTTGTTCTTGCCTTCTGGCCCTCTCTTAAGGCACTACTTTTGGAGGTATGTAATGAAATTTGGCG
>CM035423.1:156099080-156239080 GCA_020310875.1 Ceratopteris richardii | reverse complement strand
CAAATTTTGATACATGGTTTACGAATTGTTGTATTTATGATCCAACCTTAATACATGTACATATACTGTCGTTTTCCCCCCTACGGGAACAGATCCGAATGAATCAATATAGATGAAACTTTGTCATAGCCTTAGAAGAACGATAGTGAGCATAAGAATGTGAGCTTTCTTGTTTGTACAATGAACCGCAACAGAGTTAATAAAAACATGTGCATATGCATATACATGCACATGCACATGCATATGCATATACATGTGCATGCACATGTATACATTCAAATACATAAACATAGAAATATGTATACATGTATACATGCACACAGACACATCAATTTACGTAAGTATACATATGCACACATATGTACACAAACGATAAGTGTGTAGACATGCATATGTGTGTCTAGCAGTGACAAAAAAGTTCTAAAAAACTTACATTGATGTCATTCTCAAAAGAGGAAAGCTCGTTTTGAACGCGTCGCCCCATTATAAGGGCACTGGCCTTGGTGAAAAGGCTATCCATTGGTTGCGAGTATAACTTCAAGCACAAGGCTTAGTAGTGGAATCGCTTGCTTTTAGTTCGAGTTGAGAACTCGTTATTGCACGAGCTTGCAGAACGATGGGAAGAGGAAGTTGACTTGCTTGGGAAGAATATGTCTCTTTTTATTTTTTGATCTACCAGAACTTTGCGCGCTGGCATGGTACGCATTATATTATGATTTAAAGCGATGTCTACAAAGAAAAGACGTCAATGGCAATGTTAAGCTGAAAAATAAATGAGTTCCATGGAGGCTTTGAAAAGTTTATAAACCTTCTTCGTAACGTTTTTAAACTCTCTTGTAAGCTTTTTTTTTTTTAATATATAATTTACATTTGTAAAATTTAAAGTATCTTCAAAAAATATGGTAGCCATGAGATTACAAGTACAAGAAGCTTGGCAAATGTTATGCAATCAAAGAAGACGATTTTTAAGAAATAAATTCTCTTTGGGAAAGTGAGTGATTGTTAATTTACTTTCTTTGAATGTGTGATAAGAGGAAAGAGTGTGACGAAGTTTTAAGTATGAAGGACTCCTCTAAATTTTAGGAATTTTGATTGTATGTGTTTGTGGGCAGTTGTGTACAAGAGAATGAAGAGCTCCAAGAGAAAACTCGAATTTCGGAACTCAATTGCTTAAACAACACAAGGAAAATAGTTTGAGACTTGAATAGGCTCATTAATTTTCTTTGTAATTCTCGGGCCAAAAGAGCTCTTTGTTGATAGATGATCAGTAGTATGAGAATGAATGAAGTGAGATTTAAAAGTGGATCCCTAAGTACAAAGTACCACCACATATGAGTATATCATGTACATGTGGTTACATGGAGAAAAAACATCTAGCCAACACTAGAATAAAAAGTGCCCATGTATAGAGAAATGGTTCACAGCACATAAGTGTAAAAAACCCCCCTAGAGCGAATGATGTGAACACATACAGGTGTGACATATCAGCCCCACAAGGTAATAAGCCTAAAGCTTTGTGAAAAGGTTCAAAATTTTCCCATGGAAGAGCTTTGGTGAATATGTGTGCCAGATTATCTTGTGTGGGCACATATACCAAATCAATTTCTCCATCATGAAGGTGCTCTCTGACATAATGATAATGAATGTCAATGTGCTTTGTGCATGCATAAAACATTGAATTTCTTGCAACCGTCAATACCCTCTGACTATGAGTGAGAATATGTGTAGGTGCATCAATTTCCATGCATAGATCCATCAATAGGCATCTCACCATATGCACTCCAGTGTAACTTTGAATACAGCCCTGTACTCAGCTTCACAACTCGATGTGGCCATAGTAGGTTGCTTCTTACTCAACCAAGGTATGCATCATCCTCCAAGGAAAAAGTTGTAATTACCACTAGCAGACACTCATGTATGATAACAACTAGCCCAATCTCTATCTGTAAAAGCATGCAAGCATGGTTGAACATCTCTACCATAAAAGAGACCCAAACTCAAAGTTTCTTTTAGATAGCTAAACACATGTTTTACCACTTTCCAATACTTAGTGTCAAAGTTATGCATAAATCGACTCAACTAGGAAATTTCATATTGCATGTCTAGCCTTGTGTTACATGCATATATCCAATCCCACAGTTTGTTGATAAAGAGAAGTATCAAATGCATCACCTACATAATCTATTGAGAACTTGAATCCTATTTTCATTAGTGTTGAGATAGCCTTGCAAATCCTCAAAACCAAAAAGTTGAAGTAGTTTCTCAATATGCTCTCCTTGATGCACAATGATTCCCCACTTAATGAATACAAATCGGATGCTAAGATAAGAGTCCAAAAGGACTAGATATAAGACATCAAAAGTATGTTGCAACTCAATCATAAGCATGCCAATTTTCTCATCACATAACTCAGTGAAGTGCATGTCATCAACATAAAAAATAAGCACTATAAGATCAGCCCAATCTTTGTGTACATAAAGTGCACTTTCAATTGGACTACATATAAAACCAAGAACAATTAAATGCTTATGTATATTGTCATATCATTTACATGGATCTTGATTAAGTCCATACAAATCCTTATGCAAGCAACAAACCATATGCTCTTGACCATTGATGGCAAATCTAGGAGGTTGCTTCACATAGACCTCTTCTTACAAATTGCCATTCAAGAAATTTGCCTTTATGTCCAATTGATGCACTTTCCAATCGTGATGGGCAACCAACCAATCAGAAACTAAATGGTAATCATGCGTGAAGTAGGTGCAAAAGTCTCCTCATAATCAATGCCATATTTTTATGCATAACCTTTTGCAACTAGTCTTGCTTTGTAGCAATCGATGCTACCATCTGAATTTCTTTTACCCAGTTAGTACCAATGGCATTCTTACCTTTTGGCAATTCACATAACTCTCAAGTACAATCTTTGTGAATAGAATCCAATTCTAATTGCATTGTGCTCATCTAATTTGAATCATCACATGCATCTTCAAAAGTGAGTGGTTCTTCATTAGTTGCTATCTTGCAATGTCTTTTGCACCCATTTTGGCATAGATTGTGCATCCTTGATAGAAATGCATTCCTCATGTAATAGATCGTCAAAAATGTACATCAAAAGTGAGCTGAATATCGCACTATATTTTATTCATGTGTGGCTACAATTTTTGAAAACTTTCAGCCATCATTGGCTAGACATTTTCAACCATCTTTGGTTGGAATTTTTGAGTCGTGTTTCTCTGCAAGTTTTGGGATAGCCATGTTTGGTTGGAATTTTTCACTTGGATGGCCTACATGGCCATAGTCAAGTACACCACTTTGAAACAAAGGCATGAGTGTATCAAATACATCTTGTGAACTAAATGGTGGGTGAAATCTGCATTCAAGTAAAGGATAAGCTAAATTTTCAGCAAATATCACATCTCTACTTACAATAATTTTGTGCATCGATGGATGGTATAATTGATAACTCCTATATTGAACAAGTAAAGGGAAAGGTTGACCATCCATGCACATTGAAAATAAATCATTTTGACGTGGATTTAAATAGTTAAGAGATGGAAAATCAATGAGTTGCAGATGATAAAGGCAAAATGAAACTAAGAGTTGGTGTGGCATTGGATCATTGGGAGCATCATAGAAAAAGACTATGCACATTATGGGATAATCAAAATTGTTTGTTTTCAAAGTAGTAAAGTGAAACATGTAGGGCCATCATTGCGGTGCATCTAAGAGTAAGAGTAAAATTGAAGGGAATTTAGAATACTATGTCATCATCACTAATGCCAGAGCACCTTGGAATATTCAAATCCCAAGAAATATCTCAAGCTACAAGATCTTGACTGTCCTACTCGACAAAGCAATCGCCTAAGTGCAAAATTTTAAGATTAAGAAGAAATTCTTGTGAGATCAAGTTCTAAGTACAATCCAAGTTCAAAATCAAAACAAGAGATCCAAAAAGTTCTTGAAATAAACCAACTTTATCACCCAATGATTGCTCTAGTAGAGCAATCGATGGAGTGCACAAACTACTGAGGAGGAGTCTAAGCATACCAAAGTTTTTCCCAAACCATAAGGGGGGGCTTGAGGGAGTTGTAATTGACCACTTTGAGTGCAATAAGAGCTCAAGAAAAGTATTTGATTGCTTAGAGGTACAGGGAGATCTTTCATGTGCAAAGTGAGAATACCATTGGCAATTCCATTAGAATGAAGATCCAAAACCATTGACTATTAAACTACAAGCCAGAGATCCTAAAAGAAATCCAAAAACACCAATTTTGCACATGAGTGATTGCTCTAGTAGAGTGATTGCTTGTCTGCAAGTTTTGGCCTTGAAAGGTTCTTTTAGTCGCCATTATGCTTGTTAATCTTGAGAAAATTTGGAAACGTGAGATTGCAAGACTAAAAACAAGCCTAAGTACACTCAAGAGGAGCAAAAAGTGGAGTAAAAACTCATCTTTGCTTATTGTTGTATGCAAAGAAATTACCTGAATGCATTTAGGTTATTGGAGGATCCAAGAACGGTTGTGATGCTTGTAGACCTTAGCAAAATTATTGAGAAGTGATCACAGGTGAGATTTTACTCTCAAATTTTTACAAGAAACATGAGTAGACCCTCCTCGATCCCTCTAGTTCACCCCCTTCTACAACTACTCAACCTATTTGACCTATCATCTTATCCAAATCACATAAGATTTTTTTTGCTTAGAATGAGCTATCAACGACTCCAAATGGATTGGTTTAGGTTAGGCAACTAGACTGTACAAAAGAGACTATGTAGACAACTATCTTATGACAAAAATAGAGGTTCACTAGAATTGCTTTGATTAACTACTAGAGAAGAATTTAAATTTGGAATAGATAAAGTAAAAGAGATAATCTTCCTAAAATATATGATATGCATTAAATTGATATCTACATTGAGAGAAATGAATAACAGAAGTAGGCAATGTTAGCCAAACACTCTTCCTACACGGGGTATGAGCTTTGTAACTTTTGCTATGAACTCCTCTCTGCTTGATCAGGTCTTGTCACTCCTTGGGCTTTCTCCACAGGTCCTCCCCTTATCTTCACATGCTTTAATGACCTTATTTTAACCTTCTCCATGATAATATGACTATATGTACCTTCTTGTGACCTTTCACCTACCCCTATGTGAACCTTGGCTCTTCATCTATCCTTATCTTGTCTTTTTGCTTTCCATTTGATATGATTGGGGTCTCCTTTAGCTTTGGAAAAAACCTTGCTTTGCTCTAATGTTGATAGCCTTGCCCAATTCATAATTTCAACACCCCCCCTTAAACTCATGGTGGTAGTGTCCATCTCCAAGGAAGTCATTGCTTTCTTGAACTTGTTTAACTTTGTAGCATCTAACAAAAAAAAAAGTATTCACCTTTGGGGCCATGTTTTTAGACACACTCGTAAAACTACAAGTTTCTCGAAAGGTTTTCAGTTGTGGTGGGAGCAACCACTGCAAATTTATGCAGGTTTTTGAACCTAAACAATAGAGTTGACAGGCACTTGCAGGTGTTGTTGGCTAGTTATTGGGTTGTGCATTTAGCCTTTCAGTGTCATTTTACTGCATATATTGAGCACATATACAATATGTACGCTTATGTGGATATCGCTTGTGTATGTCCATGTGGTCATTGATATAGCGGTTATGTTTTTTGCATAAAGCCTTTTACATTTGATAAAGAGGGCCGTGGTGAGGTTTCTTAACTAGGAGACACCCAGATGTTGGGGTCTCTTCGATGATGCAAGTGGAAGACTTACCCAACCTTGCCATAGGAGATGTATGATAGTTGTTCATAGGTGCTCGATAAGCCTAGTTGGCTTCTTTGGGGTAACTGATTATATGCAGTGGAGTTAGTGGTTCACTATGCAGGTAAACATGTTACTACTTGGAGTTTTCTGAGATTTTGATACTAGTCATATGCTTATTTTGCAAATGATACTCTAGAAAAAAATTTCTTGATTTTTTGGTTTTGTCAACTACAGAGTGGTCGATTTACTCCTTGATACACTTATTGGTGTGAGCACATTTATTCTCACATAATCCTTTTGGTTGGTCATTACTGTTCATTATTCATTTTTCTGGGAGATTGCTGAATTCTCTCCCAGAATCTGACACTTGGCCATCCTTCTTTGGGCCTTATTGGTGTTTGGACTTTTCTAGCTCCATTATCATTCTATTCAGTTATCTACCATCATGGCATCAAAGGTCTCACGCACATCTAGTGGATCCGGGTCTAGTGCCAGTGTTCCAAGGAGGAGCTATAACTTGTAGGGCAAAGACCATTTTGAGTTCCAAAAATTTGATGGCACAAACTTTTCTCTATGGAAGAATCCGATTAAAGATGTGCTGATTCAAAGGAGGCAATGGAAGCCAGTAAATGGAATCTCAAAGAAGCATGCTAACATGGATGAAGATGATTGGGATGAGTTAGATCGAATGGCCAGGTCTACCATTTGATTGCACCTAGAAGATAATGTTTACTTTATAGTTCAGCCTTTAGATCTCATTCATACAGACGTGTGTGGTCCTATGCCCACAAGATCATTAGGTGGTTCTCTTTATTTTTATCACTTTCAAAGATGATGCTACTAGAAAAGTTTGGGTATATCCTATCAAATCAAAGGATGAGATATTCCATGTTGGTGCATGAAAACCATCAATTGATGTTTTAAACAAAGGTTTGAAGTCAAAGGATGAAGCAAAGACCAATATATGAAGCTTGAAGTTAGTGCATGATCAAAGAATGAAGTCTTGTATATACATGTACACTAGACTTGTAATTAACTCACTTATACCTTTGTTATGGTTAAGAGTTAGGACATATATGTCTATATATACAAGTAAAAAGTTGGGACATGTATGAGAGATGATGAATGATAAGTTGGAAGATTCATTAGACACTTTAGAAGTGAAGAGAATATTTCTCATCAAATAGATGTAATGTTTTTCCTGAATAGAAGAAAAGTTGCACCTGATATTTTGCTCAGTGCTCCTTCTGTGTTTATTCTTTTGTGAAATGCTTTTGTACAAGTCTAATTCTATAGTTGAGTGACCTCTGTACAAATTTTCAGATCCTAATTGTGATCAGGCTGAGAGAATTGAGAGTAGGAACATTTACATGTGTAAATGTGAACAATAGAAGACTATAGTAGGTGCAAATTCGATGATAATGTTTTGGTCAATTCTCCTTCCACAGTCACTAGAAGTTGTAGGTGTCAAAGTCGATTGTAGAGAAGTATAGTTTTAGACATAGGTGAATTGTTTGGAGTAAATCTCAAGATTTCCTAAACTTTTTGAGAAGGTGCGCAACCTTTAGGGGACACCTTATACAAAGTTTTATTATAAACTTTAAACATTTGGTTAGCCAATGAATGAGTTAAGTGCAATAGACTTTTCTATGTAAATGACTTTCTTCACAGCTAGATAAAATCTTGATGATTTGGCATTTGTCTTCCAAAAAGGTTGAGGTTTTGAGTTTTTCTTGATAAAGAGGTTCTCTAACATCAAGAATAGCTTGTTCTTTTGGAGATTAACACTCTCCATCAATGGTATTAGAGCAGGAGTCATCAAAGTTGAAGAAAGGAGGACCCCGACTATTGCAACTATACAAAAATCAACCTTTGAAGATCCAAAAGGTGAAAGTTATTATTCACAAATCTTGAAGAATTTAATACGCAGGTGAAGAAAGGATGGGAGATTCTCTCCAGATAGAGAAATTGGATAGAGAAAACTATTCAGCCTGGTCAATGAGGATGGAAGCTCATCTCATGAGCAAAGACCTGATAGGTTACATCATAGGTGAAGAAGAAAAACCATAATTCAAAGATCCTAGTGTTCCAACTAGAGATGAACTCTCAGATTTGAAGACATGGATGAAGAAGGATGCTCAAGCAAGGATCATTATCTACATGGGAGTCAATGACTATTTGCTACCTCATATTAGAGGACTTGAAAGTGCAATTGATATACGGAATGCTTTGGAAGAGCATTTCCAAAACACTACAAAGTCAAGGAAGGCATCTTTATGGGCATAGTTTACCACATTCAAGAAGAAGGCTTCTCAATCCATTTCTGATTATGTAACAAGGATGAAGGACATTGCAGATGCATTAGGATCAGTTGATGAAGGTATTGAAGAAGACAAATTGGTAAGGCAAATCCTCATAGGGTTGAGAGGAGATGAGAAATGGAAGCCATTCATTTTATCTACTGAATTATCACTAGATCATTTTACTCCTGATTTGAATCAGTTGCTAGGACATATGCTAACCTTTGAGCAGGATGTTAAAGGTGATGTTGATAAGAGTACATGTCAAGCAATGTATTCAAAGGACAAGAAGAAGTTTAACAAAGGCAAGCAACAATTGAATGAAGAAGAAGGTACAACTAGCCAAGCTAACTTCCTAAGAGGAAGAGGTGGTGGCAAAGGAAGAGGTATAGGTAGAATAATAAAGATGGAGTCAAAGCTTGCTGGATTTGTGGTAAGAAAATCATTTAGCTCATGAATGTTGGCATAATAATCAGAATGGTGGAGGATATAATCAGAATTTTAATTCAAGAGGAAGAGGTAATAGAAATCAGAGAGGTAACTTCAGAGGTAGAGGTTACTTTGGAAGAAATGCAGGTAGAGGTTTTCAAAGTCAATCCTACAACAATACCTACTACAATTATGCTTCATATCAGAAGGAGGATTTAACCTTAATTATGAATGCAACTCGTGAAAGACAAAGTGAAGATCAAAGAGTCTTCTACATTGACTCAGGGTGTAGCAATCACCTGAGTGGCAACATTGCTTTGATGACTGATTTGGAGAATAAAGTAAGTAATCATGTGGTACAAACAGGTGATAATACAAAGCATAATGTGAAGTCAATTGGATCAGTGAAGGCTAAGGATGGGAGCACTCTTCTGAGTAAGGTTTTGTATGTTCCTACAATTCCAAAGAATCTGATAAGTGTAGGGCAAATTGTTGAGAAAGGTTATGAAGTAAGGTTCACTAATGATGGAGTTTTTGTGGAAGACCTTAGAAATGGGTATAAACAAATTGTTTCAGGAAAGAAAGAAGGAAGGCTCTTCACATTGAAGATTCAAGGCAATGTTGGTCATGCCTTGTTCACTTATGGAGGACATAAGATCTCTGAGTTAGATCTTTGGCATAAAAGGCTTGGAAATTTCAATGAAAGAGGTATTAAGGATATGGTTAACAATGGTTCAGTGCTTGGTTTACCTAATGTTGTAGGTCAACATATGACATACAGATGTGAGGCATGTCAAATAGGTAAGGCTCATAAGCAATCATGTACTAAGCATGGTTTCATGTATTCAGAGAAGCTTGAATTGGTACACACAAATGTGTGGGACCATCAAAGGATTTTAGCATTAATGGTTCAAGATATTATGTGAGTTATGTTGATGACGCTACTAGGTGGATCACCATATATGTGATCAAAGATAAATAAGAGGTATTCAATACATTTAAACATTATCATGTATATGCAGAGAGAATCACATGGCAAAAGTTGAAGAGACTAAGGTCAGATGGAGGGGAGAGTATTTCTCTAATGAATTCAGTGATTACTTGTGGAATGTAGGTATAACAGGTACTCTCCTCAACAAAATGGTGTAGCGGAAAGGAGAAATAGAACTCTTGTTGAGTTTGCAAGGTCAATGATGAAAGAAAAGAATTGCACCAATTAATTGTGGGTTGAGGCTGTAAATACAACCACATACTTGGTTAATAGGTTACCATGTAAAACTTTGTAGGGTATGACACCATATGAAGCTTGGTGGGATAAGAGAACTACCTTAGATAACTGCAAAGTATTTGGTTGCTTAGCCTATGCTTATGTTCTTTCTCAATTAAGACATAAGTTGGAACCAAAGGCTGAAAATATATGTGTTCATTGGTTCTGATGATAAGCAAATGGGATACAGGTTGTGGAGTCCATCCACAAAGCAATTCCTTGTGTCAAAGGATGTTACGTTTGATGAGCAAGGTACTTGGTATGTAGGTACAATTAATATTCATGCAGGTGATGAAGAAGTTTTGAATCAGAAGAAAGGTAAATCAAAGGTTCAAATATCTGATGAAGAAGAGAATAATGAAGCACAAGTTGAAGTTGAAGAAATGCCAAGATTTGATCCAAAATCTGATGAACCAGAAACTTCAAGAAGTGGAGAACTCAGAAGGTCATCAAGGCACAAATGGCAACCTACAAGGTATAGCTATGATATTTCATTTATGAACACTAAAGATTATGCTTATATGGTGAAAGTAGAGGAAGACCCTTCTACATATGAAGAGACAAAAGGTAAGGAAAATTGGGAGAAAGCTATGCAGGAAGAGTATAATGCTTTAATGGAGAATGAAACATGGGATTTGGTTTCCAAACCAAATAGTCAAAAGATAATGGGATGCAAATGGGTCTACAAGACAAAGAGGTATGCAGATGGAAGTGTGTCTAGATATAAAGCTAGACTTGTTATGAAAGGGTATGCTCAGACATATGGTATAGATTATGATGAGACTTATAGTCCTATGACAAAAATGACAACTGTAAGGACTCTCATAGCTATTGCTGCATGTAAAGGTTGGAAGATATGTCAATTAGATGTGAAGAATGCTTTTCTAAATGGTTACATTTTAAATGATGTTTTTATGGAGCAACCAGAAGGGTTCAAAGATAAAAGGTATCTAGAGTATGTATATAAGCTCAAGAGAGCTTTGTATGGTTTGAAGCAAACCCCAAGGGCATGGAATTATAGACTTGTGAGTTCTTGAAAGAACTTGGTTTCCAAGTTTCTAAAGCAGATAGTAACTTGCTTGTTAAAGCAAGTGATGATGGGTTCATTTATATGTGCATATATGTTGATGACATAATTCTTACAGGTAGAGATCAAAGTCTCAAGAAGCAAATGGAGAAAGAGTTCAAGATTAGTGACTTGGGAGATTTTTCATATTTCTTGGGCATGGAGGTCTCATATACTCAACATGGAGTATATGTGACTCAAGAAAGGTATTTGAAGAACTTGCTAATCAAGTTTAAAATGGAAGATTGCAGGGTAGCACCTACTGCAATGGAGGTGAATCACAAATTGAGCATATATGGAGGAGAAGAATTCAAGGACATGAAACTATATCAAAGTCTGGTTGGTAGTTTAATCTATGCTACATTAACTAGGCCTGATTTGTCATATGCAGTTGGAATTTTGTCTCAATTCATGCATTGTCCTACGAGAGAACATTGGGTTTTAGGACAAAGAGTGCTAAGATACATTAAGGGTACACTCAAGAAAAGTTTGTATTATGGTTTCACATCAGATACAAACATCAAGATATATAGTGATATAGATTGGGCAGGTAATCTTGATGATAGGAGATCAACCTATGGGTATCTATGTTGTGTGGGAGATAAGCTAATCTCTTGGTGTTCTAAGAGGCAACACACAGTTGCTTTGTCATCTATAGAAGTAGAGTATAAAGGAATGGTTGAAGATGCAAAGGAGGTCATATGGTTGAAGACTCTCATGAAGAGTTTTGATATCATTCAGAGTACACCCACTATTCATAGATTAACACTCTCCATCATTCCCTACTTTCACAAAATGTCTTGCTTTAGTTGAGACTGAAAAAGGAACTAAGCTCAAAGCTTTATGTTTATATAATGGGGGTGAGTATACCTCACATGAATTCAGCCTTTTCTTCCAGTCTAGAGGAATTCATAGAGAGTTTACAGCTCCTTATACCCCAGTATAGAATGGTGCAGCTAAAAGGATGAATAGAACTATTTAGGATAGAGTAGTCTCTATGCTGCATCATGCAAACCTTTCACAAGGCTTTTGGGCAGAAGCAATATTGATTACACTTCATGTGATTAACCTTTCACCTAGTACTGCGAAAGGAAAGTCTAGTTTGTATGTTCAAGAAGAGCTTGTATGACTTAAATAGTCCCCTAGACAATGGTACCAAAAGTTTGATTCTTTTATGAAATCTCAAGGCTATTCTCAAAGCAATGAGGATCATTGTGTCTACGCAAAGAGATGCTCACATGGAAGCTTGATATGCTTGATACTTTATGTCGATGATATGTTGATCATTGGGAAGTCCTCTTATGACTTGTCAATTCTCAAAAAGAAGTTGAGTCAAACATTTGATATGAAGGATTTGGGGGATGCCAAACATATTCTTGGCATGCGCATTACTCGTGATAGGAGTAAAAGATGGATATACTTGTCTCAAAGTGAGTACATATCCAAAGTACTTCACAAGTTCAATATGCAGGGTGGAAAGGCATTAAGTACATCTTTTCCCACATATGTGAAACTAAGCAAGGATGATTGCCCCAATTCAGATGAGGAAAAGGAATTCATGACCAAAATTCCTTATCAATCTGCTGTTTATAGTCTCATGTATGCTATGGCAGCTACGAGACCAGGCATTGCATTTGCAATGGGAGTTGTGAGCAGATATATGTCTAATCCTAGAAAGAAACATTGGAAGTGGTCAAGATGATTTTGAGATATCTGAGTGGCACTAAGGACAAGTTCTATGCTTAGGTAGAGGGAAAACATCCATTATTGGTTACATAGATTCTGACTATGTTGGTTGTGTAGACAATCGTAAGTCCACATCAGGGTACATTTTTCATTTTGTTGGAGGTGCTATCTCTTGCAGATCCCATCTTCAAGAATGTACAACCGTTTCCTCCACAGAAGCAAAGTATGTTGCAACAAGTGAGGCATGTAAGGAAGCATTGTGCCTTTCTCGCCTTGCTTGTGATATGGGTTTACCTCAGCATGTACCTTGTTTGCTTAGTGATAGTCAGAGTGCCATTGCTTTGGCTAATAATTCAGTCTATCATGCAAAGACCAAACACATTGAGGTGAGGTATCACTTCATTAGAGATTGCTTAGCCACTGAGTGCATTATTCTTGAGAAGGTTCACACTCAAGATAATGATGTAGATGCTTTGACTAAAGCTCTACCACAAGATAGATTTCGATATTGTTGTCACTTGATGGGGGTTACTTGATTCATGATCTTACATAGTCACTTGTATACTGTGTAACATGCCCATCACGTGGGAGGTCTAGTTTGCATACTTACACTGAGGTATTCTTTATCATTCTTTATTTTTCTCCCATGGTTACTTTGGCCATATTGGCCTTTAGTGGGAGATTGTTATCGTTAGTGTCCATGTGAAAGGCCAAATGGCCATTGGACACTTCTTTCTATATGTTCTTTAATAAAACATATAGTGGCCTGGTCAGCCACAGAATATAAGTTTGACCACATTTGTAACACCTAAGAATTCTGTGTTCGTGTTCCCTGTGTACTATGTTTTTCTGCATATTCTGCAGCCTCTATGTAGAGTACCATCATGTGTGGTGCTTGGAGCTCAGTTTTCTACTCCGAGGATACCATCATGGAGCTCTTGAGAAGGAGAGCGCATTATGGTGCATCGCCATTAAACTACTTCATCTTCCAAACCTCCTTTTTATTTCTTTGACACTTGGATGATCATTCCCTATTATAATGAGGTCATCTACTTAGATGCATGTGACTACTAGTCTATCCTCCACCTTCTTTAAGTACAAGGATGGATTGCATGGCTCGAGAGTGATCACACCTGCTCAAGTAATCCAACAACCTCTGATTCCATACCCTTGGGGCTTGATTAGGATGATATCAGGCCTTCTTTAACCTTCAAACATACTCTATGTGTTGTGGATCCTCATAGCCTTGAGGTTGGGCCATATACACTTCCTCCTTCAATTCACCATTTAGAAAAGCATTCTTCATGTCCATTTGGTAGATTGACCATCCTTTAGCTACACATATGGATATCAAAGAACCTATGGTACTCTTGTTAGCAATAGGGCTGAAATTTTCATCATAATATATACCTTGAGTCTGAGTGATGCCCTTTGCCACCAATCTAGCCTTGTGTCTAGCTAAGCTTCCATCCTAGTTCCTTTTCACTTTGTATACCCATCTATTTTGGACTACTTTCATGCCTTTCTTCTTGGGTACTAATTCCCTAGTATGGTTTTCCTTTGGTGCATTAATTTCATCATACATTGCAGCCCTCCATTCTAGTTTCTCCTTAGCTTCATCATAGGTGGCTTGCTCCTGATCTACAACAACCTGCATCATGTATACAAAATGCTTTGCCATGGAAGAGTCATAACTTAACCTTTGAATGGGAGGTCTTATTCCTTGTTGATCTCCTTTCATTACCCTTTGGATAATACTTGTTGAGCCTTGTGAGATTTATCATAGGCATAGCCACCTCTTCTAGATCATTTTCTTCACCTTAGTCACTAGAGTCATCTAGCTCATAGTCTACCTCATTGGTACTCTTGTATCTTGAAGTAGGAGAGTAGTCATAACCTTTACCTTCATCATGGAGTCCATGTGCATGTCCCTTTGATGTTGACGCCTTAGTTCTGCTCAATTTGATGGAATATTGAGGCCTAACCTACAAATCATAACCTGCATGGTCATCATAATCATCTTCAAGCACTTTCTCCTTACCCTTTTCTGCATACCATGGCCTTATCTCATCAGAGGACAGATCCCTTGAAACATAGAGCTTCGTGGTCAGAGGATTATAGCACTTGTAATCTTTTTGTTATGTGGAATAGCCAATTAAGACACACTTCTCAAATTTAGGATCAAGCTTGGTCCTTACCTCTTGTGGTATGTGCAATTGGAGCAACTGGAGGTCCATTCACCCTCATTCTCCTATTGTTTACCACGTATTAAGCACGTTAGAGATTTCCTAGATCTTATCTACTATCTCCTCATTTGTTGAAGAAATTTTACTTCCCCATGTGGGAGATGAGTGGGTTAACATTTGAAACGCATGCCTTATTGTGATAGTGAGAGATTTTGTTTCCAAGGCAAGTGAAACTAAGTGCTTGCTAAGCTACACCATCCACACTCTCAATCTCCAACAATGATTATCATCTCTTGATTTTCTTTTCTAAAGCATAACTATCGCCCCTTCCACTAATCCTTTCAAGGAGAAGGCTTTTTGGAAGCACTAGTGTGGAACACAAACTTCCAACAAAAGGTTATAGGTGATTTGTAGGAGCATTTATCATAACTGTGCTAACCATAAGTTTCCAAGAACTTTCATCTCATTGTAGTCACTTCAGCTATGATGAGATGAAAGTTCTTGGTCATTGATTTGTGATTAACTTCAGCTTACATGAGCTTTTGCGAGCAATCTTCACTTGATGACTTCTTCCAAATACACATTGTTAAAATATTTATGGTTAAATATATTTAAACCATTTAGAAAATTCAATTAATCTATATTGTTAAGGGTTTTCCCTTGGATCTTATCTTGGTTGTAGGATGAAGTCAGTGCAGTCCCCAATCTTGTGTCATTCTTGTGTTTGTCTTAATAGCTTTTTGTGGCTTCATATGTACAATTTTCTTCCCTCATTGAACTACATGCTTGCCTCCATATATTATGCTTGTGAGGAGTCATTCTCCAAAAAATTTCTCCTAGAAATGAAAATCACTATGGAGAGAATTCCATGAGGAACTATTTTGAAGGACAAGTATAATGTTGCAGTGAAGATGGGGGCATCAATGAAATTTAAGTCTCCGAGAAAATGGGCTAAAGGGATAGAATTGATAGAGAGAAATTCAAGCTGGATAGTGGGGTGATGTGATGAATTTTCTCCCTCCTTTGATTCATAGAAGCCTTAACATGAAGAGTGTCAAAATTTTTATTGGATTCTATTGAAAGCCTCTCATGCTAGGACTCAGAGAAGAATTCTTGCATGATAGACATAAAGGAAGATTGAAAGATGTGCAATTGAATTCTTCAAGTTTTCACAACTATAGCATGATCATAGACAATGAGTTTTCTAATCCATTGGGCTTGTCCAAGAACATCACAGTTTACATATTAAGAATGACGGTGCTCCGATCATCTTTTTGTCGATGAAATTACTATTCATCAAAGGTTACTTACTAGGCATGTGAGGAATTTGGAGCTAGTAGAGGTTGATTACTTCTTTATGACAGCCTATATATCTTGCAATTTCAATACTACCATAGGATTTCCATCTTTGAGCCATGATTGTGTAGCATTGGGATCGCCATCAAGTTTGTATCCAACAAAAATGCCATAATAGAATTGTGAAAATGGAAATGAACATATCTTTCTAGCAAGTCATGATCATGGGCCTTATTTCCACATAATGGAGGACCTTACCATGTCTACAAGAATACTCAATTTTCTATTCAATGTGATAATTTTGCAAAATTTTGGATGTATTGATGATCATGTTTGCTAGACAAGTAATGGCATCACAATTCTGTTTTTTTTTTTCAACCTGCATTATGAACTCTATACTAGTCTCGCGAGCAAAATTGTCGAAACATTTGGGCATAATTTAGAGGTAAAATAGAGATTCATCCTAAAAGTCTTAGTAGAAGAGTATATAATAGCTTTGAGCCATTTGCTCTTTTTAGGGGAGTTGATATAAAATATGATAGAATTTTGGAAGACATCATGGTGGATTCTTCATAAGAGAGATCACTCTTCTAATTATCTACCTGAGATACATGGATGATAAAGATATTGATAGACTAGGGAAGATTTTGGATAGGGTTATAAAAACCAACCTTACTACCATTCAAGAGAACTTATGGAATATCATGATAGAAAAGCTTCTTTATACATGGACCTCCTCACTCTAGGGGATGCAACATATCAAGTTCTTAAACATTTGGCATAGAAGGTGATAAATAGATCATATCATGGTATTCAAATCTTGTGATTGATCCACTGAGGGGATCGTGTCCAAACCCCTCCAATAAGACAAGTATGAATGAATGCCTTACACTAGAGATTCTTGAAGGAAGAATAACTTGGTGGCTATGGCAGTTGATGTCTTACAATGCTCTCAAAGTAAGAGGAAAGATGTCAAGTAGTCTTGATTCTCGATGTTGTGACATGTTATGTATGTGTCAACCATGAAAAATATGTGCCTTCTTGCTTCATCACATATTGTGTTGTTCAGGGAAAATTACAACTTATTCTGCATGAAAATCTTAAGGTTGGTAGGTTGCTGATTTATGGTTATGAAGACTCGGGATCTCAAGATTTTCTTAGGTTTGAGAAGGATGTGCTTGCTGATGTCATGGATCACTATACAATTGATGCTTGGATACATAAAAATAGTTAGTTTGATTACCACAAGATGGGTTTTGATCTTGTCATCAAGCAAACATACACAACAGGTTCAACTAGTGAGTTTTATTGATTGAAAATTTGAAAAAATGTTTTGTGCAAAAAGGCATGCTACGCTACTATCCCTTGGGCATAATCTCGTCACAACAGGAGTGAGTTGAGTTGAAGGTGGTATGTGGACAAAAGCAACCACTTGAGTATTTTCATGTGATAAACATTTACATGGCTTTTTTCTTACTTAACTATTGGTTGTTAAGTCCTTATGTGTGTGTGATGTTTCTTCTCAACCCATCTTCATCCTTTACCCTCTCCCTTTGCTACTTATTGTGTTATCAATTTTCAATAGCATTGACTCTTTCTAAGGTGTATCGAATTAAATGTCTTGGCATAAATGAGCATGCCATGTTCACTGTTGAAGCATCTCTTTTCTTTGAATTCACTTCTCAAGTCATACATGGTCCTTGAGGCTAACTCTTCTTGATGCCATGCAGAAGGCATGTGATACAGGTCATACTCCTAAATGATAATACATGGGTTGTAGAGTCTATCTCTAGTGAACATGGTTCAACCCATGCTTTTCTTCGACAACCTTCTAGTTCAAATGTTAACTATGTTGGGTGTGTAGAAGTGTGAGAGACACACGAGAAACATACACAAGGAGCACAAACACAACAAGACACATGGAGAAAACGAATGGTTGGAATAGCTCTCTCTATTGATGATGAACTAAACAGAAGTAAGAGTTGAATAATATCCCTAAGTACAAAGTACCACCACATATGAGTGAATCATGTATGTGGTAACATGGGGAAAAGACCTCTAGCCAACAGTAGAATAAAAAGTGCCCATGTATAGGGAAAAGGTTCACATCAAAGCTACTCGAGGAACACATAAGTGTAACAAACCCCCCTTGAGCGAATGATGTGAACACATATAGGGAGTGATAGATCAGCCCCCACAAGGTAATAAGCCTAAAGCTTTGCGAAAAGCTTCAACTTTTCCCATCTTTGCCTCTTTTGCAGCTAATTTTGGAAAATTCTTTATGACATGATCATTTGCTTTATAGTACTTGCAAAATAATTTCTGCTTTTCTATTTTCTTATCATCTATGTCATCCTTCTTTGATTGTGCAAAATTAGTAGATTTCTGCTTACTAGTAGAAGAGCTCCATTTACCTTTGCCCTTCTGACTAGCTAGGAAAGCTTGATCTACAACATGCATAATGGACCTGTTCTGCCTAGACTGGTCTTCCTACAACAGAACATAGACTAACTCCTCAAATGATAAGGCATTTGGATTGCCTTTCATCATCAAACAAAGAGTAGAAGCAAAACTCTGGTATGAATCGAGAAGACCATTCAAAACAGTCTACACAAGTGAACTTTCAGGCAAGACTTCATCATGAGAAATTAAGTGTTCCTTCAAATCTTTGATCTTTGCTAGAAAACTGCCCATAGAATCACCTTCATTTATATGCTTACTCTCCAACTATTTTCAGAGGTAAGCAACATGAGCCTCATTCCTAGCCTGGTACAATGTGGTAAGTGTATCCCAAGCATCCTTAGTTGTTATGTAAGAGCGAATGTGAGGAATAATGGCACGTTTGACAAACAAGGCTATCAATGCATGTGTCTGAGCATCTCTACCATCCTAGTGAATTTGCTCTATAGTAGGTGCAGCAAAAACCGCAACACGAACACGAATTTGCAAAATATCACCATCTTTGATGCCATCTGTGTCAACTTCAGTACCTGTATTTGCAGGTGTAATAGGACATTTTTCAACACCTTGCACAATGTTCCACAGTCCTTTTGTGACTAATACATGACGCATCATATAAACCCATAATGGGTAGTTTGTACCACTTGACTTATCCTCAACATCCAACGTACAAAATACATCACTACTTTTAGCCATAGCCATTGACTAAAATACCCTAATGTAGAAAAATGACTATATCTAAAAAAGTTGAATAGAACTACGGTGATGAGTTCTACTAAACTTGTAGTAGACTTTGAGATGCTTATACTGGAAAACTAAAACATGTATATGTCTTTGGCACAGAAAGACAAAATAGCTTGCACAATCATCTTGAGTATGTCACCAAATTTCGTGCGATTTTGAGACTGTGATCGGAGAGGTGACCATGATGCCCTAGATGAAGTGGCAACCTACTCTGATACCAATTGTTGGAGTTAGACATCTGCAAAAGCACACGAAAAACACAAGGAAGAAGAAGAAGCTTGGAGCACGACACACAATACTGAATGTATTACCACTAGAATGTACAAAGATAAGTAACCCATTAGGGCAATAGGCATATATACAAGACGGGGGGGAAAAAACTCCTAAAGAGGGAAAAAGGCACCCCAGTAGTCCTAGTGTGTTCACACACATCACTACCTAAATATATCAACATTAATGGTAGACATTTTCCTTGTGATGGTGTTGCCTTCTCTCTTTTTTTATTTTCTCACTATGCCTCCTTTTTAATTTTAGCCTTTGGTGTAGCCTTGTGTGCACCATCAATATCTTTATAATATTTTGTACTGGGTCCCAGTGGCACCTATGGCTCTAATGATCCAAATGGTTGGACTATGTCTTCCCGTCCTTTAGAGTTTCAATAGGAGTCTATGTAATCTTCTTTTGTATGGTAATTAACTATTCCTTTCTTGGTTTTTGAGTTTGTGTTTTTGCTATAGTTGATGTCAGTGGTGTACCTTCAACTCCCAATAAGTTATCCTTGATATGTGCCATTGAGGTTAAATTCCTAGCTATCATCTTTCATGGGAGGGCCAATAGAAGACCATCTTTGTGAGTGAGACTGTCATAAATGTTCTTAGTAATTACAATTGTCTATCCAATCAATTTGTGATTTTCATATGAATGTTGAGTTTTTTCAACTAACCATAAATAGTGGGACCATATCTATTGGCATTTTGTGGCTTACTAGATGTATGAGTGAAAGGGTACACTAAAGTTCTAGCTAGACTTGCTTATGTATTGAAGTGGTTTATACTAAAATTTACATGAAATATCCGAATTTCCAACTCTAAGTTTGGAGGGGTGGAGCTTGTCATTGATCGAATGAAATTAAAGATTTGGTAGTGTTGCAGATCAATGCCAAATTAAAAATTCAATAATGTTTCAAATCAAGGGAAAATTTAAAGTTTGGTCATGAACAAGAAAGACAAAGAGTGCAAGATGAAGTAAAGCAGTGCAAAGGATGAAGTAAAATTTTGCTGGAGACAATGTCAACTTTTCTAACAAGCCACCCAACCTATGATGCATACGTTGTAGAACTCTTGACAAATTAGCACATGGGCTTATTGGCTAAGACAAATGCCTCTCAATGAGCCCACTCTAGTTCAATTCCCAATGGGCACAACAGAAGCACACAATGTATTTTTTGCATGGATATTTTTTGGGTGCTTTTTTGAATAGTGCTAAACCTAATGATTGCAAAACATTCCAATGCTTTTCAAAAATGCATATGATCAAGCTTTGGGGGCCTCGTATGATTGTGAACTTGTTTTTTTGAAGCTTGATTTTCAAGGGGTTAATTCTTATATAATAGAGGCCAAAGCTCATTGTTGAGTATCTTCTCAAGCTCAAGAAAGTGTTATACAAGCTTTGGACAAGATCTTGTAGGCCCTCTACTTGGAGGAAGTGTTCTTGCATACTTGGAGGAGGTGTGATCTACATCTGGAGTTACTTGGAGGAGTTCGTATCTGCTAACCATCAATATCACTTGCTGAGTTACTGTGAGTAACAAGTCTATTTTTGTCTTGCTTGTTCATTCACTAGTTTTTGATTTAGGTTAATCAAAATTAGGGTTTGCTATCAAACAATTTTAAACTATCGATAATTCTCCATATTCTCTCTTTCTCTCTCTCTCTCACACTCTGTTCATACCTCTTAGGCATAGAATTTCTTGTATCTAGCTCCTATTTCTGCTTAGGTTCAGATCTTGTCAGTTTATATGCTATCCACACATTTTAATTTGACATTGGAATATAGATAGTGTAGATGAGCATTCTAGCTTACCATACATGTTAAAAAAATTCATCTACTCTCTATCTATCTCCCACTCATCTCCTTTTGAGTAAAGGTGTTTATGCCAAGGTTCAAGTGTTGGAGGATCCTCTAAACCTATGATTATTATTGTTATTGAGGCCCATCCCACTTCCAACATTTGGTATCAGAGCATAGTTGGCATATACCCTTAACAAGATGAGTGACTATAGACTTGAGAATGAAGACAACCTTGAGGGAATGTCTAATTATCCAATGTGGAGTTTTATGATGATGGCACTTATCCAAGGCTAAGAGAAGTTGTAGATGTAGTAGCCAAACCTAGATTTCTACCTATATTCAGATCTTGTCAATTTGTATCATATTCTCACATTGTAATTTGACATTTTAATATAGATAGTGTAGGCGATCATCCTAGCTTACCGTACACTTTAAAAAAATTCGTCTACTCTCTCTATCTCTCACTCATCTCCTTTTGAGTATTAAGGTGTGTATGCTAAGGTTCATGTGTTGGAAGATCCTGTAAACCTATGATTATTATTGTTAGTGAGGCCCACCCCACTTCCAAGGTTTGGCTACTACATCTACAACTTCTCTTAGCCTTGGATAAGTGCCCATAGGTCTGGCTTCTTCCAAGAAGTTGCTTCATCTCCTAATGACATTGGAATATAGATAGTGTAGATGAGCATTCTAGCTTACCATACACATTAAAAAAATTCATCTACTCTATCTATCTCTCACTCATCTCTTTTTGAGTAAAGGTGTTTATGCTAAGGTTCATGTGTTGGAAGATCCTCTAAACCTATGATTATTACTATTATTGAGGCCCATCCCACTTCCAACATTCGGTATCAGAGCATAGTTGGCATATACCCTTAACAAGATGAGTGACTATAGACTTGAGAATGAAGAGAAGCTTGAGGGAGTGTCTAATTATCCAATGTGGAGTTTTATGATGATGAATCTATTAGTATCAAAGAACTTATGGAACATTGTAAATGGCACTTATCCAAGGCCAAAACAAGTCAGAGAAGAAGGTACTTCATCTTCTAGAAGACCCATTGTTCCTATTCTTGCTCCATATTAGGTTAGTGAAGAAGAAGAACTAACTACTTCATCATCGGGAGTCCGTACTACTACCATATTACTAAATGGGATTCAAGGCGTGCACAAGCACTTTCATATATTGATATGGGAGTCAAGAGGCATATTATACCTTAAACTAGGTCTTATAGAACCTCTCATTAGGCTTGGTTGGAGTTCGAGAATCTTTATCAGAGCAGAAACCCTGCTAGGACAGGTTACCTAAGGAAACAACTAGCCAACACAAGGATGAAAGTTGGTGAATCAATTCAGTCACATATTTTAAGCTCAAACATTTATGAGATTAGTTAATCAATGTTGGAGTAAATATTTTAGTTGAAGAGATGGTAAACACACTTCTAAACTCACTTCCATCTACATATCATGCTTTTGTTGCTTCTTTATCTCTCTCTATAAGAAATGGAGAAATTTCATTTGAAGAGCTACAATTCTTGCTACTTCAAGATGAAGATCAACAAAAGGGTATGGAAGAGAATGATGAAGCCATGTTATCCATATTCTCACACACACACAAAATCTTCATACCTCTTAGGCACACAATTTCTTGTATCTAGTTCCTATTTTAGCTTAGATTGAGATCTTGTCAGTTTGTATCATATTCACACATTGTAATTTGAGATTAGAATATAGATAGTGTGGGTGATGTTAGGCCGCCGGATTGGAATATGTAATTTTATTTTTCAAAATCGCACGCCCCGAAAAGGCGTAGCGAACAGATGTAACTTTCTATTGATTAATGAAAAGGCAAGCACGACGTTCAACGAGAGACGGGAATCGCCAGACTGTCTGTCTGGGCGACCGCGCTGGAGCTGTTGTATTGCAGATTCACCCAAATTCTCAGTACTGTGTTTTGTTCTTAAGGTTTCAGTGATTAATTATTAACACAGTAAGGCTACATTAATATTAATAGCTTGTGCAAATTCGTAGTTGTTAATTCACGTGATAAGCGTACTGCGTCGTGATAATCTTCGAATTGAAAGATAGTTAACTACTTAGTTGAATGTTAAATTGGGAAAATTAAACAAAGGGCCTCTGCACTGTCAGATCCCTATCCATCCCCAAGAACCCAGAAATGAGATTAAAAGTGGCTTAATGAAAAGCGCTTTTAACATTGGCACCATCTATGGGAAGATGGAAACAGATTTGGAATAATCAGTAAGGGAAGAGCTGTACTCAAGGCAAGCAATGGAGAATAATAACCGCTAGTCAAAGAAGTGATATATGCCAGTTACTCGTTTCGGTCAGTCCTACCCAAAGTATAGGAGAGACCAACATCCCTGGGCAGTTCCAAACTTATTAGGAACACCCCCGGGGGGTAGAAGTATAGGCCAGTTAAGTCCAGTTGCAGAAGGATCAGAGCCAATCAGTAGTGATTCCGGTGCTAGTTCGGTAGCACATGACGAGATTTTGGTGACTTCCGGTATGAGTCCAGTACTTTTTGGAGAAGGTACAGTGACTTCTGGGTGTACAGAGACGTAGTGTGGAGTCAGTTTGGCACTATCTGGTCAGAATTCGGCCATTTTCGATGACAGAGTCGTGTTACTAGGTGAGAACGTTTCCGGTGATAGTGTAACCTGGTCCGGTGAGAGTTCGACAAGTTTCGATGGAAGTTCGGTACGACTTGGTGGTCATTTGAAGTTTTTTGGTGACACTGCAGTGTTGCCTGGTGGACATCTACTGCGTTCACCACTTTTCGATGCAAGTCTACCTAATTTCGACACCAAAGCTCAGGAAAGGCTACTAGCTTTGGAGTTAAGTAAGAGATTCGATGACATTTTTGGACCAGAAAGTGAGCACGCTGACCATACAGACTCGAAAGATCAAGAGATACCTCCTAAAAATTCAGGTAATAACAACGCCAACAACAATAGCACCATGAGTGGCTCACAACAACAACAGCAACCACCGTTGCAATTTCAGAAGCAACAACAACAGCAGCCACAACCAATCGTTCCACCTCGATCGGTTCCAACCGGAGTGACCTATACAAAATTCGGTGGATTTCCGGGGGATGACCCCGACGCACATGTTCGCACATTCGAAATCAGTTATGCAGTGTTGAACCACCCACCAGATCCGGCATACAAGGCTATCGTGTTTCAGGCCACATTGGTTAATGAAGTAGCAAGGTGGCTGACAGAATATGATATTAATCATTTAGGTAATTATGATGATGTGAGGGATGCGTTCTTGCAGAGGTTTTGTTTGAAGAAGAACCCTGCCAAAATTTTTGACTATTTGTATAACAATTGGCAAAAACCACACCAGAGTATCTAAGAGTATGCAACACTGTCCAGAACTCACTTGAGGCAGTTGCCACCGGCACATGCCAACCTGCCAGATGATGTCATAACACAATGGTTTATCAACGGCTTAAATCCACAGTTAAAAAATCATGATCATTCACTGTGTGGGCGGAATGACATTGGACGCTGTTATTGCAATGGCCTTACAGTTGGAGCACAAGGTTGGAGGTTTTACAGAGGATCTTGAATGGTTGAAAGCAAGTAAGAAGGTGACCGAGGATCCGTCCAAACAAATGTACTGTACCAAGTGTAAAAATCCAGGTCACACCATTGCCACATGTGCGCTCAACCAAATGTATTGCGCCATTTGTAACACGACAGGGCACTTAACAGAAACCTGTGCATACAATGCAAAGGAGCAGGGTAGAGCGGCAGTAAACGCCATAATACAGGAGGAGGGCCAGCCTGCCACCCATTACGTACCATCACAGTTGCGGACCAACCAGCAGCAGGGATATAGGAACTACCGAGGTTAGCGTAACAATAATTTCAATCCAAATCAATGGCATGCAGGTACATCCGCTGAAGGCACCTCTCTCCCACCCCCTCGATGTCATTTCTGTGGCGAGGTTGGTCATATTCATAGATTTTTTAAAGAAGCCGTAGAGTACGACAAAAGAAAGAAGGAAAGACAAAATCCGATGACAAATATGGTTTATATCTCTCCGATGGATTCACAAGCAGCCGTAGTACAGACAAGATCGAGAAAACAGTTGCAACCAAGAGCTGAAGTTTTTGAGCTCGGAATTCATGAGCAGCAGCGGATTTTCACAAAAGCCAGTCAATGGGCAACTAAGGAGCCGACGGTGTTCCCTGACCCAGTTCCGGTAACTCAACCTACTCCTCCAAATGCAAGACCGCATGCACAAAAGTTCGTGCTGGTAACATGAGAATCACAACCCGAGTCGGTAATGACCACAACACAAACAGACCAGGTATGGGACGTCATATCTAAGGCCTCAATCACACTTCCTCTGGGATAGTTGCTTGCTCTAGTTCCTGGTATAAGACAACAATTTCAACAGCAGGTCAGCCCCAGACCTTCTTGTACTCTGGCAACTGCGACCATACAACCCGAGATGGATTCTATGGTGGATCATTCAGTACCATTGATCACCGTTTGGTATAAAAACCAGAAGATCACACAAGTTTTAATTGATGGCTGGTCTGGTGTGAATATTGCGACAACTGCACTCTTTAAGAAACTGGGTTGAACCCAAATTGGACTATTGCAGTTCTTTGTGCGAATGGAGGACCAATCCAGAGTCCATCCGGTGGGACTAGTGCATAATATTCCTATAACTTTGTAGGGAACTACATTTAAAATGACTTTTGTAGTCTTGGAGTTACCCAAATCTAGCTTGGACTACAACTTACTCTTCGGTCGACCATGTCTAAAGCAAGCCAAGGTCGTACAAGATTGGTCAGCTCAAGAGTTAATTTTTAAAAATAATCATCGGAAATATGTCGTTACATTGGATGCTATGCAACCCTGTGATCTTCACGCACGACCATATGTAGCAGAGCCAATCCATATGCTGGATGGGCTATTTGATGATGAGGAAGAGGCCTTCCTTAAGACAAATAAGGATCTCATTGCATTAGGTACTGTAGACTTATAGTCGGTAGCTGATAATTGGAGTCCGGCAACTTGTATGGTCGTACCATTAACCGGAGAATCAGAAGTAGATACGGATATAACCCTGGATGAATCGACATTACACCAACTGTTGCAGCCAGTTGATGACTTGGCCAAGCCTCGACAGTTTTATGTACCGGAGGATCAATTGGTAATGTACAACTTGGGTGACATGGTCGAGACCAGTAAAAACTAAGGCAAGATTAGCAGACAAATTCCAAGATGATTTGGTACAACTCTTGTGTGAATAAAAATGTTTTGGCTTGAGATCAGAGAGACATGAAGGGTCTTGACCCACTGATTTATCATCATAGAGTAGTACTAAAACCAGATGCGAGACCCATCAAACAACCTAGTTACAAGATGAATCCTAATTATGCAGTGTAGGTTAAGGCCGAACTTGATCGTTTATTGAAGGTGGGATTTATTGTGCCAATTGAGCATGCTGGGTGGATCTCGCCAATAGTGATCGTACCGAAGAAAAATAAACAGTTACGTATTTGTGTCAACTATCGAAAGCTTAATGTAGCCACCATACCGGATCCGTTCCCTCTTCCTTTTCTGGATACGATGCTCGATAAGGTAGCTGGTCACGAAATGTATTCTTTCCTGGATGGCTATAGTGGATACAATCAAGTAAGGATAGCGGAACAGGATATACCGAAGACGGCATTCATCACCAACTGGGGTGTCTATGCCTGCACTGTAATGTGGTTCGGTTTACGGAATGCCCCGAGCACCTTCCAAAGATGTATGCAAGAAGTGTTCTCACCTTACCTGACAACGTTTATGCAAGTCTATTTGGATGATTTTTCATTGTTTGGCGACACTTCAACACACCTGTATCATTTACGGTGTTGTTTTGAAAAGTGCCGGGAGTATCGATTATGTTTGAATCCTACCAAATCGGTTTTTGCGGTCTCTTGTGGAAAGCTGCTTGGTCATATCATCTCTAAACAAGGAATACAGGTAGATCCTGATAAAGTAGCAGCCGTGTTGGAGGCACCGGTCCCAAAGACACCGAAAGAAGTTATGAGGTTCCTTGGCTAGATCCGGTGGCATGGCAGACATTTACGGTGGTTGGCTCATCTAACGACGCCACTTAACAGACTTATGACTAGCACCCTGCGAAAGTATGAATGGACTAATGAGTGTCAAATGACATTTGATTGTTTGAAGGTCTTATTGACGTAGGCTTCCGATCCTGCAACGGCCTGATTGGGAACGTCGGACATAGTGATTGGCAGTGTGCTAATGCAACAAATCGACAAATGGTTTCGGCCTGTGTACTATGCGAGCCGCCGAGTAGCTCCTGTATTTGTGGATGCGTCGGACATAGGGATTGGTAGTGTGCTGATGCAACAAACCGACAAATGGTTTCGGCCTGTGTACTATGTGAGCCGCCGACTAGCTCCTGCAGAAAGGAATTACTCCGTGACAGAACGCGAGTGTCTTGGTCTGGTATACTCTGTTAAGAAATTTCGGCATTACTTGTTGGAACGTAAATTCACTTTCCATATGGATCATGCCGCACTGGTGTATTTTGTTCGTCAACAACATTTAGGTGGCAGATTGGCAAGATGGGTTTTACTATTGCAGGAGTTTGATTATGAAGTTATTCATCGACCAGGTACGACACATGTCTTGATGGATTTTTTATCTCGACTGGATTTCGGTGAGACTCCGGAAGGTGTCGATGACACAACGCCGGCTATTTATGTAACCGACGCAGCTCCTGAAGACTCTGCAGAACTTCCGGTTGCCCCTACATACTATGATACATTAATGACTTTTCTTACTGATGGTTGTCTCCCTCCTAATACTCCCGCTACTTTGCGCCGTAAAATTGCAGTCTAAAGTTGACGATTCCGGTTGATTGTGGGTCAACTGTATTACATAGATCATCTTGGTGTCTTGCTCAGATGTATCCCTCCACATGAATCAGCATCAGTTATGGCCATGGATCACTCATCACCCAGTGGAGGACACTTCGCAGCTGATGTTACTCACCGAAAAATTCTACAAAGTGGTCTATGGTGGCCTACACTGTATAGAGATGTTGTTCAAGTTGTCCAACAGTGTGATGTCTGTCAACAGTCTGGACAGCCCTTGCAGTGCCATTTCTTTCCTCTTCAATCGGTTCTACCTTTGGAGCCCTTTCAGAAGTGGGGATTAGATTTCATTGGCCCAATTACACCCCCAGCTACCCTCACCAACAACCGATATGTTTTGACTTGTACAGATTATGCCACTAGGTGGGCAGAAGCTTGGGCTTTACATTCTGCCACAACTGTTTCGGTGGCCAAATGTTTGATGAAGGATGTCTTCCTTCGATATGGATTACCTTTGGAAATAGTGACGGACCAGGGTACACATTTTGCAAACAACTTAATGCAAGTGCTGACTCAGACTTTCCAAATTGTACACAAATTCAGCTCAGCTTACTATCCATGTGCCAATGGTCTGGCTGAGAGTACCAATAAGACTCTGATGAATATGCTCCAGAAATTGATCTTGGAATGTTCAGAACGATGGGACCAACTCTTACCTACAGTATTATGGGCTTACCGGACCACGTACAAAGTGGCAACCGGAACAACTCCGGTTAAACTTGCTTATGGATTGAAAGCTATTGCGCCAATGGAAGTAGTGGTACTGAGCCTGCGAGTTGCCTTATCTCAGGATTTGCTGCCGGAAGAATCTTTTCCATTCCCGTTAGATGTTCGCAAATCGTTGGACGAACAACGTTGGGAAAGCTTCATGATTCTCCAAGAAGTTCAGCTACACCAAGCCCGTACTCATGATCGCTTTCTCAAAACCCCTATTTTTACGATTGACCAACTCGTTTTATTCTATAATGCTAAAGTCAATAGATCGGCTGGAAAATTTAAGTTACGATGGTTCGGTCCATACCGGATTGCTGAGCAAGTGGGACCCGCCACTTTTCGGTTGGTGACCTTAACAGGTGTTTTCCTTCCAAAAGTGATTAATGGATCTAAGCTCCACCCTTATCACCTGATGTCAAGTAACTCCTGAGGTGTACTCGATCATTTTTTTTTCTTTTTCACTTGTTACTTGCTTTCTTTTTCTACTCCCCGTGTTTCATTGACCATCTGACCGTAATCCTTCCGTTTTGCTGATCTAATCATGATTAATAGCCGCCTTTGTGCCACTGCTTCTGTTCATGCATGCATGCTGTAATTATGAAGGATATCTCTCCAATATTGCGTTATGAGTAGGTTTTTGCCGCTTGATTTTTTTCGAATTCCTATTTAATCTTGTTCTTTCCATTGTTCATCGCTATTATGATTGTGTGTTTGTGCCCTCTGTGTACTCTGTGTTTCCGTGTATCTCTGTGCGCACCATGGAAGTTCTAGATAATATAGTAGCCTTTCGTGCAGGTCTCACTCCAGAGGTGAGTGAGTACTTGCGCAGTCGGGGACTGTTGGCCTTTGCTGAATTGCCTTGGCATTCAGTGGAGTGTCATCCCTTTCACGCGCAGATTATTTCTGCCATCTCCACCACGCTTGCTAGGGAGCAGTGTTGGCCGATTACATGTTTAAACCCTTGTGTAGTAATCACTCTAGCCACGTTTACTGAAGGATTCCGACTCCCTCAGGAAGGATTGGAGAATGGTCCACTCCTTCCTCTTGCCACCATGAAGGAACTGTTTCCCCATCACTCATCTAATGAGTTTGCCATCCTTTGCCGACCTGACCCAGAGTGTACTGCTCTACAATTCCTGGTCGCCGCGCTCAATTTGCAAAACCGCACGTACGATATATCTGGACCCTTTTATTCCATGATAGATACGGCTTCCCACGAACCTGTGAATTTCACGGCATTTTTCTTTAGGCGCATTCGCCGTGAATGCGTAGCGGTTACAAAGCAAATCACCAAGAATGATATCCCTCGCACACGCTTACTTCATATCTTAACCTTCCTCTTTCCAGTGATACAAGCCGTGCAACCTCCTCCAACCGCTCCTTTTTTGTTGCATGAAGAATCTACACAAATGGTCGAAGACGAAGATGATGACGATGCCGATTTGCTTCAATTCTTTCATCGCAAATGCAGATGCGTTAGTCCCTCCTAGAGTCAGGTACAGGGTTCCACTGCGGGTCACGAAGTTGAAGTTTTTCACGATACTGCCACCTCCCTGCAGGTAGAGTCTTTCGTTTCGTCTTCTTCTCTCAAGCAGCTGGATCAAGATGTCAACATGGAAGATGTAGCTGAAGTATCTTCGTGGGAGGAATCTCATCACCCGGATGTGGTGGCTGTAAAGGAGATCGAAGCCGCTACTGGAGGCACTGCATTGTCAATCCCCCTCATCACCAATCGTTGTAGCCAAAGCAGATGCAATCATTACCAAAGCTACTGAAGGAATGGAATGCCAATCTCCTTCATCCCAAACTACTGAGGTCAAAGCAGAAGCAATCAAGGAAGTAATTGGCATTGCTAAGGATGTTACTGAAGTTGCTGAGGAGATAAATCAGCATGAGACCGGAATTGTTTTGGTTCCAAACGCCCTTATTCCTCTTCCTCCGCCGATTACCTGTTCCGAGCATGTAGAAGTTCTTCCTGGTGCAACCTCCACTGCCATTTGAGAGGCATCAGCAGCTCAATTATGTTCTTCTGATTACTCTCCACCACCCTCCCCTCATCTGCTCTCTGCCTCTTCATCACAACCTCCTCCTTCTCTTCCACCCCCGACAGTCATGTTCACAGAATTGGAGTCTATGGGTCGCCTCCTTATACAATTTTCCCAGCAATTACCCCTCCAGATGAAGCTAGTGACTCAGAGCATTCAATAGGAGTTGTAGAGTAAAGTGGATTTGCTCGAAGCAGACATTGCTCCCCTGCAAGAAGAAACCATTGCGGTCAAAGCCGAGAATCACGCACTCTAGCTTTAGCTCCAGCAACTTCAAGCATAATTAGCAGAAAGGGAATAGCACGCTTGCGGAATTATAGGAAAAGACTGTCATTCTTGCTGATCGTGAGGAAGAAATTTCTCAATTGAAGCAGCTGGTACAAGATAAAGAAGATGCTCGCGTTGCGCTTGGCAATTTACTGGAAGAAACACGTGTGGACCTTGAGCTAATGACACAGAAAGGACAAGAAATGGCCGACTTGGCTATGCAGAACACTGAAGAACTCAAGACAATATCCGCTGAACTTTTTCAGAAGAGCCGTGACTTGGAAGCACAGACGGGCCGAACGATTCAGATAAAGAAGGAGATGGAAGGTATTATGAAAGAGACTGATGCCTATTATAAAACTATCTAATATCAAGCTCAGGAGCTGGAACGACGTGAGAAGCAATTAGGGATTCAGGCTGATCGGCTTGCGAGAATTGATGCAGAGATCGCCGGAATAAAGCTGACAAGAGATGCGGCCATAGACAATGACTTTTATCTACAGGAATCATTTTTGCAAACGCAGGCCGAATTATTGATGAGTCAAGTAGTTGCTGCTAGTTTGGTTCGAACAGATGCACAACTGGTCGAGCCGAAAATTTTGAAGACTATGCTGGACTCCTTAAAGCAGAAGATCACTTGCAATTTTAAACTAGCCAGAACCCTGTATATACAAGGCATTATTGATGAGCCTTAGTTGTATTCTTCCTTTTTGGGTTCGATTCCACCGTGCGTGCCAGTGTTAGGCCACCGGATTGGAATATGTAACTTTATTTTTCAAAATCACAGGCACCGAAAAGGCGTAGCGAACAGATTTAGCTTTCTATTGATTAATTAAAAGGCAAGCACGACGTTCAGTGAGAGACGGGAATCGCCAGACTGTCTGTCTGGGCGACCGTGCTGGAGTTGTTGTATTGCAAATTCGCCCAAATTCTGAGTACTGTGTCTTGTTCTTAAGGTTTCAATGATTAATTATTAACACAGTAAGGCTACGTTAATATTAATAAGCTTGTGCGAATTCGTAGTTGTTAATTCGTGTGATAAGCGTACTGCATCATGATAATCTTCGAATTGAAAGACAGTTAACTACTTAGTTGAATGTTAAATTGGGAAAATTAAACAAAGGGCCTCTGCACTGTCAGACCCCTATCCATCCCCAAGAACCCAGAAATGAGATTAAAAGTGGCTTAACGAAAAGCGCTTTTAACATTGGCGCTGTCTGTGGGAAGATGGAAACAGATTTGGAATAATTAGTAAGGGAAGAGCAGTACTCAAGGCAAGCAATGGAGAATAATAACCGCTAGTTGAAGAAGTGATATATGTCGATTACTCGTTCCGGTGAGTCCTACCCAAAGTATAGGAGAGATCAACATCCCTGGGCAGATCCAAACTTATTAGGGACACCCCCGGGTGGTAGAAGTATAGGCCAGGTAAGTCCAATTGCAGAAGGATCAGAGCCAGTCAATAGTGATTCCGGTGATAGTTCCATAGCACATCACGAGATTTTGGTGACTTTCGGTGTGAGTCCGATACTTTTTTGGAGAAGGTACTGTGACTTCTGGGTGTACAGAGACGTAGTGTGGAATCAGTTTGGCACTATCTGGTCAAAATTCAGTGATTTTCGGTGACAGAGTCGTGTTACCAGGTGAGAATGTTTCTGGTGATAGTGTAACCTGGTCCGGTGAGAGTTCGACAAGTTTCGGTGGAAGTTTGGTACCACTTGGTGGTCATTTGAAGTTTTTCGATGACACTGCAGTGTTGCCTGTTGGACACCTACTGCGTCCACCACTTTTTGGTGCAAGTCTACCTCATTTTGACACCAAAGCTGAGGAAATGCTACTAGATTTGGAGTTAAGTAAGAGATTCGATGACATTTTTGGACCGAAAAGTTAGCAGGCTGACCATATAGACTCAGAAGATCAAGAGATATCTCCTAAAAATTTAGATAATAACAACGCCAGCAACAATAGCACCATGAGTGGCTCACAACAACAACAACAACCACCACCACAGCCGCAACCGCAATTTCAGCAGCAACAACAACAACAGCCACAGCCAATCGTTCCACCTCGACCGGTTCCAACCGGAGTGACCTATACAAAATTCGGTGGATTTTCGGGGGATGACCCTGACGCACATGTTCGCACATTTGAAATACGTTATGCAATGTTGAACCACCCACCAGATTCGGCGTACAAGGCTATCGTGTTTCAGGCCACACTAGTTAATGAAGCAGCAAGGTGGCTGACAGAATATGATATTAATCATTTCGGTAATTATGATGATGTGAGGGATGCGTTCTTGCAGAGGTTTCGTTTGAAGAAGAACCCTGCCTAAATTTTTGACTATTTGCAGAACAATCGGTAGAAACCACACCAGAGTGTCCAGGAGTATGCAACACTATTCAAATCTCACTTGAGGCAGTTGCCACCAGCGCATGCCAACCTGCGTCGTAACACAATGGTTTATCAACAGCTTAAATCCACAGTTAAAACAAATCATGATCATTTGGTGTGTGGGTGGAATGACATTGGACGCTGTTATTGCAATGGCCTTACAGTTGGAGCACAAGGTTGGAGGTTTTACAGAGGATCTGGAATGGTTGAAAGCAAGTAAGAAGGTGATCGAGGATCCGTCCAAACAAATGTACTGTACCAAGTGTAAAAATCTAGGTCACACCATTGCCACATGTGCGCTCAACCAAATGTATTGCGCCATTTGTAACACGACAGGGCACTTAACAGAAACCTGTGCATACAATGCAAAGGTGCAGGGTACAATGGCAGTAAACGCCATAATACAGGAGGAGGGCCAGCCCGCCACCCATTACGTACCGCCACAGTTGCGGACCAACCAGCAGCAGGGATATAGGAACTATCGGGGTCAGCATAACAATAATTTCAATCCAAATCGATGGCAGGCAAGTACATCCGCTGAAGGCACCTCTCTCCCACCCCCTCGATGTCATTTCTGTGGCGAGGTTGGGCATATTCGTAGATTTTATAAAGAAGCCACAGAGTACGACAAAAGAAAGAAGGAAAGACAAAATCTGATGACAAATATGGTTTATATCTCTCCGGTGGATTCACAAGCAGCCGTAGTACAGGCAAGATCGTGAAAATAGTTGCAACCAGTAGCTGAAGTTTTCAAGCCCGGAATTCGTGAGCAACAACGGATTTTAACAAAAGCCAGTCAATGTGCAACTAAGGAGCCAACGGTGTTCCTTGACCTAGTTGTGGTAACTCAGCCTACTCCGCCAAATGCAAGACGCATGCACAAAAGTTCGTGCCGGCAACATCAAATTCACAACCCGAGTCAGTAATGACCACAACACAAACAGACCAGGTATGGGACGTCATATCTAAGGCCTCAATCACACTTCCTCTAGGACAGTTGCTCGCTCTAGTGAAAGACAATAGTTACGCAATATAACACAGGAGCAATAGCAGAGAAGATAACAGATATAGGAGAATCTCAACAATTTTCTACTAGCAGCAAGTACAAAGATGATGGCGTTGTCCACCCGTGCGCTCTCAAGGTAGAGCTTAAATGGTGATCTAGACAACTCTAGATAGGGAGATACAAGGTAGAGGTATGCTGGCTCAACTCGGTATCTTAGGAAGTGCAGAAGTCATGTATATATAGGATCATGGGTGGCCTGCCATGGACGGCTATACATGGGCGGTAGAGCGTGGGCGGCCACCGCCCGCGTAATTGCCATACACGGCTTAGACTGGTTGAACCGACCTAACAAATATAAATGATTTCTGACTCCGACAGGGAATATTCCATGGAATATTCCCTTTACCGTCGCGCCGGGGGCGCTGCCCCCGGACCCCCACCAGGGGGCCCGCTGGCCCCCTGGGACCCCCCAGCCAGGGGGCCCGCTGGCCCCCTTGGACCCCCCAGCCGGGGTTGCTCACCGCTGCCCCGGACCCCACAATTGGGGACCCTGGTAACTCCCTTTCCTTATAATATCTTACATGGTCCAATATGACCTTCATCCAACATTCAAGTTGGGATTCCCATCAATTGGGTAATGCACGCTTGGCTTCTCCTCATAAAGGGGGCCTTACCAAATGTGCATACAATCATGAGGGGTAGACATTGATCATATACTAACACCCCCCCTCAATGTTTACCGATGATAAATCAAGTAGGTCTCGGTCCTATGCCCATCTGTTGAAGATGCTTGTTGAGCTGCTCTCTTCCAAGTGCTTTAGTGAATATGTCAGCACAATTTGCCTCTGTTGGGCAATATTCTAGCTCCACAATTTCATCTTCAATTAGCTCACGAATGTAATGGTACTGTACTTCTATGTGCTTGGTGCGAGCATGAAATACTGGGTTCTTTGCAATAGCCATACAACTTTGATTATCACACTTGAGTACAATTGGCATATTTGATGGAAAGCCTATATCTGCAAGAATTCTCCTTAACCAGACTGCCTCACAAGAAGCAAAACAAGCTGCTTTGTACTCTGCTTCAGTGGAGGAGAGTGCGAGAGTTGGTTGCTTCCTACTTACCCAAGAAAATATTCCTGAACCAAGTGAGAAACAATATCCAGAAACTGATTTTCTAGAATCACAATCTCCAGCCCAATCTGAATCACAATATCCTTGGAGTGTATCACCTATGGTATACAAAATACCAAAATCCAAGGTTCCTGCAATGTACCTTAGAATTCGCATTCCAGCATTCCAGTGACTCTCCTTAGGTTTGTTGGAAAACCTGCTTAACACTCCAACAGCATAGCAAATGTCTGGTCTAGTGTTGCACAGAAAAATAAGACTTCCAACGAGCTTCCTATACTTCTTAGCATCTACATCAAGCATGTTATCATCCATAGATAGCTTATGATTTACCTCCATAGGTGTGCTAGTTGGTTTGCAGTCCATCATTCCAAATGCCTTGAGAATTTCTTTGGAATATTTTTGTTGTGAGATGAAAATGCCATCCTTCCTTTGCCATACTTCAATTCCCAGACAAAAATGGAGTAGACCTAAGTCTGTCATTTCAAACTCAGTTCCCAAGCTGATCCGAGTTTGATTGATGAGTTCCTGATGATCTCCTGTAATGATCAAATCATCTACATATACAATGACAACAACTAGCTTGCTATCCCTTTTCGTTACATACAGGTTAGCATCAGAAGTACTTCTTTCAAAACCCATATTTTTGAAAAAATGATCTATTCGTTGGTACCAAGCCCGTGGAGCTTGCTTAAGTCCATACAAAGCTTTCTTCAACCTGCAAACTTTATTTTCTGAATTGGGCACCTCAAAACCTGGTGGTTGAGATACATATACCTCCTCCTTGAGGTGACCATTCAAAAATGCAGATTTGACATCCATCTGGAAAATAGGCCAAGACTTTTGTGCAGCTACTGCAAGTACCGTCCGAATAGTTGTCATGCGTGCTGTTGGTGCAAAAGTTTCTTGAACATCAAATCCTTCAATCTGTGAAAAACCCTGTGCAACTAATCGTGCCTTATACTTTTCTAATGTTCCATCAGCTTTATACTTAGCTTTCCAAATCCATTTAGTACCTATTACCTTCTTCTTTGGCGGCAAGTCGACTAGATCCCATGTATCATTTTTGAGTATACTATCATACTCAGACTGCATTGCCGCTCTCCAATCTGGATCATCAAGGGCTTCTTCAATGGTGGTAGGTTCCTTTATCGAACCCATGATATCTGCCATTAGAGCCATGTTAACAATGTGTTCTGAGGCTCTCCTTTGCTCCTCTATTCTCTTTGATCTTCGTAATCCATCCGATGATGATTCTGGTACATCTACATGTGGATTGTGATCATCAAAGAGCTGTTGTGCCCACTTCGGTAGTGGCTTACGCTGTGCAGCTACAACAGGTTGGCTTTTTATTGAGGAAATTTCTCCATTAGATGTTTCCTCCTCCTCAACTTTAACCTGTCTTTTGATAGGCACAAGGTGAGATATTTCTCCGCTTGATGAGATAGTAGATTTACCTTTATCTTCTACTAAGTGTGGTCGTTCATCAAACACCACATCTCGGCTGACAAAAATCTTCCTTGCCTCAGGATCCCATAACCTGTATGCTTTAGACTCTTCACTATATCCTAGGAAGACACACTTTTTGCTTTTTGAATCCAACTTTGATCTTGTTGAATCAGGAATATGTGCATAACAGAAACAACCAAAAATTCTGAAATGCAAAACTGAAGGCTTTTTACCAGAATATGCTTCTTGAGGAGTCATCCCCTTTAAAGCTTTTGTGTAGCTTCGATTGAGGATGTAGACTGCTGTATTGACTGCTTCTGCCCAGAATGAATCAGGCATGTCTTGAGCCTTCAACATACAACGAGCCATTTCAACTACTGTCCTGTTCCTGCGCTCAACAACGCCATTTTGTTGGGGTGTATGAGCTGTGGTAAGTTGCCTTTTCACACCATGCTCCTTACAGTAATTGTTGAATTCTGTTGACAAGAATTCACCTCCTCTATCTGTTCTAAATTTCTTCAGTTTCCTTCCTGATTCATTTTCTACATACTTATGCCACGTTTTAAATTTTTCAAAAGCATCAGCCTTCTCTCGAATGAAATAAACCCACATCTTTCTACTATAATCGTCGACTAACAGCAAGAAGTAGAAAGATCCTCCTAAAGCAGGTGTAGACATTTTACCGCAGAGATCAGCATGTACCAACTCTAGAGGAGCTTGAGATCGATTGCTGGTCTCTCTTGGAAATGCCTTTCGTTGTTGCTTGCCCATCATACAAGCTTCACAAGGTTCCTGCAACTCTGAAAATGCAGGCATATGAGCAACCATCCCTGTTCGTTGCATCTCCTTCAAAACTGCAAATCCGAGATGCCCAAATCGTCGGTGCCATAACCTGCTTACATCTTTATCTTCTGTAGCAGTTAAAGCACTTAACTCATACAAGTTATCCCGTCGTATGCCTTTACCTACAACATTACCTGATGAATCCATGATTTCCGCACCACTCTTATTGAAGTGAACTTCGAGTCCACGATCTGTTATTGCAGAAACTGACAACAAATTTCTTTTGAGTGTAGGTACATAGAGAACATCGGATAACTTTTTCTCAACACCTGGAGAAGTGATAAAAGAGATGGTTCCAGTTCCTTCAGCTGGACACTTGGAGTCATTTCCCACCACTACATTGATGGATTCCCGCAGAGGCACTAGGGAACTATACCAATCCTTTTTACTAGTCATATGGCGAGAAGCTCCACTATCTAAAATCCATGGCTCATCAACACGAGCTTGAGCAGATGAACATACCTCTTCAATAGCTACCCAAAGTTCCAGCTCTGTGTTGTTTGCAGACTCTTTGTTCTTCCATGATGATTTTACAGTCCCATTCCGTTCATCAGCTTGCTTCTTTCTGCAATCCTTGATGGCATGGCCTTTCTTTTCACAATAGAAGCAACTTCCTGTGAACTTTTTCTTCTTTGGCTTCTTCTTTGATCCCTCTGAAGAGCCTTTACCTTTTGCATTTGCTGAGAATGCAGCATCAGTTGTACTTTGCCGATTCTTCAGCCGCATCTCTTCTTCTAAAAGCATGGCACAAAACTCTTCAAATGTAAGAGGAGTTGGCCTTACCTGAGTGTTAAGGGCTGTTACTAATCCATCATACTTTGCTGGAAGAACACGTACAGATCTTCGAGCCAGCTCTTCTGGTGTTATAACAACACCAACTGCAGCCAATTGATCTTGAAGATGCTTTATCCGTTTGATAAAATCTTCAGCCTTTTCAGAATCAGAATGCTTTTCATTTGCCAACTGATTTTCTAAATTCTGTATCCTAGTGTGGTTCTTGGTCTCATATTGTCGAGCCAATATGCCCCAAGCCTCATGTGCTTTAGTAGTATGTTGAACTAAAGTAAGCACAGAATCACTTACACTAGTGACAATCGCACATAATGCATCAGCATTCCGCCTCTTCCAAGCTCGTAGAAGATCTGGATCTGGCTGAATCATCAATCTTGAATTTGCTGGATCTTCAACTGGTATAGGCTCTGGATCCAATCCCATCGGTCCCATGACAGTGTCAAGTAATTCATAGGAGTCCAAAATTGCAGAAATTTTGAACTTCCAGAGTGTATAATTGGTTCCATCCAGCTTCCCTTCAGTGAATGCAGGTGGACGAATTCGAATAGGTGCAGCATTAACATTAGCTGAAGCACCAAGACTACTATTCGACGATGAAGCCATCATGTAATCACTCGAATAATCTACTGATATTCTAGTCTGCTAGTAGGCTAAAATAATGATACTTCTCAAGCTATTCGAACCTTACAGCTCTGATACCATGAAAGACAATAGTTACGCAATATAACACAGGAGCAATAGCAGAGAAGATAACAGATATAGGAGAATCTCAACAATTTTCTACTAGCAGCAAGTACAAAGATGATGGCGTTGTCCACCCGTGCGCTCTCAAGGTAGAGCTTAAATGGTGATCTAGACAACTCTAGATAGGGAGATACAAGGTAGAGGTATGCTGGCTCAACTCGGTATCTTAGGAAGTGCAGAAGTCATGTATATATAGGATCATGGGTGGCCTGCCATGGACGGCTATACATGGGCGGTAGAGCGTGGGCGGCCACCGCCCGCGTAATTGCCATACACGGCTTAGACTGGTTGAACCGACCTAACAAATATAAATGATTTCTGACTCCGACAGGGAATATTCCATGGAATATTCCCTTTACCATCGCGCCGGGGGCGCTGCCCCCGGACCCCCACCAGGGGGCCCGCTGGCCCCCTGGGACCCCCCAGCCAGGGGGCCCGCTGGCCCCCTTGGACCCCCCAGCCGGGGCTGCTCACCGCTGCCCCGGACCCCACAATTGGGGACCCTGGTAACTCCCTTTCCTTATAATATCTTACATGGTCCAATATGACCTTCATCCAACATTCAAGTTGGGATTCCCATCAATTGGGTAATGCACGCTTGGCTTCTCCTCATAAAGGGGGCCTTACAAAATGTGCATACAATCATGAGGGGTAGACATTGATCATATACTAACATCTAGTTCCTGGTAGAAGACAACAATTTCAACAGCAGGTCAGCCTCAGACCTTCTTGTACTCTGGCTACTGCGACCATACAACCCGAGATGGATTCTACGGTGGATCATTCAGTACCATTGATCACCGTTTGGTATAAAAACCAGAAGATCACACAAGTTTTAATTGATGGCGGGTCTGGTGTGAATATTGCGACAGTTGCACTCAGTAAGAAACTGGGTTGGACCCAAATTGAACTTGTGTAGTTCTTTGTGCGAATGGCGGACCAATCCAGAGTCCATCCGGTGGAACTAGTGCGTAATATTCCTATAAATCTGCAGGGAACTACATTTAAAATGACTTTTGTAGTCCTGGAGTTACCCGAATCTAGCCTGGACTACAACTTACTCTTTGGTCGACCATGGCTAAAGCAAGCCAAGGTTGTACAGGATTGGTCAGCTCAAGAGTTAATTTTTAAAAATAATCACCAGAAATATGTCATTACATTGGATGCTATGCAACCCTGTGATCTTCACACACGACCATATGTAGCAAAGCCAGTCCATATGTTGGATGGGCTATCTGATGATGAGGAAGAGGCTTTCCTTAAGATAAATAAGGATCTCATTGCATTAGGTACTGTAGACTTACAGTCGGTAGTCGATAATTGGAGTCCGGCAGCTTGTATGGTCATACCATTGACCGGAGAAGCAGAAGTAGATACAGATATAACCCTAGATGAATCGACATTACACCAACTATTGCAGCCAGCTAATGACTTGGCCAAGCCTCGACAGTTTGATGTACCGGAGGATCAATTGGTAATGTACAACTTGGGTGACACGGTCAACCCGAGACCAGTAAAAATAAGGCAAGATTAGCACACAAATTCCAAGATGATTTGGTACAACTCCTATGTGAATTCTCAGATTACACTTTAAAGATTTTTGTCTACTCTCTCTCTATCGCTCATTCATCTCCTTTTGAGTATTAAGGTGTGTATGTTGAGGTTCATGTGTTGGAAGATCCTATAAACCTATGATTATTATTGTTATTTAGGCCCATTCCACTTCCAACATTTCGTATCAGAGAATAGTTGACATACACCCTTAACAAGATGAGTGACTATAGACTAGAGAATGAAGACAAGATTGAGGGAATGTCTAATTATCCTATGTGGAGTTTGATGATGGTGAATTTGTTAGCATCAAAGGAATTATGGAATATTGTCAATGGCACTTATCCAAGGATAAGAGAAGTTGGAGAAGAAGCTACTTCATCTTCTAGAAGACCCTTTTTTCCTATTTCTTCTCAACAGGAGGTTAGTGAAGAAGAAGTAGTAACTACTTCATCATAAGGAGTCCGTACTACCAATAGGTTACTTCCTACAGAAGAGAAATCCAGATGGGATTGAAGGGATGCACAAGCACTTTCATATATTGTTATGGGAGTCAAGAGGCATATTATACCTCAAATCAGGTCTTGCAAAACCTCTCATTAAGCTTGGTTAGAGTTAGAGAATCTCTAACCCTGCTAGGAAAGCTCATCTAAGGAGATAGCTAGCCAATAGAAGGATGAAAGTTGGCGAATCAGTTCAGTCATATATTTTGAAGCTCAAAGATTTATGAGATGAGTTACTCAATGTTGGAGTAAATATTTCCAATGAAGAGATGGTAAACACACTTTTGAACTCAATTCCATCTACATATCATGCTTTTCTTACTTCTTTATCTCTCTCTACAAGAGATAGAGAACTTTCATTTGAAGAGCTACAATTCCTATCACTTCAAGAATAGGATCAAGCCATGGTGAAAATAGAAGTGGCATGTTTGTATTGTCCAAAATTAGCCATGCTAATGTTGCTAGGTCTATTACACCTAAGGAGAACATGAAGTTAGGGCATGCTAGATTTGGTCATATCAGTTACACAACTCTCAAGCATATCAAAGATCAAGGTATCATGGAGAGTTTTCTTACTTTTTCTCTGCGAGATGATGCAAAGTTATGTGAAGGATGTCTTGAAGGAAAGATTCACAAACTATTTTTCAAGAAACATGGATACATCACAACCACAAGAAAGTTTGATCATACATTCAGATGTTAATGGTCCGATGAGAATAAATTCTATTCAAGTTTTCATGTACTTTCTTACTTTCATTGATGATTTCTTAAGATATTCATGGATTTACAGCCTTAAAGTGAAGTCAAAGGTTTTTCCTACTTTTAAGAAATTCTTAGCTATGGTTGAATATGAAAGTGAGTCAAAGATCCATATTTTGAGAAGTGATAGAGGAGAATACATGTCATAAGACTTTAAGTTTTTTCTTGAAAATGTATCTCTCATCAAATCACTATTGCCTACACTCTAGAGCAAAATGGTGTTGGAGAGATAAAGAATATGATACTTGTTGAGATGATGCATAGTATGATGTCATCCAAAAAGCTTTCTCCCAAGTTCTGGTTTGATGTAGTACATAGAGCTAATCACATTTTGAATAGGTCTTCCACAAATGCTTTGAAGGTCATTATACCTTATGAAGCTTATTATGGGAAGAAACCCAATGTGCATTACCTTAAAGTTTTTGGTTCTCCATCTTATGTTCACATTGAGAAGAAGGATCATGGTAAGCTTGATGTAATAGCCATTAAAGCTATCTTTATTGGTTATGCGATTGAACGCAAAGGATACAAATTCTATGTTCTAGATACAAGTGATATCCTACTCTCACACAATGCATATATTTCAAAAAATCAGGTATTTGATAACAAGCCAGAGATTCTAGATTTTATAAAAGTAGATGATTATGCATTTTTCATAAGGAATTTGGATTCTTACATTCACCCATACAAGGGGGGTGATGAACCTTCTCAAACCCCAAAAGATGCACTTGATAAAGGTGAAGAGAGAGTTATATTACCTACATCAATACCTAGTCCATCATCAATACCTCTTAATTTTTTGACTTATGAAGTTGGAGAAGGTTCCAAAGTTCCAAAAGAAAGAGATAATGAAGAACCATAAAAGATTCCACCACTTTTCAAGAGTATGCCAAAGTTGTTATATCAAACCTAGAAGGAAAATGGTATAAAGGAATACACTAGAAGAACCAGAAGTCAAACAAGATGACAAAAACAAATTAGATAAGAACATTTTGAGATTCATAATATTTTAGCACTTACTTCGGTTGAGAATGAACCAACTAGTGTTCAAGATGCACTACATAGTCCTGTATGAAAAAATGCTATGCAAGAAGAGATTGATTCTATTGATAAGAATAAAACATGGAAGCTTTGTGAGTTACCAAAAGGTTTTGAAAACTTAGATGCAGCTCCCACTCTTTATGCTAAAGCTAAGAAAGATGTTTTGATTATTATTATCATATATGTTGATGATATGATCATGACAGATCTCAAAGATTTAGACCTTCAGTAGTTTAAAGCACAACTTAAGCTTAGATTTGATGTAAATGACTTAGGTATTTGAATTCATATACAGAGGAGTGTATCTACACACCAAAACAACAATACATTGAGAAATTATTGGAAATGTTTGAGATGACAGATTCCAAGCCTATATAGATACCTATGGATGTCAATGTGTCAATAAATAGGAAGCATATTCAGAACCTTTTGATGCTATTTTGTATAGTCAGATAATTGGTTCCTTGATCTATTTATGTAATACACATCCTAACATTCAATTTGTAGTTTTTCAAGTATCAAGGTTCATGCACAGTCCACAGAAAATTCATTGGAAAGCAATTAAGCAAATTTTCAGGTATTTGAAGGGAACTTCCAATTATGCTATGGTATTTTTGAAGCCTTCACATTTCTTACTTAAAGGTTTTTTAGATTTTGATTGGGTAGGTGATAAAGACTCAAGAAGAAGAACAAGTGGCTATTGTTTCTATCTAGGAGATTGTCTTATCTCTTGGTTTTCCAAGAAACAACCTATAATTGCTACATCTTCAAGTGAAGCAGAGTATAAGAGTATAGGGCTGCCTTTATATCTACACTTGAATTAGTTTGTTTACAAAATATTTTGAGTTATCTTGATGTTCATGTTCATCTTCGAGTTCAGATATTTTTAGATAGTCAAAGTGCTATTTCTATTGCAAAGAACCCTGTTCATCATGCTAGGAAAAAGCATATAGAGATTTATTACCACTACATCCAGGAACACATATCTAAGAAGCTCATTGAGCTAGCCTACATACCTACAAGTAAAAATGTTGCAGATATTTTTACCAAAGCATTGACTAGAGAGAGTCACAAAAAGTTTTGGAGGTTTTTAAACAAGTTGTATCATTATGACATTGAAGGGGGGATTGCTGGAGAATGTCAACTTGTCAAACCTGCTAGCATATGATGCATTAGCTTGTAGAACTCTTCACAAACAAGCACATGGGCTTGTTGGCTAAGACAAATGCCTCTCAGTGAAGCCACTCGGGTTTAATTCCTAGCATGCAGAGTGGAAGCATGCAATGTGTTCTTTGCATGGATTTTTAGGTGCTTTTTCAAATAGTTCTAAAATTAGCGATCACCAAAAATTCCAATGCTTTTCAAAAATGCATACGATCAAGATTTTGGGGACATCTTACGATTGTGAATTTGTTTTTTTTAAGCTTCCTTTTCAAGGGGTTAATTCCTATATAATAGAGGCCAAAGCTGTGTTGAGTATCTTCTCAAGCTCAAGCAAGTGCTAGTCAAGTTTTGGAGGAGATCTTAGAGGAATCCTACTTGTAGGAAGTGTTCTTACACACTTGGAGGAGGTGTGCTCTACATCTAGAGTTATTTGAAGGAGTTCATATAACCTAACCATCAACATCACTTGTAGAGTTACTATGAGTAACAACTTTATTTCTGTCCTACTTGTTCATTCACTAGTTTCTGATTTAGGCTAATCAAAATTAGGGTTTGCTATCAAATAGTCCTAAATTGTTCATAACTCTCCATATTTTCTCTCACACACAATCTTCATACCTCTTACACACACAATTTCTTATATCTAGTTCCTATTTCTGCCTGGATTCAAATCTTATCAGTTTGTACCATATTCACACATTGTAATTTGACATTAGAATATCAATATTGTAGGTGAGCATTCTAGCTTACCTTACACTTTAAAGAAAATTCATCTACTCTCTCTCTATCTCTCACTCATCTCCTTTTGAGTATTAATGTGTGTATGGTAAGGTTCATGTGTTGGAAGATCCTGTAAACCTATGATTATTATTGTTATTGAGGCCCACCCCACTTCCAACAATTTTTTTGGAATCCTCATACAATTTTGTGTAATATTCCCACTTAGCTTGGAACCTTAAATTCTTATAGATCTAATTAATTTTGTAATTCCCAAGCATCTAGGAAACCTCACCAATGTAATTACCTCACTTACCATAAGTTATATAGCTCAATAAACTGTTTAGAATACCTTTACAAGTAGTGGAGGACTATTTTCAATTAGAGTGGCCACATTTGGGTGTAGGCAAGGCCACTTATTCTTGTGTAAAGCTCAACTAAAGCTCAATTTTGTAGAATTTTTACCATTTGCTGAATAGAAAACTTTTGAAAATATACAACTCTCTCTTCTCATGAGCATTTTACTCTTCTTCTTGCTCCTTCAAGCTGAGTACGGTGAGAAATGAGTATCCCGAGGGGGTATGAAAGACTTAAGAGACTTTTTCCATGCATTGGCTGCATTGTATGCACGTGGTGATCTCTGATGTGAGGTAAGGTTAATCATGCCAAAGTCTTAAAGCTTATTTTCTCTCTATATGTTGTCTATTTTTTAGGTTCGAGTATAATTACATGTAGAATGTTCAATTCCACATGTTTTGATATGCAATAAGGGAGGGCTATCTTTGATGCACAAAGGGATATCTTATCTAGAAGTTTTGCAGCACTTTCAACTCCAACTTCTCATCATTTTCTCTCATTTCTCTCTCTTCCTTGTTTTCCACGGCCCTGACTGAGTAATGTACTCGGATTGATAATTTAAGTGTTTCAATCACCTAGTTAAACCATAGTGCAAACACCTTTTTGGTGCCCTTTTCAAGCATCCTTCACCCAAGTCAGTGTTAGAGAACTTTTGGAGTTGAAGAAAGAAGATTCAATACTTGTAAGTGCTTGGAGAGCAAGGATTGCTCAAGGATTCTCTATCTGTAAAGAAAATTTGTCTTTTTCTTTATAAAAGTCATCACGTATAACATTTTTTGAGCTTCTTTGAGCTTGAGAAATGGACAAATGGCACCGGGGCAAGTTTGACAGCTTTTACAAGAAAAATAAGGTGTTCTAGTGCTTCAAACTTTAAGTACAAAGAGATTCATTTCCATTTAAGTTTTTTTTTCTAGAAATGGCTCTCAATTGTAAGAAAGCATGAGAGAGAGCGCTACAATAGAGAGAAGAGAGAGAATATATCTTCAATTACTTGGTGCTCCTTATATGGTCATACAAATCTCACGAAATTTTGCACGTGACGTCTTTGAGGTAAGAACCTACTTTTGTGAGAGTTTCATAGAAAAAGGCAGTGCATGAAGTAAGCGATGAGTGTTGAAAATTTGAAGTAGTTTTTTTCAAAAAAGAGGGAAAATGTTTGTAAAGTTTTTGCATATTGGGAATTTTCACCCTTGAAAACCTAGGAAAGCACTCATCGAACACATCAAATGGGCAAAAAATGAAGAAGTACAGGAGTAATCCCCTTCTTCGAATGGTGTGGGAAATTTCTTGAAAGCAGGCATTATTATTGCCAAGGGGCATCATGATTGTCCATAGACATCATGTTCGAGGGACATCATGATTGCCAAGTGGTATCATGATTGCTCCACACAATGAGGAAATCGTGATCACAATTAGAGATTGCGATTTATCCCAAGAATCATGATTTGGGAATTTGCAATTTCCCATCCCAATGCCTTTGAAACATCATGTTGTGGAGCTAGCACCAATGTATTGGAGAGACATGACCATCGTGAATTTGGTCCATAGCCATCGTCATGTGAAAGAGCTTTCGATTTCTTCCAGGCATCAAGATTTCTCTTCACATCTTGGGCATCATGATTGCTATAAGATGTCAAAATTTCCCAAGGAAATCTTAGATGATGGGAAATCATGTTTTTTTTTGAGAATTTCTTTGCAATTTTTGAATATTCCTAAAACTTCTTCTCTTATTTACAAGGTTGTTAGGTCAAATCCAATGTGCATTGCATGAAGACATAGTAGTTGAAAAGTTAGGGTTTTTAAAGGAGGCATGACATAACCAATCACGTTTTGGGACTTCAAATCACAAACAGATTGTTGAACTATTCATTTTTATCATTGTCCTTCTAAAAAAAATCAATATCACATAATTTGGTTACGTACAACACCACAAACATAAACTAGGAAGTAAAAACACTAACAAGTTTATAAATCACAAAGGAATGCACCAAACACTTTGAAAACTAATGTATTCACTTGAGGTCTGGACGTATACTAGGGCATAAAGTCAAATCTACAAATAGAATCTCTTCAGAGAAGAGTGTGATTCAAGCACCTACTAGGACACTTACTTTTAGTAATCTAGTGAATCTGTTAGTGATCTATAGGTCATGGAGTGCTCAAATGATATGTAGGGAGTGCCTATAGGTGAAGAGTTCATGCTTAAGATTCAAGGTACGTATCTTAATGCTCTAGAGTTTGTTTTCACCAACACTCATGGAGCTACGATCTACTTGGATGGATTAAATCACAATGTGGTATGTCTCAAGGATCTACTACTTGGAAGAACCCAACCTTTAAGTTCATTTTAGGTCATTAATAAGATAAAAAAGCCACCATGTATGTGGTGTGTTACAATCCCAATTGTACCAATGATATGGGAGAGTTAAAGGTTGAAAACTGGGCCTATGCATGTGAGGAGATGGTGAGATTGATTCCAGAGATGAGGTAGTGCTGCAAAAATCTTGCTCTACACCTGCCAATCTAGCTTCAAGGATGTTTAGTATACTTATTTAGCTTCACAATTATGCATTTAGAACCTACAATTCCTTTCGATCATCACTCTCAAATGTTTGCACCAAAACGGATAACTTGTGTATGTAAGAAATGTGAAGAACCTTCTATTTTAGGAATAGAAGGTCTTAGTATTATGCTCAAAGCTCACAACTTGGTATGAGTTGACTATAGAACTTTTGCATACATCTAATTAAAGTGTATAGCTAACTAAATCAAGTTATTTCACGAATTTATCTGCATCAGACAATGAGAAAGGAATCTAGCAAGTCAGGGGGGTCATCCCGACTTTTCAGGATCTAAGACATGTACATACATTGTCATTGTCTTTGCTTCATATCTCGAGATCTATTGAACCAAACTTGATGAAAATTGATATGTGAAGACTAAACACTTTACTCTATGCACTCAAAGTTAAAGTATAGGAAATGTATGAGTACACATAGAGAAATGGATTCCACAAACTCACTATGACATTGAACATATGATAAAAGGGAGTGTAGTGAACTTCACATAGATGAAGTGAGCTCAATGAGCACTTAGGCTTGCTAATTGCACCAACTCCCCCTCAAGTCTAAGATGCTTGCGTCTTCAATCCTTCATATTTTCTTGCAATCCAATCATTGATTTGAATCAATTTAATTTTCTGTCATCCGTTATCGTATCTGCACATTGTTGATGAGTCAATATGTATGAGAGTTGAATCTCTTTGCTCATAATCTTCTCTATGACATAATGATAATGAACTTCTATATGTTTAGTCTTGGCATGATAGATTGTGTTAGCAGCAAGATGTACTGAGCTAATATTGTCTCGAAATATATGTGGAGTTGAAGTATTCAACCCTAAATCAGAATATAGGGTTCTAATCCACATAGCTTCTTATGTAGCATTTGCAAGTCCTCTATACTCAGCTTGTGTTGATGAAAGAGCAATTGTGGGTTTCTTCTTGGAAGACCATGATATTAACTTTGTACTTGCAAAGGTAAGGTATTGAGAGGCAATTCTCCTATCTTAGGAGAAACTAGATTGAAAGTAGCAGCAAGCATATATGTAGCAAAGAAGCGATAGAAAGCCTATTTTGATGCACATGTGAAAGACAAAGGCTTAAAAGAAGGTGACTTAGTCCTAGTGTATACTTTGAAACAACACACACAAAAACTAGAAAAGCGAGGTTATGGACCTATGATCGTTAACAGACTTTTGACAAGTGGAGCGGTACAATTAGCCACCCTAGAAGGAGAGATAATGCCTAATTACATTAGTGGCTATAGAGTCAAGCTATATCAGGAACCTCTTACTGAGGATATGCTTAGGCGACTCACATTGGCAAAGAAGCATAAGGAGGAAGAAAATAGAATACACGTAGAAGATCATGCAGAAGTTCTAGAATGCATTAAGCACATGAAGCTAAGAAGACAAGGACTAGGGAGAGAACATTATAACCATCTCGAAGAAACACCCAGATACTCCATGGCCATGTGTCAAGCAAAGTCAATTGCTCATCCTAACATAGTGGATAGGAGACCATTCATTACAATCATGATAGAACACGACAACACTCACCACGAGCTTAGGGCTTTAATTGATTCAGATGTTGCAACTAGTGCCATTAGATGGTCTCATTATATGGACTAAAGGATAGAAATGTGGCCAATTGAGGCATACATCATAGGGCTAGGAGGCATGGAAACTCCTTGCATGGGTGAGGTGGACCTTCCTATCCTCATACATGAAGTGACCATGACAGTGAAGCTCCTAGTGTGCCATGACGATGACCTGATAAAACCCCTAATCCTTGGCCAAGATTGGCTATATGATCACTTCGTGGACCTAAATATTAGACAAGGCTCCTTGCAGATTGCAACCTTAGACCAGCAGCAAGTGATACCACTTGAGTTCTCTAACAACACTCTTCCTGAGGTATGCAACCCTCGACCATACGAAATGATTGCGAAGGGGGATCAAAAGATCTTTGGACAAATCCTTTCGCTAAGCACACTCCCTCCAAAGTCAACCCATGAGAGCTTGGTGATGGATAGTTGCCAATCCGGAGGATGTCAAGAGATCTTCCCTTGGTCTTGTATTAGTGGTCAATTGGGTTGCATAAGCGATCAGGTGGACTACATTAGTGGACAGAGGGGCACCATAGCCTTTGGTGTCCATCCTTCCACAATTATTGTGGACTGGCCTAGATCTATGGTACAGAATGCCTCACTTCCTAATGGGAAAGTTTCGCACGTGTTGGACCTCCCTTCTTTTCCAAACCTGAGTGTGAACCCGACCTCTCACCCCCAACCACAAAGGAGTCAACCACGACTAAGGAACCCAAACCGATGACCATACCAGGTGACACAAAGATGGCAGTAGCATCAATAGACTGAGACTACCCACATAAAGCAGCTATGGGTGCCAAAAGGAAAGAAAGCACCAAGCAACCACAGAAACAAAGGCTTTGACAAGGAGAACTCCTGGCAAAATCAGAGTCAGTAGTCCACATACCCTCGGCTTTCTTCTCCAACAATAAGAGTTCAAAAGATTTGGATCACCAAGAAGTACCTCACAAATCGACCCACACCCATGCAAATCTGGATACCAATTGTATTATAGCCCAAACCTCAAGCCTTGTAACATATACCCCTTTGAAATCCCTTCACCCATCGACACCACAACCACCAAAATCACCTTTTGTATCTCAGCAAAAGAATACCACCCACTCATCAACTCTTAGGAAATGGATGCCAAAACATATCCAGAAGCCGCCACATGGTCCTTTGTACAACATAACACACATCCCAACTAACCCTTACCTTTGTAATAATTCACTCACAACTAAACTTTGTATAAATTCACCCACACTAACCCACTATCACTTGTAATACAAGACTTATCACAAGCAATGTATGCATTATCTAAAGCATGTAGGTGTCTAGTGACTTGCATTAGTTTATGCAAAATCATTCCATAAACCACCTCACAACACTCGACTACACGGGTTACACATCGGTTATGGAAAGGGATTATGGTCTCACCTTATTGGGATCCTAATTAATTTCCATACTAATGTGTTATCCTTTTGTAGCAAATCACCTACGCACACATTTCGAATCATCATGCAAGCTGAAGGACCCTCCACGGCTGGCCCCAATGTGCCAGTCATCAACTTTGGTAACCTATTGGCTGAATCTTACCCTACCCCACAACCCCCAGAGTTTCAGGGTTTTCTAGGACCAATGCCCATAGATGATCCTCCTATGGGACACACTGAAAAAGTTCATAGCAATTCTCATTGGTTCCAAGGTTTAGCACGACCCTTAGCAGATGCAAATTTTATATATGATGTCATGCTGTGTTTTGACGGTACCAAGTGCGGCAGATATCAATTTTTCTCAAGAGAATTTGAAGAGCGTCAGAAGAGTTACGACACATTTGGGCTAGAGCTAGTTTTCTTGAATATTTTAGTGACCCCCTACCAAAACCTAACTTCTATCAGTGCTACTACTCGATGACTACACTTGAAGCCCCCGAGAACAAGGACTTGCTAGGAACATTTATTCTTCCATCACTGGTGAATGATCCTCCATACAAGAAGTTCTACCTTTCAAAAGATCTCATTCGAGCATCACTTAAGATCCACGGGACTCACACATCGACATAGCGAGAAAGACTTATTCCAGAGCCTATGAAATGTGGTGATGTTTTGAAGTGGGTGGATATTTTGGCCATCACACCCGGACTCTCCAAGCCATTGCGCATTTGCATGCAACATTTCGCATTCCCCGCACAAGATTGTTTTACCATTCCTCAAAAATGTATGTGGTTTGCCTTGTATCTTGCATGCATAGGGCCCCAGACCATAGATCTTGCAAGTTGGATTATCGATCAATTGTATTTAGCTCAGTAGAGATGGGAATGAAAACACGTCATCCACGACTGTTGTGCCCTTACAAGAATAGTTTACATGTGTTTGGCCTATGATTTGCCCATCGAACGTGCTATGACCAGTGAAGAATTAAAAGGATTTAAGGGAACCACCAAAAACACCAGAAAAATTAGCAAAGGATGGGCAGGCAATCACATGAGAGGTTCTATCCCATGCTTGCAGGTTCTAGAGTCCCCATCACCACAGCAATCTCCTCAACAGTCTCCAACGGGACCCTCGCACATGTACATTCCAATACATATCTGCCTCTCGTGACCCATTATCACAAAAGGCACTACCAGTGTGGTAACCCCTCAAGCAACCACCACTCAAGAAACTACTACTACAACAGGAGAAATTCCCACCACCATTGGTTCAGAAGCCTTTACTTTCCCTATACCGAACTTGGAAACAGAGCCAACTAACACCACCTTCGATTTCCAGATGCATGATGCGTTTTCCAATGAGTTTCAATTTTTAGAAGGGCAGTTTTTCTCCCAAGAATATGAACACCAAAGCTATCCTACTACCCCCCCGACCATCAACAAGAACAGGTTGTCTCTAGCTGAGATGAATATAGGGCAGTGACTGATGATGAAGAAGGTGATGATGAAACTAGTCAGGATAGCCATGATTCTCAAGAGGATGTGCAAAATGAAGAGCAAGAGCAACAAACCGAAGCCCAAGGTGATACAAGTACTCATGAAGAAGACACATTCAAAGCCGTTGCCTATACTTTGGCAATTCAGAAGTTATATTACAATATGCAAGTTGTATGGGCACATAGACAATTATCCGAGGAACAAAGTCAAGCAATTCTCAAGCAAGAACTCACTAGCAGAGGTTTTGAAGAATATTTCATTCAAGGTTTGAAGGAATTAATCAAATCAATGGGAACCGTTGAAGCACTCCATTATTTGAAGAGGAAGCCACTACCAAAGTTTGACCCTCCACGCATCCATTTGATAATCAAACCAGGCCAGTACATTCGCGTACCCACAGATGCACAATCTTCACAACAAGCAAAGGAAGATCGACTCATCCCTAAAGCCACGATAGAAACCCAGCCAAAAGAAGGGACCATCGTTATCGACTCCTTGCCTCATCCTTCCACTATAACATCCACAACTATAGTCAAAATCCCCACATCACCTGCTCCTCTTTCACCTCCCGTACATCCAGTTTCCCCACCCCACCTCACCTCGACCGTCCGTGTTTATAGAAAGTACCATTGTAGAAGCCATCACCATTGGAACACCCCAAACTCTTCATGCAACCATTCCACCTAACCTCCCCCTATATCTCCCACCATTCCACCCAACCCATTCCTCACTCCATCCTTTCCTTCATTTCCCATCCCTCCAAGGCCTATGTTCCCATTTCCACCTCCAATCACCAGTGTCAACCCCCCGCCCAACTATATCCCCTTTATCCTCCCCTCTCCAACAAACAATCCATGTGATGCCCTCTGTAATTTATTCATCCACTTTTGTAAATCCTATGTTTAGACCCACTCATGCACCCACCATCACACCACTGTTCTCTGTCACTACACTCGACACCACGTCTAGTGACATGGACATTTCACCACCCACTGCACCCCCACTCACCTCATCTACTGCCCCACCACATTTAGGCATATCACACTTCTCCACGGTCACCACTGCCTCCATCTTCCCATCCCCCTTTCCCCTTCCCACTGCATCAACACCCACACTCACATCATGTTCACTCACCGCACCATTGATATTGTTACCCACAATCGACACTGCATTCCAACAAATGTTTTCTTGTATGACACAAGTTAGAAATAAATTTGCATCTCTCGACAGCAGCTACCAAGCACTACAGCACACCACTACACAGTTACAGGCACAATTGAATTCTTTAACAATCGAGAACACTGCCCTCAATGCGTGACATCAAGAGTTACAAGAAGCTATCATTCTTTAGAGCTAGAAAGCGAACAAGACTAAGGAAGCACTCATGGATCTCGAAAATCTGTTACAAGCTCAGACCATAAGGAACACCAGGCTCACTAGAATTATGGGACCCTTAAGATGCCACCTCACAACTGCTAAGGAGGAGAATCAACAACTACAGGAATATAATCACGAGAATCTCAAAGCAGCTTTGGATAGACGAGATGAACCCCTCAGTCCCAACAGATTTAAAGCACTTTCCTCGAAATCCATGCAAATATTGTCAGAAGATCATGCATGGCCACTATAGGACTACAATAAAATCAATGCAAAATATCAAAAGCTCTAGAACGATCATAAATTTCTACTATTATGGACACCTGCTCCACAACCACAACAACCACAACCCATTCTTGAAGTCACCCCCCAGACATTCTTGATGAACTCAATACTTTACGCGTGCAGGTACTTGATCTTCAAGCACAAATTGCTGCTCATTCCGAGCTTCCCAGACTAGATTCCCCACCAGAAATTTTGACTAAAGAAGAAACTGTTTCTATCCCAGTAGAGGAAACATATGAAGAGGCCTATGAACCACAACCTGTATCAGGCGGAAATGTCAGGATAGAAGGCCAAGACACTTTTGAACTTCCTACACCCACATGGCTTAAGTCTGTAGAAGAACTTGGTAAAACCCACTCCGCACGGGTCGAAGCACAACTACATGCCATGGTCATGATCGAGGAAGAAATATTACAATCACCTTATTTTGCTCACCTGGCCCCTCAAAAGTACATCTCTAACCACGAGCTTCAATCTAAACCATACTTCATGCTGATGGAAGAATATCACTTAGCAATTGAAAAAGAGATGGGAAAGAAACCAAACCATGCAACTCAGTTCGAGCCCGACGACCTACCATCGAGAGTGTAGAAAGGTCAAAGTTTTCAACCAAATCGGCACCAAGAGTTGCTACAAGAATATCTGGAGATGATGAACACATGGGTCAAGGCACCATTGCACTTAAAGTACAATCCGTGCTGGGGTCCTATGCCATGATGCTGCTCTTGGAAGGCATTCACCATCAAGGTTCAAAATAATAAGCAGTGCCAGGACTGGCTCAATTATCGTTACTTCACTCCACCCCACGGGCCCCCTACAGTTGGATATATGATGGCCACAATTCGCCACTAGTTCCCTTGATTACACTGCATGGACGACGTTGTAGCACACATGGCTGTCAAGATATTTGATATGATGCAGACAATTTTTTAGATATATCACCACATCAAAGCACCACATGTCAACACCCCGGGCTTTGACCATGGCAACCAAGACTTGGTATACAATATGAGCACTATGCCATTGCTACGGGTGTGTTATGTTTGGCACTACCGTATAAAGTACTTACCCGCATGCTATAAGATGACCTTTGAAGAGATGTTCATGACAGGCTTCTGGGAGTACCACTCTGAAGTTTTTATCAGTAGGCCTACTCATCTACTCCAATTATTTGCCTACGAACAACTTGTGTATTCCACACACTACTGGCTTCCACCTCTCGATGAACCTCAGGCCATCAATTGGGAAAAAACTAGAAATTGATCTCGCACGAGGAATTCGCATCACAAAGCACACCCTCGCACATGAACTCTTGCAAAACTATATCACGTACACCCCGCAACAAGGATCTATCGGGGACGATAGACACGAGAGGGAGGGGGTGTTGGTAGTAGTTAAAGGCACACACTCAGCGGTAGCATGTAAAGGCACACTACAAAGAGTCATGGGGAGGCATGCAATCTATTTTTTCCAAAGAAATATGTTTTACATTACTTGTTCAAATCCTTAAACAGTGATTTTTATCACTTTTGTACCATATGTATCATAGAAACACCCACTTTTGTAATTAGTAGCTCCATTTTGTGCAAGCAGAGGAGTCCTCGAGCTTGGAGACCTTAGGTAGAACAAGCATACCAACTTTGGCTACTTTTAGATCTGAAACCAGTCAAAACTAGTCTAGAATCCATAGAAAGAGCTAGAAAGCTCATTTTTTAGGTTGGTTAGTGTGAGTTTAGAGAAAACTTGAGCTTTTAATAGTGATCTTGAGTAATAGATTCTACTTTCAACCTTCCATTGTGTCTTGCTTCTCTCTTTCTTGTGTGTGTGTGTATGTGTGTGTGCATATCCATGCTTCTCACCTTCACTCTCACTACATCTTGCATTCAGGATCTTCATATCACTCCTATCTCTTCCGTGAATTGACATTAAGGAGGTGGAGCTTCTTAACATGGTTCTTACCATTGTGCTAGAGCAATAGCAGCTAGCTGAGTATATCATGCAAACCAAAAATATAGAGGTTCATTACCACTTCATCATACAGAAACTCTTATCCATAAGATTGATGTGTCATTTGTTCTTATGGATAAACACGTAGCGGATATGATGACAATGGCTCTAGATAGAGTAAAGCTTTGCATATTCAAAGCTATTGCATGCAGGCATACAAACCATTGCAATTTGAAGAATCAAGCATGTTTAGCTTGAAAGGGATTTTTTAGAACACGAAATCCTTCAACGTGCTTGGATTTAAGTCTTTCATTAAGGAGAATCAATTTTTATTCTTAGAAACAAACTTTACTCATGTGGAAGAACTATATGGTTTCATATACTCCTTTGTATACTCACACATGGTAACATTGTTTTATGTACCATAGCATTATGTTTTTACTTAATTTTGTCTTTGAGGCCTTAGACCACGAGTCAAGTAGTTGGATTCTCCCAGTAAGATGCAAATCAATTATGAATTAGATGTGATCTCTTACTTAATTTCCTAGATTGTAGGAGAAGAGAATAGGCCTTGCCAAGCTCACTATAGTGAGGTTTCTAAGATGAAATTGACATTTGGGATTCGTAAAAAATCACAAGGAGATTTTTGTAACTGTATATAATCACATCTACACACTTGTTTTATGACGAATAGATGAATACCTTCAAGTTTGAATAACCTTCTTACTCAAGATCCCTTCTCTGCATCTTCTTCATCAAAGTGTGCTGACTTGAAGAGCTTGGTTCTCTTTACTCAGAAATCCAATACTCAAGGTTAATGATTCATTTTGAAGGTATAAGGGTCTATTGTCACGGTATGCAATTGTTCTTCCATTGGTTTTTCTAATGTGAGTTATAGTTCACACTTTCTATTGGAGTTAGTCACTTTCTACTTCCTAAAAAGTTGGGGTGACCACCTGAGAGTGTTAAGCTCAAAATTGGAGCATGTCTTGTTAATTAAAATTAATCTAGTACATAATAGTATAATATACCATCCTTTAAGAGTTTATTAAATAAAATTTAAAGAGGTTTTGATTACTAAGTGTTTGACTAGTTACTTCCATCCATAAGTATAAAATTCTCATAGTCTACTTCATGTGCAAGTAGTCTGTTTCACACTATCTTGTTCATGGTGATGATACAAAATACTCAAGGTGTTTTTTTGCACTAAGTGGAAGCTCTAAAGGTCAAGGAAATCTTTCAAGTCTTATAAGGTTGGTTCTATGTTGGTAAACTTAGCCAACTATTACTCAAAGAAATAGATTTCTATTATACTTTTCCTTTCAAGCACTTTCACACTTGTATTGCGTCTTGATGGGATAACACTACATTTTGGAAATTTTTCGTGATGTATATGTAGTAAGAACAATGTTAGGAACTCTTTTAGCAATTTTTGAGCAGCTTCTATCATTTGATAACACATGGCTGGTTGTTCCTTTTCGATATCCCCTCTTTTATAACATTTGTCATGATGTTCAATTGATGGTCTTGCTCTTAATCTATCATGGTATGATCTTAATAAGCCTTCTAAATCATTAGTGTGATTGAGAGCTAAAAATAATCTTGGATATGGCCATGGATTTTGATATACACATGAATGTGATAGTGTTAGAGTAGTGTATTGTTGCATTCTTAGTTCGTGAGTTCTCTCTTGTTCCCGAATAAGTTGATCATCTCTCCTTTTGAGTTCATGTTGCTTCCTAGTAAGTACATTTTGCTTGGACTTGAGGGAGTCATCAAGTTCAAAAACCTTCTTCTTCCATTTATTGTCTTGTCAATTTTTTGAGCCTTCCAGGTTCCCTTTGTGGATGGAGAATTCTTGGCAAGCTCCTCTTCACTTCTTGAGCTTGATGGATCAAGATAAATTTTACCCTTATCTTTTTTTTTAGCCTTGGGTTGTGCCCTTGTAATCACTTGTACCAGATTTTTTGCTTCTTTCTCCCCTCACTACTAGAATTAGAGGGAATAATCATTATCATTTTAATAGGCATTGGCTTGCTCTAGTCTAGGTTGTCAGGAAATTCCTCATACAAATGAGTCTCTCCACACACATAATATAAGAATTTCTTAGTTGGTATCTATGGTAATTGGGGAATTTGGGCATGTGGACAGTCTTTAACAAAATGATCCCCATTAAATCTAAAGTAAGGGCCTCTCATAGGAGGTCTAGTCTCAAGTCTAGCCATGTCCTGTGGTTGAGCATTTGTGGAATAAACTTTCCTATACTCAAATTCACTATACCCATAACTTTGGTTGTAGTAGTCATCATATCCACTTGAATAATGTGGATAATTAGAATAGATAGTGGATTGGTCAGACTATTGAGGGTATGCATCTTGTTGACTACTTTTGATATAGTTCTCTTGCCTTATAAGCTTTCTAATAATAGGATATGTCTACATTATGACCTTATCTATTGGCTCTTGGGCTTGCCCATATTTGAGTAGAGTTACATATGGAGGAGCTAATGGTTGCTAACTCAGTATAGTTTTGGATAGGATATTCTTGTGTCGGCTTAGGTGGATATGGAATATATGGACTAACCAGGTACATCATAGTGGACATTGATACTTTGACTATGCAACTAGCCTTGCATCTTGATAATTTCCCATAATTGGTCTACTTTAGTTGAGGAGGATACTATCTGATTGGTTGTTGTTAAAACACTTGACAATTGAATGATTGATCCACGTTTGCTCAATTTCATAGTTTTTTTGTTGTGTTATGCTAGAGGAGGTGGTCTTCTATTACAAGCATGAGATGGATGTTCTCCTTTATAGTGCAAGCACTTTGTAAGAGGAGGTCTTTTTTCTAAGATAGCCTCCATCATTCCACCTATCATTGAGGAACTTAGTTTTACACTTGGAGTAGACTTTATGGCAAGTGAGAAGACTTGAATGGAATTACCCAGGTCATCCTCCATGCAAATAGACATTTATATGCAATCTTTCAAAATGGAAGGGCCCATTAAATGTGTTGTAGTATGTAACAGAGCACTCTGTAAGCCATAAGGAAATTGTGTAATTACTTTAGATATCAATGGGAGATTCCCTATGAGGCATCATGCTATGTATTGGTTGTAGTAATGAGAAACTAGTCTAAGGTCCTTATTTTCGTTTTTCTTGAACCTTCTTATCATTGTTGAGATGTATTGTCTTACTCCTATCTTACCTAATTAAGCGATTGAAGATTTAGGGAGTTGATCTACGTTTTGGAAACTTTGCATGCTTAATGGTTGGAACCATGGTAGGGTAGTTCCTTTCAAGTGAGTCCAAAGGTTTCATATTGTGTGAAAGAATCATACACATTCTCATTCCACAATACTTTCTCAAATTCAAAATCATGTGCTTGAGGATAAGCTTGTCCCTCATAGTACTCTTACATACACTTCGCCACTTGCGAAGGTATAAGCTTTCTAAAAAAGTAAGATCTTACAATGGTTACTTGTGGTAGTAATGGTTGTTGTACCGTTCCTTGAGAAAAAAGAGTGGATTTTGGCATAGGAGCCATTGCTTGGCCTAACGTGTTTACTAGATAAGACAATTGAGGTGTCCATCATGGAAATGTTGGGGTATTGTAGGTGGGCTAGTGGTGGCATACCTGTGATTGGAATATTCACTAACATTCCCAAAAGTAGTGGTGGGCACAGATTGTCAAGTGGTTGTAGTACTTAATGATATAGATCTAGCTATTATCAAAGGAGTTGAAACTAGTGCGTTGGAAAGCTCATTTTGAAGGATTATGCATTTATTTTTAGATAGGATAATTTGAAGTTGACCTTCACGTGGGATTAGAAAACCAAGGGAACTCTAGATAGTTTTTCATCAATGTTGATATATTTAGGTAGTGATGTGTGTGGACACACTAGGACCGCCGAGGCACTTTTTTCCCTCTTTAGGAGGTTTTTTCCCCCGGCTTGTATATACGCCTATTGCCCTAAGGGGCTACTTATCTTTGTACATTCTAGTGGTAATACATTCAGTATTGTGTGTTGAGCTCTGTAGCTCAGTGATGAGTAGCACCTCCTTTAATGTCGATCTGGGAAGACGTGAGGATGGTATGAAGACCACAAGCAAGTGGAAGCACAAGTGCGTGAGTGAGAAGCACACAAGCATGCACACACATATACACACACGCACGCACACGGCAAGAACAAAGAGAGTAAGACAATGGAATCACTTCTATTGCAACAAAGTTGTCATACAAGCTCAAACAACAAGAAGCTCCCCCAAAAATGAGCTCTCTAGCTCTATTTATAGTTTTTGACTAGCTTTGGCCCTGTCCAGACCTAGTGTCCGGCCTAGTTAAAAATTAGGTTCCAGGGCTTATTTGAGGGCTCAAACGAGATCTAAAAATTATGAAAATTGGCAGGCAACTACTTCTAAGGCTCCTCAAGCTTGAGGACTCCTCGGCTTGTACAAAATGGAGCTACAAAAAGGTGAAAATGGTATTTACAGGGGTTTTTTAGTGATGAGAATCACTTTTAACTGGTGTAATGGTTTTGAAAAAATAAAGGGTTGCCTTAGTGCTAGATCTGCTTGTATGCTCGTACTTGCTTCTTCTCGTATACATCCAACACTCTCCCCCCCTAGCGTCTGTCGCCTCTGACAGACCTCTGCTCCACTGTTTGATCAATGTACTCTTGCAGGAGGTCGGTTGCCACTTCTTGTTCCTTGATGCGTAGTCCCCGAACCAAGTCTCTCTGGAGGGTCTCCCAATTGACTGCACCCGGTATGTCCGGTTGTGGCGTTGTGTAGAGTTCTGAGTGCATGGTTTGTTCACACGCGAATAGATGTAGCAGGTGGGTTGGGCGTGGTGCGAACACTTCTGAGTGTGACTCCCAGAACCCCGTGGTAAACATATTGTCGAAAGTTTGCTTATAGCAGGCAGGGAGATATCTCATGCGTGCGTGCCATGCATAAGCAACTCGTATGCTTGGGGTTGTGCTCATATCATACAGGAGGTCTAATTACCATTGATGAAGCCGGGAATCGGAGGCTGAATATGGCATACATTGCGGAAAGTTTTGAGCACCACCTGCATCATATCGAATATCTTGAGCATCATCTGGGCAGCCACATCTGGCATGGGGTGGAGGCGTGGCAACCAATGTCTGATGGTTGCTATCATGTAAGATACTGTGGGGGTGCCGGTTGGGGGTGCAATGGCGGGGTAATTAAGCCATTCTCTACAGTTTACATTGTTCTGAACCTTGATGGCGAAGGCTTTCCATGATCTTCTTCTTTGTACTGGCCCATAACAAGGGTTATACTTCAAATGCATGGGAGCGTGATCCCATGTTCTCAGCATGTCCGGGTATGTTTCCAGTAATCTTTGCCTCCAAGTAGGTTGGAAAATCGCCCCTTTTCTGGCTGCCTCTGGTATATCTTCTGGTTTGAACTGGGTGGCGAAGGTAGGGCACTTGTTGGTGACTCTTTTGATCTCTGCGTTGTAGTCGGCCAACAATACAAAATATGGCTTATATTGTAATTCAGAGCTCGTGATGAGTCGTCTAGGAGCAAGGTGCCTGAAATACTCAGATTGAAGTATGGTTTCTTCAATGGCCTTCATTGCTAGCATCTGAGTTGCTACGCGCTCTTCGTGAGTGTGGCCCATCTCCTCTACCTGCTTCATCCATGCTGACGGGGGTTCCTCATATGTATCCTGGCCTTCCTCCGTAATTCTGCCTCCTGGAAGGGGTTGAGGCTCATAATTGTCTTCAAATGTCTCCTCCACTGGAATGACTACTGTGTCTTCTTCTATGGTTTGATCAGGTGGGGAGGGAGGTCGTTCATACTGTAACAATTTAATTTTTAGTTCTGCCACCTGTTGCCGTAGCTCAAGTACCTCATTGGTTACTGGTAATTCTGGCTCTGGTAGGTTGCAGCGTTGGCCATCTCTTTAGGTTCGCATTGGTGTGGTGTAGGCACTTGGGCTGTCTGTAGGTCTTTGACTTGGTCAGCAAGCTGATCATGTGCTTCTAAGAGATTGACATAGGTTTCCAATACTTGTTGTATGGTTTCTGAGGGGATGGCTTGAAATTTGGCAGGGTCGATGGGTGCCCCTGGAGTATTTTCCATGGCTGCTTCGAGATTGTCTTGATTTTGTTGCTGTAGTCTTTTGTTTTCTTCTTGGGCAGCCGCTAAATGGCGTCGAAGTAGAGCCATGTTTCGTTGTAGTCTAGCGTTACGGGCTAGCTGATCTCTAAGTTGTTCTTCCGTTGCCCTACTCTTCTTTGTATGTGTGGACTCGAGCTCCACCTGATATTGTTGGAGGGTGGTCACCTCCTGCTGTAATTCCGTATTAGACAACTCCAAGGCAGTGACACGTGCCTGGAGGTGGGATGACAATGTACATAGCTCTTTATTGTTTTCTTCTAATAACCTGTATTCCTGTTTAAGTTGGGCAGCAGCTTCGAGCATGGTGTTGAGTGCATGACTAAATGAGGTGGGTGCAGGGGTAAAGGTGGAAGATGCAAGGGGTCGGGAGATGGGAAAGGGAAAAGTGGATGTTGTGCCTACAGTGTTTGGATATGGCGACGTGAGTGAAATGATACGTGGTGATGTTGGAATAACAGTGGTGGTGGGTGATCCTGTGGATGGTGAGATGTCCATGGGATCGGACGTGAGAGTGTGTGATTCGTGCACTGTGAATACAGGAATGGTGGGTGGTGTGATAGTGGTGGCAGTGAATGTGGGGGAGTGGGGTTGGGAAAGGGACTTTTTATTATAATTATCCACCTGTTGGAGTATATTTACAAGGTTTGTCCAGAATGAGGGTTGTGTGACTTGGGTTGAGTGTGAGGCAGTTACTAGGGGGGTGGTGGATAGGGTTTGGGTGTGGGTGAATGGAAAAGGATGGGATAAGGTCTGGCTAGTGGCAAGTGGTTGTCCAAGGGCGGGGAGATAGGAAGGGTGACCTATTATGGTTTGATCGGTGGCCGGATGACCGGTGTGAGGTTCAGAAATTTGGGTGGAAGTGCTGGATGTGGGTAAAGGGAAGGATGTAAAAACGGAGGTGTGTACAATGGTTTCATGATGGGTGGATATCGGTTGTTCAGAAGGGCTAGTGGAGAAGGGTTCTGAGGGTTGAATGGAAGGTGGCGGTGGAGATGGTACCTGTGTAATTACCTCTTGTTCGTCGGTGGGACTTGGGCTCGTCATGTGAACATCCTCTGAAATTATAGTAGGCAAGGCAGTAGAGACTTCCATTTGAATCATTTTCCCGCGTCGTGGCCGTGTATCAATCCTTCGTTGATCATAGATAGGGTTTTCCTGATAGACCATTGTCCTCAATGCTTCCCCGATCCCACATGTCTCTGCCAATAGATTCAATGATTCCACAAAATGTGAGTTGACATTCTCGGTTTGAAGCATCTGGTTCACTAGAGCTCTGTTCGCCTCTTCTGTCATCTTATGTCTTCTCTGTACCTGCTTGATTGTCTTGTATAGCCGTCTGAGTTGTGCTGTGTAGGCAGGGGCCTCCTCTTCACTGTCTTCTGGTTCATTTCTTTGTGCACCTTCCTGAATTTTAGTGTTTGGGTCATGAGGATGTTGTGCCACTTCTTCCCCATGTACTCTGCTTGTCTCGCCCCGTGGCTGTTCTCTTTGGACGGATGCTCCCGGATCAACATTGTCAGGGGAATCTTCACTGTCTGATAGGGGGACCGTCTGCAGGAATCTTTCAAAATCGAAGTTTGGATCCTCTGTGAAGGTGGCCATAGATGCAAACTCTGCATCGGTAGGTAGTGGAGGGGCGGATGGAGCGGGTTGTACCACCTCCCCAGCTTGAACTCCTTGAAGGTGGATCGTGAAAGGTGCGGCCTGCGCTTCTGGTCTGGGAGAAGCTTCAGCCGTGGCCTCTTGAGGGATCATTGCCTGGGAGAGCGATCCACGCATTTGTTTTGCAGGCTGGCTCCCTGACTTTCGCCCTTTGAACAACTCCAGTTGTGCATACTTTAGGGCTCTGGCAACCGGCACATCATATGCAAGACATCTATAGATAATTCTTGTCAGCGCACAACAGCCATGCAGAGTAGGCTTCCTCACTCCCCGTTTGCCTGCCTCATACACTTGGTCTAAGATCCATACCGGCATCTTAATGGGCAAGCTTCCAGTCTCTGCTAGATATAGCCCATACCATATTTTCTTGTGAGGTTGAGTGAAACGGTCCTGAGCGGGGAATGCGAAGTGTTGGAGGCACATCCGCAAAGGTATGGCGATGTTGGGGGTGAGGGCGCACATTTCTTTTAGCTTCTTGATTCTATTGCTTTTCATCGACTCAGGTATCAAGGGGTCGCGGTCAGAAGGTACATGCGTGCCATACATCTGAAGTGCCTCCCTGATTAAAGTAACATTCAATTCGAACTTCCTCATTTCCTCCAGATTTGACAAGGAGGGCACCCAGAATGTGCCTGAATGATCCTTATCCCCTGTCGGCTTCAGCGTGGCAATTAGGTAGTAGCACCTGAGGAAATCGGGTTTAGGCAGAGCTGCACTGAAATAAGTTTGTAATCCTACTTTTTGCCAGATATCGTGAAGTGGAGCTGCATTTTGCAATGCTTCGAATTCTCGTGAGAAGAATTGGAAGGTCCACCACACTCCTCCACATTCCATCTTGGACTCCCAGATATGATCCACGTCCCCCAAATCTCCTGGCATCTCATTGAACCAGTGAGAATGCCCCTTTACTCTTTCGGTTAGGCCATTTGGTGGATCTGGGATAGGAATCCTCCGCACATTCACGAACTCCTCAGGTCAAGCTATTGGTGGGGCCTCCACCGGCATGGCATCCCAATTGATTGGAGCACCAGAGCCTGCCTGAGAGCTTGTGCCTGCCGCTGTTGCCATGAGAGTAGGTTGCTTATCTGCTGGAAGAAGAAAGGCACATTAGTGTTGCCTAGGAAACAAGATGTAATGGTGTTCCCTTCACAATACTAACATGACAATCCCGGAGGTCAGTGGTTAGTGGTGAAGTGTTTGTGATAGGTGTGAGTGGTGATTAGAGGTCAGTGCCATCCTAGATGCATACTTTGGTTATGCAATGGGCTCAGAATGCTCCTGTGTTAGAGTAGACGGATTTACAGAATTGGGTCAGGGGGTTTAATACACAGTTTAATTCTCCACACTTTGATAGAGGATTCGTAGCTCTTAGAACTAAAGACAGGTGAAGATTTCTGGATGAGAGTGTGATGTATTTGGGACCTTTTGGGTACCCATTTCCAGACATTCCTACGGTAGATGGGAGTGGAGATAGTGAGAGGTGTAGGTATCTTTTCATTTTCTGAGTAGTTGGCCACGAGTGTTTGTGAAAGTTGCTTCATCCTAGTGCCTTAAGGTGAAGTAATTTGGGCTTGTAAGCAGGCCTTGGGCACCCATATCTGTCTAGCATTAGGGATGGCCTTCATTGACCGCTTAGGAACCCAAATAGAATTGGTATGCCTAGGGGTTATCCTAGGGGGCTTCTTCACTTTGTTCATTGATGGTGAGGCTCGTTTCTTGTCTCCTTGAGAGTCTGCTATTAGAGTTGCGGGTTTCCCATCCTTGCGTATCCAGATCTGCTTCGCGCCACGAGATGCTCCATGTTGCATGGGTTGGCGCTCTTGCCTCTTGCTCAGCAGCCTCCTTTGTGTTGAGTGATGTTCAGTCTGCTCATCTAGAATCTTCTTTGGATCAGTTAGGAACTCCTTATTGGCTCCTGTACCTTCGGTAAGATTGACAATCCTCTGCACCATAGAAGTTTGTACAAGAACAACATTGTTATCTTCATGTGGATTCCTGGAGGGACCAGGAGTTGGTGCCTGTTCTATTGGTTTGAGTGCTTGATTTTCTAATTCAATCGTGAGACGGCTTTGGCCTACCCAAGCCTAGAGAAGTCCACTTCTTAGGTTGAGGTTGACTGCGTGATCATAGATCCAGTCTTGGCCTAAGACAAGAGGTTCGGTCAGATCCTCGTCTTCACACACTAGCACTTTTGCTGGCATGTGGACCTCTTGTATGTAGAGGGGAAGATCCACCTCTCCCATGCAAGGGGTTTCAACACCTCCTAATCCTATCAGGTATGCTTCTAGGGGTTTTACCTCCAATTGCAACTGCTGGCAATAAGAAAGCCGAACTGCACTCGTGGCTGCTCCTGAATCAATTAATGCTCTCACACTTGTTGTGCTGTCTCTTTGTCCTATTTCTAGGGTCACAAAAGGTCGTCGGTCCACTATCTTATGGGTACGTTCACCTGAAGTCTCACACATGGCCATGTGATAGCCTGGAGACTCTGGATTGTCAGTCATAGGCTGATCCCTCCCTTGTCTCCTCAGCTTCATTCGCTTGATACGCTCTAAGGCCTCTGCCTGTGCTTCTTCTCGAATTCGTTTTTCCTCCTCTTTACGTTGCTTAGCAGTATTGAGTCGACTTAGCATTTCCTCCGTGAGGGGTTCCTGATACAGCTTGACTCTGCATCCGCTAATATAGTTTGGGAGAACATCCCCCTCTAGAGTGGCTAGTTGTACTGCTCCACTCGTGGAGATCCTATTGATGATCATAGGTCCGTAGCCTCTCTTTTCTAGCTTTCTTGCGTGTTGTTTCAATGTGTAGACTAAAACTAGATCTCCTGCTTTCAAGCCCTTATCCTTCACATGGGCATCAAAGTATGCCTTTTGCCGTTTCTTTGCAGCATAGATGCCTGCTGCTGCTCATAGCCTCGTCTCACCTAAACGTTCTAGATCAAAGATCCTAGAGGACAACTCATGTCCATTCCACTCATGCTCTTGTGCTACTCTTAAAGCTGGAATTAGGAAATCTAATGGTAGCACCGCATTCTGTCCGAAGACCATCTGAAATGGGGTGGCATTGAGTACCGTTTTGTAGGCAACTCGGTATGCCCAAACAACATGATGAAGTTGTTTGTCCCAATCAGAGCATTTATTATTTACAAGTTTCGTCAATACGTTACATAGTATCTTATTCGTGCTCTCGGCTTGTCCGTTAGCTTGTGGGTGATAAGGGGCAGACTTCTTATGTATCACCATGAATTCTTGAAGGAGATTTTCAATGACCTCATTCAAGAAGTGCGTACCTCTATCACTAACCAACTCTATTGGTAACCCATATCTAGTAAACACATTTTCGAATAAGAACTTAGCCGTCGTTTGAGCATCATTCTTTGTCATGGCTTTTACTTCCACCCACTTTGTAAGGTAATCTGTGGCTACAATAATATATTCTGCATGGGAGTTTCTAGCTGGGGGGTTGATGGGACCTACAAAGTCTATACCCCACTTTGAAAATGCACGTCCTCCCATCATTGGCCTTAAAGGCATTTCATCTTTTCTTATCGGATATTGGGCACATTGGCATATGTCACAACTCTTCACATAAGTATGTGCATCCATATGAAGAGTGGGCCACCAAAGTCCTGAGAATAGAATGGTCTTAATTACTCTGTCAGGCCCAAAGTGTCCACCTGCAGCACCGTTGTGTGCAGCTTCTAAGACTTTCAAATAGTCTGATTCATGAATGCACAGTCTTAGGTAACCATCCTTGCCTCTTCGATATAGGTTGTCTCCTACTAAGGCATAGTCTTGAACCTCTTGCTCCATGCTCCGTCTTATTGCATGACTAGCCTGATTGGGTAATGTTCCCGATCTCATGAACTCGACCAATGGAGCACTCCAATCTGGGATTAATGACACGTGATAAAGAGTGGCATGTTCCACTGGGGGTCTCTTCTGGCACACTGGACAATTGTGGATCCACTCTTGTATTTCTTTGTCCATGCTAGGCCAATACACTCCTAAGTGTCTTAGATTCTGTAATGTTCGTTGTTTAGAGTAGTGACTTCCTAGCAATCCCTCATGGGCTTGTTGCAACCAACTAGTATGTTCGTCGTCCTCGACACAACAAGCTAAAACGCCCTCAGTGTCTTGCTTGTACATACTTCCGGCCAATATTTGATACTTTAGTGATTTTACAATTTCCTCTTTGCTTGTTTTCACATTCTTATTTGCAGGCCCGAAGGTTAGGACTGGTACCAGCTTATTTGCCCATTTAGGAACAACTTCTAAATTGAACAGATAAGCATCGGGCAATTCATCAGACACTCCTTGCGGTGGCTCTCCTGAAGTGATGCGAGAAAGATGGTCTGCCCTAAGATGGGTTCTACCTTTCCTGACAACAACTTCAAAGTCGTATTCCATTAGTAAGAGGAACCATCTTACTAAGCGGCCTGTATTGCAAGGTTTATTGACCAAATATAGTAAAGCTTGATGATCAGTGAAAAACTTGAACTTATTGGCCAATAGATAGTGTCTAAACTTCTTCACAACATATACCATGCCTAAGCCTTCTCTCTCCGTTGTGGTGTAATTTCGTTCAGCTGCATTTAATTGCCTACTAGCATATGCTATCAGCAAATCTAGGTTTCCTTCACCTGTGGGTTGTGCTAGCACACATCCTATTGCATGATTGGAGGCATCTACATGGACATGGAAGGGTTTGCTCCAATCCGGAGTAGTCAATATTGGTGCTGTGCACAAACGTCTTTTCAGCTCGTTGAAGGAATTCTCGCATTCCTCGTTCCACTCAAAATTTGTTAACAACCCATAAAGAGGTTTAGCTATGATGGCATACATGTGGATAAACCTACGGTAATATCCACAATGGCCCATAAATGCTTGTACCTCTTTAACATTCCTTGGTCTTGGCAACTCTGCTATTGCTCTTACTTTGTCTTCATCTGTTGAAATTCCATTCTTAGAAACAATGTGACCTAAGATCTTACCTTGTCGTACCATGAACACACACTTCTCTGGGTTCAGACACACTCGATAATCTCTACACTTGTTGAAGATTTGTCTGAGCTCAGGGATGTGGTAACTTCTTTCTTGGGAATGAGCGCATAAATCATCCACATATACTTCTAAGCTCTTTCGCAAGAACTCTTTGAAGACATGACACATGAGTCTTTGGAATGTTGCAGGTGCATTGGTGAGCCCAAATGGCATCACACGAAATGCAAAGATTCCCCATTCTGTGGCAAAGGCCGTTTTGTGTTGATCTTCGGGGGCAATGGCTACTTGGTTGTAACCTGAAAATCCATCAAGGAAGCTATAAACTTCCTTGCCTGCAACACGCTCCAATAGATGTTCGATGATTGGAAGTGGATAACTATCTCTGATCGTAGCGGCATTAACTTTTTTAAGGTTAATGCACACTCGCAATTTCACATTCTTCTTGGGCACCACTACAATGGGGGACACCCATTCAGTGTGCTCAATCTCATAGATGAATCTAGCTTCAATCAGCCTGTCAATTTCCTCCTTTATTTTGGCTGCATAATTGTCATTATATGTGTAGGGCTTTTGTTTGGTGGGCTTGGCATCAGCGGTCATCGGAATTGTATGAGAGCAAATCTCTGGATCTACTCCTTTCAAGTCTTTATAGTGCCATGCGAACACATCCCTATATTCCCTTAATAGAGCTACAAGCTCTGCTTCTTCTTTTGCACTTAGGTCATCTCCTATGTACGTACATCGTTCTTTGTTCCCTTCAATGGTCACTACAATTTTTTTGGTCTTTTCTTTATTGTCATATGCTTCTCCTATAATGGCCTCTCTCTTAGGCATTCGTACCAAAATTTTCCGGTCTTCCACTTCATATTTCTTGAAATTTTCTGGTACTTCAAACAATGATTCTTCCTCCTCTTGTTTCACTACTTTTCTTTTCTTCCTCTTTTGACCTCCTTCACTTCCTTTCTTTGAATTTATCGTTTTAATACTCGCGAGGGGTTCTTCTTCTTTTTGGGTTAACACTCCTATGTCTTCTAAGTAGTGTTCCTCTGAGTCAAAGTAAGTATCCATCACAATGGATTCGAGATCATCGTCATTCTCTTCTTCTTCTATGAACTCACTAGGATCACACTCTTCCAACAGGGGCTGACACATGAACACTAAAATATCATAACCCTCCTCATCACAATGAGGTGTCCATTGTTCTTCATTGACTGCAATGTCCATGGTAGCTAAGATTTCTGCCCAACCATGAGGCTCAAATTCCTCATCTGGAAATATCATCGGTGTATAGGCTGGGTCTTTTATTGGTCTATCTCCTGGGGGAGTTCCTTCTTCTCTCGCTTTTAGGCGCTTTTCCTCTTCCTCCGCGACCTTGCACATCCACAAGTGAGTATCTTCATGCAGCCAGGTTGGATCAGGTGAACTTCCAGAATGCACGGAGATAGAATCTTCTTTCGCTTTGTGGATAGGATTCCACTGTAGGGGTGGTACATCTCTGAAGGTGTAATCCTTCAAATTGACCTTGGTGGTGACCCCTAAGTGCTGTAAGTACAAGGAGTTGGTTCCCCAATCCTGTACTATTTGCAATTGTCGTAGGAAGGGTCTTCCTAGGATCATCTCGTAGACATTATTTTTCTCAAAGTCACATATAGCAAATGTATGTTCAAACTCTACACCACAAGTGGTTAGAGTTATCCCTTCAAGCAATCCTAGAGGTCTCTCAAAATGACCATCTGCCATTTGAAGTTTCATTCTCGTTGGTCTTAAGGTGGGTTTGCCCCATCGCTTCCACAAGGAGGTGGTCGCAATAGCAACACCAGCACCCGAATCCACAATTGCTTTGGTTGTGTAACCTTGATAGGTGATCGGAAGATAAGTGTTACCTTCTTCACCTTCGCTCATGTCTCCTATCTTGTCGAGAGGTATCTCTGGAACTTTTTGCTTAGAGCCTACTTTTGGTATATTGGATTCAAGTTCTGGAACCTGATCCTTCACAAGATTCCAGAGCTCCGGTTTTGCCTTGAGCAGCTCCTCTACAGTGAGATGACATTGAACCTTAGTGTTCTTCACAGCATCAGTGTTTCTTGGAATCACTGAGTCTTCATTTCTCACCAATATTGTGGGAGCTCTGATCTGGAGAGATTCAGATTCCCATGGGCCTGTGAAATGAGGCAACTCTTGTAGAGAATTAGATTCAAAATCCAATCTCTCATCCTCTTGTTGCTCTGTTTGATCTCCATAGATAGACGGAATGTCTTGGGGAAATTGATCACGAAGATCATCAATCTCAGGAATAGGAGGGGAATTACCCTTCTCCTTGGCCCATTTCTCTTCTTGTATTTCCCGCAAGAACTCTTGAGAGTACTGTTGAATTGAAGGAGGTATTCCAGCATCCGTGGAATTAGGAACATAAGCTCCCATTGGTGGTGAGCTTCCTCTTTCAATAACTGGTTGAGCCTGTGGAGGTAAAGGAAATTGTGGTTTGTTTACCAACTGCTCTAATTTTTCTAGTAAGCCTTGGAAGTGCAAATCTGATTTGACAGAGTTTGTCTGATTGAACTTTTGACTAGTCTCAAGTATAGCTTGAGCTTGTTCTACCATTTTCATGCACATTTTCATCCGTTCAATCTCTAAATCTGCTCTAGGATAACTCTTGTCTAGGTTTGCAGCTGTTGGCCCGTTTTGAAGTCGAGCTTGGTAGGCCTTGAACATCATGTCCAAGCCTTCAGGAGTGGGGTCAGCTAAGACTGATCCTACTTGGGGTGGTGGGTGGGTTACGTGGGGTGTATTAGAGGGTGGAGGAATGGAGGGTGATGGGGATGGTAGCGGTGGGAAGATGTGAGAGTGCGGTTGAGATGAGATCTCTATGATTTTTGCTTTGGTTTCTCTCAAGCTTTCTTCAAGTTCGTTTATCTTTTTTGCCCATTGCCTTTTCATTCTTTCACGACTATCCTTCCATGCTCTAGTCCTCTTTTTGTTTATGCTCTCTGTTTCACTCACCTCGGGGCTCTTTTCCTGACCAACACCTTGGTTTTGTTGTAGTGCCTGGGCTCTTGTGAGCACCTGCACAGGTGCAGTGGAAGTCACACTCCCTATGGAGTCTACAACTAACCCAACAACATTGATAGGAGTGATTTTAGGCATGTTATTAGGGTTCTTTGGGCAATCCCGTAGGAGATGTTCTTTCCTGCAGTCTTGACAGAAACCCTGAATGGTTACTGGTTGAGGTTGTGTAGGGACAGGCAGTGGACAATCACGTATAAGGTGATCTCCCTGACATCTGAAGCATGGTCCTCTAGGAAATGGGGGTCGTACCTGCCTAGGTTGAGGTCTAGAGTTGGGGTTTGTGTACATGACATTAGCATACTCAGGTTCCCCACTATTTTCACTTGGGTCCTCATAATAGTATGACTCGTTATGCTCGGGTGACTGCATGTAGTAAGCCTGTGGGCTATCAATATGTGTGGAGTCAAAACTATGGTCACTTGGATCACTGTCTGATAGCAATGGGGTGACTGGGACTATGACTCTATTCGGATTTTCTTCAGCAGATGCATATTTCACTGGGATTGCATTGGTGGGAGCAGGGGGTTGCTGTACTAGGACTGGTTGAGGTCTCTGTTGCCCTTGATACGGTGGCCGATAAGTTTGCTGTGGTCTGTTGTATTGTTGTGGTGGGTACTGATTCTGGTATCTACCCTGTTGTGGATATTGCTGAGGGTAATTTTGCCTAACAGTTTGTTTGTTATATGGGCAGTCTTGTGCAGTGTGGTTGGTGTACCTGTGCTCTATGGTGCAGTACTGGCTATTAGGATTCGCCTGGGGTTGGGCCATAATGGGACATACACTTGCCATATGGTCACCGCCATAATTGTAACACCGCTTAACTGGGGCAAATCTCAAAATTTGTTTGCTAGCGACACCTAGTTTTCGGGCTACCTTCTCTGCAAGTTCTTCGATGGATGTGGATTGACCAGATGTCAGGTTACTAGAGCTATCAGAATCCTTATAGATTTTTGATAGTTCTAATTCCTCACCTAGATTGTCCTCAATGTCTATGCACATGCGCACGCACTCTTCTATCGTTCTGGGGTCCTTCAGGTACACATATGACCTGAGCTTAGTGCTCAACAATCCATCTAGGAACAAGGCCACTTGTTTGGCTGGTGTGGGTAACTCCGGCATCGGGCATCTCTCCAGGTACTGCCTAAATCTTCTTCCAGCTAGTCTGACCGTCTCTTGAGGTGTTTGTTTGAAGCTATGAATTAGTGAGGAAGTGTTATGCCTGATTCCACTCTTAGAAAACTCAACAATAAATGCCTCTAAGAGCTGATCTATGTTTCTGAAATGCCTCTCGTTTAGTGGTTGAGACCACGTAAGGGCAGTGTTCCTAAGGGTTAGACCGAAAGCATTATATTGTGTGAATAGGTCCTCTACCTGTTCAGCTTTCAATACTTGCCGAAATTCTGCCACATGGTCATAAGGGTCTCCCGTGCCATCGAAGTAATTCTTCATGGACTTCACCAGTTGAGTTGGTCGCAGGGTCCTAGTGTGTTCTCTCGGCCTTGGCAAAGGAAAATCGTCAGTATTCCTTTGATTCCATGGGGTTCTATGTCTCTCAGGGTCCACTTTATTCCTTTCTGTTCCCGTTCTTTCTCTTCCCAGGGAGTTGGCAAAACTTACCTCAGGTTTGTCTCTACTTCTATCTCTTTAAGCTCCATGAGCTTGGGAGGTCCCAGCTCCTTGGTGACCAAAGGACACATTAGACCTTGGTTGGGGAAAAACAAATTCACCCTTCCATGTGTAGGCATGTCTGCCATGCTCGGTGACCATGAAGATTCTCTCTGATGCATTGTCTAGGTAGGTTACTTGGCCTGGGCTATCAGGGTCTTTAAACTCATAGATTGTGAGGGCACTCACTTCCTGAGGTTGAGCAGATTTATATCTCCAAAAAGCCTCATCGGTTTCTCGGTTTAAAAGCAGATCGATGCTTTTATTATCCTGTGGAATCCACTCTGGAGTCATGATTCTGGTCAAGACAGATTTACCACGGGGAGTTCTTGGCTCTCTCTCTAAGTTCCCTTGCTCTATATCACCCATGTCGGTCTCCGCAATCACATTTCCAAACTTATCAGTCCTATCAGGAAGAGTGGTGACTACATATATAGTCCCCTCTTTATCTAGGTATGCTCCATTCTCAAACTTGACTACTGGGTGGTCTAATCCATGGGGTTGATCGGGGTTCTTAATCTGGACCACCGATCTTCTCAGTCCGTCTTCGTAGATGCGAGCACCTAGATGATTCGTCCTGATATATTCCAATTGAGTCTTGTAAGGTCCCTCTGGCTTTTCTAGATAAGCCAACCCTGAACTACCTACTGGTCTCTCCATGTGATAGGACATCTCAGAATCACTTGTTTCTGATCTGGGAGTGTATGGGTAATCACTCAATTGCTGGGCCCAAGACCTGGCAGTGTGATTGACACTAGCTTCAGAAGATCTGAGGCTTTGTCTGTCTCGGCCTAAGTGTCTGCCTGATCTAAGGTTCATATGCCTGATTTATTTACCCCCTTGGACCCAAGCACACTCTCGTTGCCGGTTAATTTGCACCAATCACTTTGTTCTTTTGAGTTGAATATTATGTTTATGGTCTTGTCTGAAATCGCGTCGTCAGGAGTACTTAAGTGAATTTCCGCACTTGATAAGTGATCGATTCCAGTTTACCTTTTGTCCCTTAGAGTTTTCGCACTTAAGACCTACTTAATTCTTGCACTTGGTTGATTAATACTCTTGGACTTGATTCGTGCCTAACGTTGCCCTAATTAATTACCACACCTAAGTCGTACTTAGCCTAGGCTAGGAATTGACAAAGGAGGGTTGAGAGATCTTCCAACCTCAATTAGCTAGTTGACCAGACTGCTACACAAGCCCAGGAAGCCTTCTCCCAAGCTTGGTACTCACCCTTGCTAGCTTGCTTTGGATTGCCTTGAGTGCACACAATGTTCCTGCAAAAGCTCACCAGTCAGTATAGCTCTCTTACCACAAGTAATTGACAGACACACATCAATAATTTTAGTGCCCCTGGAGTAACTCACTGTACCCCCTGAATCTGAGGACCACTTAGTTCCACCAATCGGAGTTCGTATGGTCAAGTTATGACCATTCAGGCACTAAAGGGTCAAAACAGGCTCTCAGGGTTTAGGAGATCCCTCTCTGGTTTCTAGGTCTTTTGCCCGCTTCCAAGGTTCTAAAGTTATACCAAGGTGCCTAAAATTAAGCTCAACTACCCTTCAATTCACTCAAAAATAACCCTAACTTTTCATGCGTTAAAGGCCGTGTATCGCGATAGGTCGGGTCGAGGTGTCGCGATAGGTCGAGGTGTCGCGATAGCTCGTGAGGTGTCGCGATAGGTGGGAGGTGTTGCGATAGGTCGAAGTGTCGCGATAGGTCGTGAGGTGTCGCAATAGGTGGGAGGTGTCGTGATAGGTCGAAGTGTCCCGATAGGTCGTGAGGTGTCGCGATAGGTCGTGAGTGTCCCGATAGGTCGTGAGGTGTCGCGATAGGTCGTGAGGTGTCGCGATAGGTCGTGAGGTGTCGCGATAGGTCGTGAGTGTCGCAATAGGTCGTGAGGTGTCGCGATAGGTCGTGAGGTGTCGCGATAGGTCGTGAGGTGTCGCGATAGGTCGTGAGGTGTCGCGATAGCTCGTGAGGTGTCGCGATAGGTGTCACGATAGCTCGAGATATGGTGAATTTTTCTGTTCTGTCTAGTGATCCTGGGAGCTCTAGGCCTGCGCAGTGTCGTGGTGCACTCAGAATCGTGATTGGGTGAAATTTTCGGAGTGTCGCGATAGCTCGAGCTCAATGCCTCGGGGACTGTGCAGACAGATTCTGTACCTGCTGAGCTTGCTGGAGATGATGATGGAGCTGCCACCTGCAAGAAACATGCAAAAAACACACAAAACAAGAACACACACGCTCGCTCTCTCTCAAACTCGCACACAACAAATGAGGGAATGATAAGGAAGAGGGAATATGTAGTGGAGAAGGAGGTGGAGGTGGAGATGGAGAAGGAGGTGAAGATGGAGATGGAGATGGAGAAAAATCAGAAATTTACCAACTACTTACCATTCCAACGCGTCCTCTCTACGTCTTACCATCACACGCTCGTCCTCAAAGCTCGATCCTCGGCAACGGCGCCAAAATTTGGTGTAGCTCAGTGATGAGTAGCACCTCCTTTAATGTCAATCCGGGAAGACGTGAGGATGGTATGAAGAGCACGAGCAAGTGGAAGCACAAGTGCGTGAGTGAGAAGCACACAAGCATGCACACACATACACGCACACGCACGCACACGGCAAGAACAAAGAGAGTAAGACAATGGAATCACTTCTATTGCAACAAAGTTCTCATACAAGCTCAAACTACAAGAAGCTCCCCCAAAAATGAGCTCTCTAGCTCTATTTATAGTTTTTGACTAGCTTTGGCCCTGTCCAGACCTAGTGTCCGGCCTAGTTAAAAATTAGGTTCCAGGGCTTATTTGAGGGCTCAAACGAGATCTAAAAATTATGAAAATTGGCAGGCAACTACTTCTAAGGCTCCTCAAGCTCGAGGACTCCTCGGCTTGTACAAAATGGAGCTACAAAAAGGTGAAAATGGTATTTACAGGGGTTTTTTAGTGATGAGAATCACTTTTAACTGGTGTAATGGTTTTGAAAAAATAAAGGGTTGCCTTAGTGCTAGATCTGCTTGTATGCTCGTACTTGCTTCTTCTCGTATACAGCCAACAAGCTCCAAGCTTCTTCTTCTTCCTTGTGTTGTTTGCATGCTTTTGCAGATGTCTAACTCCAACAATTTGTATCAAAGCAGGTCATCGCTTCATCTACGGCATCGTAGACACCTCTCCGGTTGCAATCTCAGAACCGCACGAATTTTGGTGATACTCAGTGTGTTTTTGAGATCAAAATGGCTTTGCTTTGTGGTGTTGAAATCGCGATCTAAGCTCATTTCGACCTCCGAATGCATTATCACAGCGGTTGTGTAGGCTATTTTGTCTTTTTGTGCCAAAGGTATATACTAGTTTTGGTTTACCAGTATAAGGGTCTCAAAGTCTGAGGGTGTTGAAAAACGTCCTATCACACCTGCAACTGTTACAACTGAAGGTATTGAAGCTAATGCAGAAGGTGTCGAAGATGATGATATTCTACATATTCTTGTTCGTGTTGCGGTTTGTGTTGCACCTACTACAGGAAAAATTGGTTGGAATGATAGAGATGCCCAGGCACATGAAATGATAGCTTTCTCTATCAAACGTTCCATTATTCCTCACATTCGCTCTTGCAGAATAGTTAAGGATGCTTGGGATACACTTACCACATCGTACCAAGTTAGGAATGAGGCTCGTGTTGCTTACCTCTGAAAACAGTTGGAGAATGAGCACATGAATGAAGGTGACTCTATGGACATTTTTCTGGCAAAGATCAAAGACTTGAAGGAACAGTTGATTTCCGTTGATGAGGTTATACCAGATAGCTCACTTGCGTAGACTATTCTAAATGGTCTTCCTGATTCATATCGGAGTTTTGCTTCTACTCTTTGGTTGATGATGAAGGGCAATCCAAATGCCTTGTCATTTGAGGAGTTAGTCTCTCTTCTGTTGCAGGAAGATCAGTCCAGGTAGAACAGGTCCATTATGCGTGTTGCAGATCAAGCTTTCCTGGCTAGTCAGAAGGGCAAAGGAAAATGGAGCTCTTCAACTAATAAGCAGAAATCTACCAATTTTGCACAATCGAAGAGGGAAGACAAAGATGAAAAGAAATTAGAAAAGCAGAAATTGTTTTGCAAGTACTGTAAAGGAAATGATCATCTCATAAAGAACTATCCAAAACTGGCTGCTAAAGAGGCAAAAAAGAAAGAGGCTCGAATGGTTGTTGCAATGGCCTCTACATCAAAAACAGAGTTTGCTGATCTTGTGTAGGAAGAAGAATGGGTGTTTACTACTGTTTGCAATTTTGACCCATCTTCTCATGAGCAGTGCATGTCTGCAGTAGACTCAGATGTTTGGTGCTTTGATAGTGGGGCAACCAAACATATTACCTCACAACACAGTTTCTTCTCTTCACTCAAGTCTGCCCCGATAGGGAATATTGTCACATGCACCAACAACTCCTCTTATCCTGTTATGGGAGTTGGTAAGATCATTTTGACTACTACTGATGGTAGTTCTTTCACTCTGTCAGATGCTTTGTTTGTGAAAGGGATCAAGAAAGATCTGTTATCAATTTTTGCATTAGCCAAGATTGGCTTAGTTGTGAAATTTGTTGATGATAGATGTAAAATTCATGATATGTCAAATGGCGATGTGATTATTGCTTCTGGCATTTTATGTCGTGGGCTGTATAAGCTCATAGACTATGAAAGATCTGTAAATGATTCGGCACGTGCAGTACATGATTCTCAGGCTATGTCAGATGCAAAGCTTTGGCATGCACGCTTTGGTCATCTGAATTTTGATAGTTTGCTACACCTGCAGAAATCTGAAATGGTGTCCTCTTTGCCCAAACTTGAGGCACCTAGAAAACATGTTTGTAAAGGTTGTATTTTGGGCAGAATGCAGCATTCCTCCTTTCCAAAAGATGGTTCAGTGCGGGCTACTCAAAAATTGCAGCTTGTACATAGTGATGCCTGTGGTTCTATGTAGACACCTTCTTTTGGAAATTATCTTTACTTCGTGACTTTCATCGATGATTTTTCCAAGCATGCATGGGTATATCCATTGAAGGCAAAGTCTGAAGTGTTCATGTGCTTCAAATAGTTTTTGGTTTTGGCTGAACATCTATCAGCATGTAAAATGGGCACCCTTCGCTCTGATCAAGAGGGGAATATATGTCCTCCGACTTTAATGCATTTCTGGCTGAACATGGATAAAACACCAGTGCACAGTGTCATATACACCTCAACAGAATGGAGTTGCTAAACAAAACAATAGGTCACTCACAGAGATGGAGAGGTGTATGGTCAAGAGTCAGGCTTTATCACATAGTTTCTAGCTTGAGGTTGTCATGTGTGCAACATATGTACTTAATAGGTGTCCCACTAAAGCGCTGCAGTCTATCACTCCATATGCGTCTTGGAATGATCGCAAGCCATGTGTTACTCATCTACGTGTTTTTGGTTGTTTGGCATATGCATTAATGCCTGAACAACATCACAGAAAATTGGATGATAAAGCAGTAAAATGTATTTTTGTTGGGTACAATTCTAAAAGTAAAGGCTATCATCTGTATCATCCACAGACTAAATACATTCTAGTTAGCCGTGATGTTGTTTTTGTGGAAGATGCTATTCAACCATTGTTTTCATGTACTAAGGAGACATCTGTTAGCTCCAAAGACATGTATGATACTTTGCTGCCTCTTTTTATAGGTGGTCAGTCTAGTGCTGGTTCTAATGAGGCAACTTCTCAACCTTTGCACGTTTCATGTGATGATGAAGATCATCCAATTTTTTATGTAGATTTACATGATGCACTTGTTGATGAGAGAGCTGACATTGAGGAGGCAAAAACTATGCCAAAATGGCTGATGCAGACTTTGCGTGACAACAAATTAGATGCACCTATGTCATATCGTACTCGATCAGGCTCTCATAGTGCTCTTTTGCATCAGATTGCTATGTTATGGCTGCATCTAGTCTCTGTGATGAGTTTGAGCCTGTTTCGTTTGATGGAGCACAAAATTCAAAAAATTGGATGGCTGCTATGCAATCTGAATATGATCTTATAATGAAGAATGGTACTTGGTCTTTATGTGACTTGCCTCCTAGGAAGAAGGCCATTGGCACTAAGTTGGTATACAAGTTGCAACGTAAACCTGATGGTACAATTGACATGTATAAGGCTAGGCTTGTTGCAAAGGGTTATGTGTGGGAAAGAGGCATTGATTTTGATTAAACCTTTGCTCTTACTTGCCAAATGACTACTGTTCATAGCATCTGTGCACTTGCAGCTCATCATGGTTGGAATGTACATCAATTGGACATTAAAACAACATTTCTGAATGGTGACTTGCATGAACAAGTGTATGTTTTTCAGCCCTGTGGCTTTGTGCACAAAGGGCATGAAAACCAGGTGTGCAGGTTAAAGAAGGTGTTATATGGTTTAAAGCAAGCACCACATGCTTGGTATGAAAATATACATGCCTATCTGATTGCACATGGTTTTGAGAACAGTCCAACTGAAAGCACCTTATATGTTAAGCATGCTAATGATGTACTTGTGATCATTGTGGTGTATGTTGATGACATGCTGCTCACTAGTCCTCATGAGAAGCATATTTCTGATTTCAAGGTTGATATACATGCCTCATTGGAGATGTCTGATTTGGGGCATTTGCATCATTATTTGGGCATTCAGTTTATGCACGTTGATGGTGGAATGGATTTGTGTCAAACAAAATATATTGACACATTATTGCAGCGTTTTGGTCTAAGAATATAAATCTATTGCCACTCATATGGAGATAGGTTTACGACTGAGTCTTCATGATGCTGGAGATGCATTTGATGTTATTCTCTATCAGCAGGCTATTGGATGCTTGATTTACTTATGCATTACTCGGCCATATATTCAGTTTGTTGTCTCCCAAATGAGCATGTTTATGCATTGCCCAAGAGTCAAGCATTGGTAGGCAGTTAAGCACATCTTTCGCTACTTGAGTGGTACTTGGCTACTTGGGTTGTTTTATGCCAAGGGAGGATCACTACGGCCAGATTTGCATGCTTTTTTTGACTCTAATTGAGCTGGTTGCTATGACACTCGTGTGTCCACTAGTGGCTTTTGCTTCATGCTTGGTAGCTCATGTATATCTTGGTTGAGCAAGAAGCAGCCTACTGTGGCCACTTCTAGTTGTGAGGATGATTATAGGGCAGCTTTCACAAGGACTGTTGAGTGTGTGTGGCTCAGACGCCTAATGGCTGATTTGGGTGTTCATCAGTCTTTTGCCACCACCATCTTCACTGACAGTCAGAGCGCATTGGCAGTTGTGAGGAACCATGTGTTCCATGCTCGCACTAAGCACATTGAGGTGCATTATCATTATGTGAGGGAGAACTTCTCTACTAGGGAGATCAGCTTGGCATATGTGCCCATGCAGGAGAACGTTGCAAAACTTTCCACGAAAACTCTCCTTAGGGAGAAGTTTGAAGCTTTCCGCAAAGCTTTGGGCTTACGTCCTTTTGTGGAGTGATTTCCACATAGCTTGGCACTTCCTTATACATGAGTGTGAGCTCCTTTTTCACCACATCAACCCCAGGGGGGATTTGTTGATATATTTAGGTAGTGATGTGTCATACAGTAGGACCATCGGGGCACTTTTTTCCCTCTGTAGGAGGTTTTTTTTGCCCGACTTGTATATACGCCTATTGCCCTAACGGGCTACTTATCTTTGTACATTCTAGTGGTAATACATTCAGTATTGTGTGTTGAGCTCCAAGCTTCTTCTTCTTCCTTGTGTTGTTTGCGTGATTCCGTAGACATCTAACTCCAACAATCAACACAAAGGGGGAAAAAGGCTCATTAAAAAATGCCTGAATCAAAATTTTTCGTTAATTAAAGTTAAAGTGTGAAATAAACTTGGGACTTTTACAGGTCCATTAAGAGCTCTTAGAGAGGCCAAAGCAAGGTGCCAATGTGTGTAAGCTTGGGAACGTGTGTCTTGGGCTTTCAAGTGCAATCAAAAGAGAAGTGGCTTGAGGTTGGAAGCATTCTTAACCCCCTCGATCAATTCTTAGCCTAGGCTAAATATGACTAGTGGTATTTAGTAATTAGGGTAATGTTAAGCATGAGATAAGTACAAGAAACCCTAATTACTCAAGTGCAAGCATAAGTAGAGTATTGTTGCGACAAAACATAAGGGAAAAGTATATAATTTGGTCAATAGAAACTTCAAGTATGATAAGAACTCAAGTATTCTTCACATCGTAATCTATTTGAAAACAAGAGACAATCCAAGTAAAATAAAAAGAACAAGTGATTGATGCAAATGGCCATTGCAATGTGGTTGTACTCGGGAAATCGAGGTTAATTGATAAAGCTTATGAGCCTTAGATCAGGTGGACATCTATGCTGTGATAGACAAAGCACTAGATCTTCTAAGGCTAGTATCAACCATATATCTAGGTCATGGGCTCAACAACTCAGTGATTATCCCTACATATTGAGCTCAAAGACTACAAACTCAGAGATGTCGTATAGCATGGAGAGACCAGTAGGTAGTTCTCATGTCACATACCTAGAAAAACCAGAAGGACCATATAAGACTCAACTATAGTATATTAAGACCAACTGATTAGGTGCTCACATCTATGAGGATGGTCTTAGAAGGTCTATTGTCCAACTAAGGAATCCAGAAGCCAGTTGGACTTGAACACCCAATTGTCAATTTTTGAAGAAGGTTTATACATTGACAAAGGGGGAACCATGTATGTGGTCATAAGCTTACCCGATAGAACTGGTGAATTTGGAATTATGATTCTAGAAATGGAGCTTGAAGACCTAGAACAAAGAACCTAGGAGGAGACCCCAGGACCCCTATAGGCAAATCAGTCTTGACCACAGTGACCACCCCAGAGTGGATCCCCCAAGATAATAAGAGCATAGAGTTGTTCTTGCATAGAGAAACAAATGGGGCATTCAAGAGGTATAAACCTAACCAATCTAACAAAGTGGGGGACAATCACCATATATGAACTTAAAGATCCTGACACACCAGGAAAGGTGGTCTACTTAAATAACATCTCAGAGAGAGTGTTTGTGGTATTAGAGCATGGTAGGCATGCCTACACTTGGAAGGGCAAATTTTTCTTTCCCCAACCAAGATCGAATGTCTCTTTTGGCCACCAAGGAGCTAGGATATCTCAAGCTCATGGAACTCAGAAGGATAAGAGTAGAGATAGACATGAAGTAAGCTTTGTGCTTGGAAGAGATAGAACTAGAGCAAAAATAGGTAGAATGGATAATGAGAGGCGTAGAGCCCAAGACTTCTAAGAGGCATGGATGAGTTTCCTCTACCAAGACTTAGCAAACATCTTAGGATCTTGAGGCCTACACAGTTGGTTGTCCATGAAGAACTGCTTTGATGGCATAGGAGACACATACTATCACATAGTAGAGTTTAAGCAAGTTTTGAGAGTTCAACAAGTTGAATACTTGTTCACTCAATACACCACTTTTGGACTAACTCTCAAGAACACTACCTTGATTTGGTTTCAACCACTTCACTAGAGGCAATTCAGAAACATTAAGCAACTATTGGAAGCCTTCATCACTGAATTTTCTAAGAGTGTCATCAAGCACACATAGCTTCAAAAAACACCTCAAGAAACAGTTCGACTTGCATGAAGACAATTTAGAAAATACTTAGAGAGATGCCTTGTTGTAGAATTACCCACACTAGTCAAACAAGTGGCTTTATTCCTAGATGGTTTTTTAAGTACAAAATTGAGATCTTATGTGTACTTGAAGGACCTTAGATCCATAGAATAGTGTATATGCATGTGCATAGACATTGAGGATAACCTGAATGATGAATTAGAGCTTTCAAAAATCTATAAAGATTCAGATAGCTCTATTAGCCTCACTTCCAAACCATCTACATCGATTGAAGAACTTGTAGAGAAGGTAGCTCAAAATTTAGGAGTCTCTAGCAAGTAGATGCCTAGATTTGTCTCAGTCAAATGATGCTATACCTGTGGAGGAGACCATATGGCTAATGTGTGACCAATCATGGCTCAACCCCAAGTGAACCCTAACAGCTAGTATTGCACAATAGAAAGGAGGTATACTAACCACACTGCACAAGATTGCCCATATAACAAGCACATGGTTAGGCAAAATCATCCACAATCGTATCCATAACAAGGCCCCACAACCCTACCAGCCACCCGATCAAGCTAAAGCGAGGCCTCAACTAGTGTTAGTTCAACAACCTCCACCTCCAACCAATGTGATCCTAGTGAAGTATGTAGTTGCTGAAGAAAATTTGAATAGAATCTTAGTGCCAACATCACCACTGATTTTAGAGAGTGACCCAAACAATCAAAGTTTTGATTCGGATCACATGGATAGTCTGCCAACCTTCTATATGGAGTCAGCAAAGCATAACAAAATTTTCCCTTACAAAAAGTGTAGCAAATGTAGTTGGGATCCAGAATACGCTAATGTCATGTATGCGAATCTTAACTCTCTACCCCAACGTAGACATATAAGACCCCTTGCACCTAGAGGACCATGCTATAAATGCTAGGGAGATCACTTCATTCGTGATTGCCCTATACCTACACCTATGCAACCCCAATTATTGATAATTCAAGGTTTTTGTCCAAATTGTGGGAAGGAGGACCTCTTACGGGATTGTCCTAAGAACCCAAACAATGGTCCAAAGATCACTCCTATCAATGTCATTGGGTTAGTAGTAGATTCTAATGGAAGTGTGACTTCCACTACCCCGGTGCAAGTGGTCACTAGAGCTCATGCATTACAACAGAACCAAGACTTAGGAAAGGAAAAGAGTTATGAGGTTAGTGAGACTGAGAGTCTAGCTAAGAAAAGGACAAGAGCTTCGAAGGATAGCTACAAACGAATGAAAAGGCAATGGTCAAAGAAGATGATCGAGCTTGAGGAAAGCTTACAAAAACAAAAGCCAACATAATCAAAATTGCATCTCAAACACACTCCCACACATCACCACCACCACCATCACCATATCATCAACCTCATGTAGTCCCATCACCACCTAGAGCAGGATCTGTCTTATCAGATCCCACTCCTGAAGACCGAGGCATGATGCTTAAAGCATATCAAGCCAGAATTCAAGAAGGGCCAAATGTGACACAACATGAAAAATGTTACCCAGGGCTGACCTAGAGATTGAACAAACCAAGCTTTGTGCAAAAATGGTAGAATTGGCTCAAACTATGTTTGAGGCTAGTCCTCTTTTCAACTACACAACCTCAACCAAAACACGGTTTCACTTTGATAGACTATAAGAAAGATTGGAAAAGATGATAGTTGAATCGGGAAAGCAAGCTACATCACAAGTGAGTAACATCAAAAGTGAAAGGATAAGTTTTCCTCCCAAGGATGCTTATGTTCCCAACTCCACTAAGTCAAGAACCTATGTGGTGATAATGAAGAAAACATTAAATAGGTAAAGCAACTCTCTATGCAGGAATTTGATATGAAAGATCTTGGTGTACTGCACTATTTCTTGCATTGAGTTTATACATACAAAAACATGTATATGGATGTCACAAGGGCAATATGCCTTGAGTATGCCGCAAAAGTATGGTATGGCTAATTGTAAGCCAATTTCTATGCCATTAGATCAGAATTTGAAGTTGGATACTACATCAGGTGAAGCATTGGAAAATGCTACTATGTACAAGAAAATTCTGGGAAGTTTGATATATCTGACAATTACAAGGCCTCATCTAAGCTACAATGGTGGACTTCAAAGTCAATTTATGTAGGTTCCCAAGAAGCCACATTTAGATGTGTGCACTCTACATTATGTGATTGCTACTTTGGATTATGCATTTCTTTATGAAGTTGGTGTAGATTTGCAGGTTCATGGATACACCGATGCAGATTGCGTTGGTGGCATTCCAGATAGAACATCTACTAGTGGCTTTCTATTCTCACTTGGAAGTGCAAATATTACATGGAGCACCAAGAAGCAACCCACTGTTGCTTTGTCGAGTACAAAGGTTGAGTATAGAGGTAGTGCAATGGAAACATGTGAAGCATCCTGGTTAGAGATGCTACTTGCAGATTTAGGTGTGGAAGTGCAAAAGCCTATCATAATCTATTGTGATAATCTTAACAACATACAGTTAGCACGAAACCTTGTTTTTTCATGCTAGAACAAAGCATATCAAGGTACATTATCATTTCATCATGAAAAAGGTACTAGTAGGTGATATTGACCTTGTTTATGTGAGGACAAATGAGTAGATTAATGATATTTTCACTAAAGCACTTGGAGCTGAGAAGTTGAAGAAGTTTCAAAGATGCTTGGATTATAGAAAATGACATTGAGCTTGAGGGGGAGTGTTGAGACATCAAGCTCAACATGTGATGATCCAGGATGACATGTATCACTTTTTCATTTCTCTAACATGCATAGTGGTCATGCTGGGATACTTCATTGAGCTTTACTAGATTTATCTACCGAGAGTGATGGCACATTTGTTTCTTGCTAGCTCACTCATTCGCGAACATTAGGATTTTCTTTATGTACTATTGTTTATATATTGCACTTGTATTGTTGTTTTAGGTCATTCTTGTACATTCATTTTATGTAATAGAAGAAGAAGAAGATCAATCTTCCTTGCCTCAATCTGTGTGTGTGCTCCTCTTTGATTGTGAGAGTGTCTGTGTGATCTCTCTTCCTTATCTCCTTCCTCATGACAATATCAGTCATTGGAAGGTAGCTGACACATTGGTGTGCTCAAATGGCATCACCCTAAATGAGAATATGCCCCATTCTGTGGCAAAAACCATCTTATGCTAGACTTCTAGGGGAATGCCAGTTGATCATAGCTAGAGAACCCATCAAGGAAGTTGTATACTTCCTTACCCGCTACTCTTTCTAGTAGATGCTCAGTGATAGGAAGTGGATAACTATCTTTAATAGTGGTTGCATTAACCTTCTTCAAGTTAATGCATACATGTAACTTGCCATTCTTTTTGGGCACCATTACAATCGGGGACACCCATTCACTGTGCTCAATTTCATAGATAAATCCGGATTCTACCAATCGATCTATTTCTTCCTTGATCTTGGTGGCATAATTGTCATTATATGTGTATGGCTTTTGTTTAGAGGATTTGGCTTCTGAGGTCATGGGAATTGTATGCGAGCATATGGCAGGGTCTACTCCTTTTAGGTCCTTATAACTCCATGCAAACACAGCTCTATATTCTCTTAATAAATCAATCAACTCCTTTTCCTTTTCTTCAGTCAGGTCCTGTCCTATGTACATGCATCATTCTTCACCTTCTTCTATGGTCACAATATTTTTTTTTAGTTGTCTCCTTTTTATCATAGGCCACTCCTTTGAGTCCTTCTTGTTTGGGCATTCTAATCATGACTTTCCTATCTTCGACCTCATACCTCTTAATTTTTTTTGGATTCTTTCTCTTCTAGTGGGAGTTCTCTCTTCTTTCTTTTCTTGCCTTCACTCTTGGTAGTGACCTATGTGGTTAATCTCACGTCATTCATAAGCTCTTCTAGTCCTTGAGGGTGAGCTTCTACTACATATAGGTATTCCTCTTTTGATGCACAAAAAGGATCCATAATGATTGATTCTAAATCGGAGTCACTCTCTTGTTCAATTTTATCTGCACTAGGCTCACATTCTTTGATAACCAAATCACACATGATTGGCTCTATAGTGAAGACTGAAATGTCAAAGCCATCTTCATCATAGTGGGGTGTCCATTGTTCTTCATTGATAGCTACATCCATTGTCACTAGGATTTCTACCCAACCATGAGGTTCAAACTCTTTGTATGAAAATACTACATGTGCATAGGGTGGGTCTTGAATAGATCTATGAGTTTCCATCACACCTACCTCTTTGGATTTTCCTCTTTTCTCTTCTTCCATTGCAACATTGCACATCCATAATTGAGTGTCTTCATGCATCCATGAGGATCCAGATCCTATGGAATGTACTGACTCCATATCATTTGTGGCTCTAGGGATGGGATTCCACTGTATAGGGGGCATGTCTCTATGATATTAGCCTTTGAGATTGACTTTAGTTGTAAAAACTAAGTGTTGCAAATACAAGGAATTGGTTCCCCAATCGTGTACTACTTGTAGCTGTTCATGAATGGTCTTCCCAAAATCATATCATAGGCTTGTTTTTTGCTAAAGTCACATATGGCAAAAGTATGCTCAAACTCTATGCCAGAAGTAGTGAGAGTTATCCCTTCTAATAGACCTAAGGGTTTCTCTATGTGATCATCGACCATTTGTAATTTCATTCTTGTTGGCCTGAGTGTTGGTTTGCCCCAATGCTTCCATAAGGAAGTGGTAGCAATTGCAACTCTTGCAACTAAGCCTAAAATAGCCTTGGTTGTGTAACCTTGATGAGTGATAAGAAGATAGGTGTTTACTTCTTCTCCTTCTCTCATATATCCTATCTTATCCAAAGGTATTTCTAGCATTGTTCTATGTGAGCCTAGTTGGGAATGAGATTTAGCTACTTATGGCACTTGATTTGCTATGTGTTTCCACAATTCTCGTTTAACTTTGAGTAGCTCCTTTAAAGTAATATGACATTGCACTTTAGTTTTCTTTACTACCTCCATAGTCCTAGGTATTATTGAGCCTTTATTCCTTACCATGATTGTGGGTGCTCTCATACATGTAGTCTTTTCTTCCCAAGGTCCTGTGAAATGAGATAATTCTTGTATGGAGTTAGACTCAAAGTCTCACCATTGACTATACTGAGTATCCTCTTGTTATCCATAAATAGAAGGAATATCTTGTGGGAATTGATCATGCAAGTCATCCACAATTTCTATGGGAGGAGGATTTTCACTTTCTTTTACCCATTTCTCTTCTTAAATCTCTTTCAAAAATTCTTGTGAGTATTATTTTACATATAATCAAGTAATCAACATAAACAGCCATAACCGTGATGCCATCATCACCCTTCCTTGCATATAGTGAATGATCTGCGTCACACATAGAAAATCCAATGGTGGTTAAGTAGTCGGCAATCCTTGCATGCCAAGACGAGGGGCTTGCTTAAGTCCATACAAAGCCTTTTGCAACTTGCAAACATATTATGGGTTCTTTGAATCTCCAAATCCTTGTGGCTGGTCCATTATACTTTTTCATGTAACTTACCATGTAGGAAAGCATTCTTCACATCGATTTAATGCAAAGTCCATCCTTTTGTTGTAGCTACTACAACAAGTGTTTTGACAGTAGAAATTTTAGCTACAAGGCTATGAGGAAACAAATCAACGCCATATGTATGTGAATATCCTTTTGCTACCAATCATGCTTTGTACCTTCTTATGCTACTATCAACATTGTACTTTACCTTATAAACCCACTTGCGGCCTATGGGTTTCTTTCCTTGCACCAATGGAACTATCTTTCATGTATCGTTTCTATAAAGGGAAGCGATCTCCTCATCCATAGCATTTTTCCAATCAGCATTTCCAATTGCATCTTCAAAACAAGAGGGTTCAGCATCTTGTATTACCTTTGTCATGTAGGCACAATGACAAGCCATGTAACTGTCATATGTCAATCGTTGCACTGAATTCCACATCCTCCTAGGTCTTCTTAGTCTTGGGTCACTTCTCCTTGTATCATCTGCTTGTGGTTTTCTTACTTCCGGATTCTTCACAGAGGGCAATCCAAGTTCCTCATCAAGCCTCTTTTCTGAACCGCTTGAATCTCCATCAATGTCTTCAAAACCTGTATATGTTTTACTACCAATAGAAAGCTTTTCTTTACCTTTTGTTGGATGAATTTGATGGACTGAAATTTCCATGCAATCTTCCATTCCATGGATTTGAGTTGAAACTATTGCTTGGTGATGCATCTATTCCACTCAAAACTTGAGATTCTACACTTGGATTTTCAGTATTTTCTTTGTCATTTGGTTCAAGATTAAGTCCATCTTTGGTGTCTGCATATGTTGAAGATAAAATATATATTTCTTGGATCCACTCTTTTTTCATCATCATTTGTACCTTTTTCTACCTTTCATTCAATTAATAAAGCACTCTTGTATAGGTGTGTGTGAGTGCCACACTAGAGAATAAGTGGGATTCATTCTCCTTTCAGTTGAGAAATCCCACATAGCATGCTTTTTTGCCATTTTGTATATAAAGAGGTCTCCACCTCTTCTTTTGGGAGAGCTTTTTGAGAAGTAAAGAGATTATGCTAGTTTGTAGATAGACTCTTGCTCTCTCGTCGTCATGATGTGTATGCGTGCTTGTTCTCTTCTTGTCTAACGCTCGTGACACGTTGATGTATGATTAATCGTTATTATGCTTGTGATTACGATTAGGTGCATCATTCACGATGCTTATGTTGTATCTTCTTGTTGATAACATTGTTAATCATACGTTGACGAAGCGCAATTACGTCTGCCGAGTGCTTCTACGCAAACATTTGGGTCTCATGAGATGCTTCCTGGTTTGACAAGTATGAGTTGTGATGCTACAATGTCAACAACTTTTGGCGCCGTTGCCGGGGAACGTTCTCTTGTCACTTACGTGATGGTTTATGACGTGAAGATGACGTGTATGCAAGCTTTTCATGACGATTTTTTGAGTTCTTCGTTTCATTACGCTCTTCTGAGCATTTGCGGCTTGCAAGATTAACAATAACTTGTTGAGATGAGCCATTTTTTATATGATTAGAATCCTCTTTTTGGGTGATTAATCTATCATGTGTGGTGATTCTTCAAGATTACGAGTAGAATAGGAGTAGTCGTAGACAAACTTTTAGTTTATTATGTTGGTTCTTTCTAATAACACTGTTGATATTTCTCTAATCATGTGTGAATACGTTTTCTTTTGGGGTTCTTCTACAAGTTTCAAGGGATTTTTTGCTCAGCATCTCCATCAACAAGCTTTGTACTACATTTGGAATAGAAAGAAGAAAGAGGACATGAGTACTGTTCCCTCAAGACTTAATCATCTGATTAGCTCATCTATTTCACCTATCAATTATGCCATTCTTGAAGCAGGCCATGGGCTTTCATGCTGCCACTGGCTGTGTTGTTCGGTATGGAGCTGCATTGTGACCTGAGGCGAAGTCCATCTTAGACATGGATGTGGCTTCAACTAAATCCCTATAGCTTTGCAAATCTTTATTTGGACATAGAGTAGCAACGAGTCCAACCAGGTATGAACTATCATCGCCCCCCTTGGACAATGGAAGCGGTTCTTTCTGTTCTAGAAGATTCATCCCCGATCCTCGAGATTTTTGCAGCATGCATGAGTTCGGGGATGTAAGCATCACTCCTGACTAGACCTGAAAAATGAAGACCTCCATTCGTGGACGATTCTAGTTCTAGAGCAGTAGGTGATGCATTGTGAAGCATGGAGTCGTCTTTTCTGAATGAGAGATATGAAAGCAGTTCTTCTTCTCTGTGTGACGGAGAGGAGGATGAAGGTGTCTCACTAATGCTTGCACAACAGCTGCAGAGTAACGCACAATGGATGGCTGGGGTATTGGTGGCATTGAAGCAGAGGAAACCATGCTTGGTCAACCCATGAGTCTGATCCTTCCTAGTGTAGCTGGCTTTAAGTCGAACGACAGTTGAAAATCGGGGTTACAGCAATAGATGTGGCTCTCACAATAACGCAAATGCTCAGAAAGCATGGCGTGGGCTGTCAAATCTATTGAATTCTATGGGAAGGTTGATCAGATAACACTACAGTATGCTAATGTAACAGAGGAGATCGAAGAAACTGTTGTAATGAGCAAGCGGTAGATGACCTCCTATCAAGAGGGAGAACTCTTGAGATAAGTGAGAAACAGGTGGAAATCAAGAAAGCTGAACTAAAGAAGTCGACGGAGGAGCTTGACCGAGGATATGGTCCTCTGGAATAGGGAGGAAGCGAATACAGATCAGGAGATTATGATTCTTATAATGGTGACGGGTTTTGAAAGTTTTGTGGTCTGAATGGTGGACCATATGGCTCTAGGAGTGGGGTTATGTTGATGAGTGTTCTGATGCGGGAAGTGCGGGCTATGGTGGAGGTATGCTCAGTCAGTTTGACTCAGAATCGAATGCAAGAATGGGATACAGTTCACCGCTGGTGGTTATGGTGGTTCCACTCTTAGCTCAGTTGGAACATATGGAGGTAGTTATGGAAGTATGGACCGTCAAGCTCATACGGAAGTGGCGTTGCATATGGGCACAATTGCAGTATTAAAATGCGTGCATTAGAGGTACGTGAAGTTGAGAGCCAGTATGCCCATAGCTTCTGCTTCTTGCAAGATCTCAAGTTGGTGTTCTCCCAGATCAGCATACAGGGCTGGTCTTCAATGAATTCTAGGCGCATAATGACAATAATTGTTGTTCTAAGAGGACATTTAGAATCGGCCATCATGTTGGGCCAGTGCAATCAGGGGAGGTGCTTGTTGTGCTTGATAATGATGAGAGTATTACAAATGATCCAATCTGAGATCTGTAGTAGTTTTCAATTGAAAGATTCGGGTTCGTGGCTTGCCATAAGAAGAACTGAAGAAGGACTGAAGAAGGAAGGACAAGCATGGATCACATTATAGAAGTCATTGAGGGCAAAGTTTCTAAAGCAGTATCGCATGCGGCATTCCAATGTACTCTTAACTTATTGATGGAAAGACGACAGAAATGTGTGATTGTGTGGCTGACAGTGAATAGGGAAGAGGTCAGAAAAGATGATGACGTGCGGCAGCTGGTTGTTGACACGACAATGCAGTTAGTGGAGCTGAAGGAATGCACTTTTTGTTGAGAGGAACAAGCTATACAGTGCAGTAAAGTAATGAAATGCAGAGAGGTGGATGGGCACACTGGGAGCCACTCACACTCTCGACGCCTAATTGAATGTTATAACTATGCAATATCATTGCCCAGAGATTGTGGCTATAGCTATGCATTTGCTCCAGAAATAGTATGCGCGGAGGAAGAGCTGTTGTGGCAGAAAACTTGAGATGTGAACGAGTAAGAGAATTGGCCAACACACTGAATGTTGTTATGTTCAAAGTTTGTGGCAGCATGGGAGGTTGTGAGTGGTAGTTGAGGTTCAATGACTTGGTGACTTTCTCATTTTTTTTATCCTGTTGTTGCAATGGTTTGGGACGATCAAGGTATGATGAAATATGGTAAAAAGTCATGGTGTGGAGAAACAGGAAATTGATCAACATCAATGCTCTCTCAACAAGCTTGCAACATTTCTAGGGTGTCTAACACAGAGCAGTTGAGTAAAAGTATGTCTCTAGATGCGAGTCAATATGGTATCTAGTTTGGGAGCAATCTCTGCATGCATCAAAGAGAACTCTTTGGCACACCTACCTCGGAAAAACAAAGTTGTGATGACAGATTCTTTCAAGTATGAAGAGACTGTTGAAGATTCAATGGTGGGGGAGCAGAGCTTGAAAAGGAGAGACATGCAGCAGCTGTAGCCCCAAGTGAAGCAATGGCCATGATTTCAAGACTTCAGGAAGAGAAACCAACCATGCAAGTGCCGGTAATGCAACTCCAGAGTCTAGAGGATTCTCGAGGAAAGGGCAAATTATGATGAACTTGATGAGTCATCCAACGTCTCATGTACAATCAAAGAAGGGTCCAGTTGTTGTTGGGGGATTTTCTGATAACAGTGCGGCCAATTCCAGCACATGCAATCCCTCAATTAGTCATGGACAGGGAATGATTTGTAAGGCATTGTATTAGTAACGGGACACATCCTAGCGGTGTGGGTAATAATGCACAACCTTCTAATTCGAGAACTATGCAACAGTATTACTGCAATTACAATAGTCATTCTTCGGGACATGCTGAAGGATACATGTCAAGTGGGCATGGCATTGGAAGTTCTCAGTAGGGTAGCTATATGTCTGCTGGAACCCCTAGCTCTGCTTCTGGTATGTCTGGCGCACCCATGAAAATGTCTAGAAAGATGGGTTGGTGCCTCCTCTGACACTTGCAACAGGAGAATACTATGGTTCCATTGGAATGCTTTGAGGAGTCTTCGGCTTTTTTTTCGTGGGTCAGATGAAAGAACTGGCTGTATAAGGAATTCTCGCACTCATTGGACATACCCTTCATCTTGGGAAGGTAAAAGAAGGTTTCAATGTCCATATCATGGATGGGAGTATGTCACCAGTGGAGTATGTGAGAAGATGCCTTCCACAAAGCTTGTGACGGTCAGTGTAGAAGCATTGCCTTGTGCGGATCGTGAAGGCATGGTGTCACGTGTGGATCTAGCCTGGTGTTGGCATTCTGGACCAAATCTTCCATCATTGGATGCACCAGCTAGGTACACAACATCTGCACAAATTGTGATTGAGCTTCTTGTAGAAGCAGTCTTTTAATGGGAAATGGGCTTGACCTTGCTAAGCTCCTTTCACCCAAACCAGTACGCTTCCAAAAGGATGGCCAGTTTCAAGTCTCGTGAAGCTTTCCACTCTTATTACTACTTTGCAAGGCTATTAGGGCCCATACCCAATTGATATGGAAGTCCAAACACCATGCATCACATGTGGGATCTTCCTGTGGCATATGGCAAGCTGAGTGTTAGATATCGGAAATAGCGCCTAGCTGTGGGGGAGATGGGTGCAATGCAGGAGGTGAATGATGTCTATTCAGCACTCAAGGAATGTTCCCTGCAATGATTCTACTGATCCTCAGAAGGGCGAGGTGCATGATCGTGCTGGAAATCTGGAAGATGCTCATGAATGCAATGCCAACTGCGTCGGCAGCCTCCATTCGTCTCGCATGAACCTGGTCTCCAATTCAAAAGCTTGGAGACAAAAGATCCATCATTCACTCTTCATCAACCCTGCTGGCAGAAATCAGGCATCTCCCTGCCCAATGGACCATGGCTTAGATCTGTCCACCCTCCTTCGAGTAATTCCATACTTGATTGATCTGTTGCAGTACACCATGGCGTTTAACGCGAAGGATACTGATCCAGATGCAGCCACGTTTCTTGGAGTAGTTCCACCTACTCACAAATCTCTATAATTTCGGCGCTTATTCTGTATGGAATGGGTGATAGGCACACAAAGAGAGAGAGAGAGAGAGAGAGAGAGAGAGAGAGAGAGAGAGAGAGAGAGAGAGAGAGAGAGAGAGAGAGAGAGAGAGAGAGAGAGAGAGAGAGAGAGAGAGAGAGAGAGAGAGAGAGAGAGAGAGAGAGAGAGAGAGAGAGAGAGAGAGAGAGAGAGAGAGAGAGAGAGAGAGAGAGAGAGAGAGAGAGAGAGAGAGAGAGAGAGAGAGAGAGAGAGAGAGAGAGAGAGAGAGTGAGAGAGGCGTTCCTTTTTTTTAACGTTGATCTAATTGGCTGAATAACGTTAACTACAATGAACTCTGACGCATGTGTGGACTCATCTGGCAGAAAAATGAATTGAGCGATGTGGTTTTGAGTAAGCACTAGGCTATAGGAGATTAAAAGAATTCAAGAGACATTAAACCATTGAGGTAACTTGAGAAAAGCACGACTGAGGGAAGAACCATCACGATTTTTTTAAAAAATAGGGAATCTCACAATCTGCAGATAACAAGGTTGTCTTTTTTTTTGTTTATTGAATCTGGTCTCTCAACACACAAATGATGATATATTTCTCCTTATCAATGACTTCTCTTCAAATAATTGATGTCAGGCTCTTAGTTTAAATGTATCTTGAGATTCTAAAAAACTATGAAATGGAAATGGAAGTCGTACACAAACCACATGGTTAGCTCTTATTTTATGACCTTCAAAGAATGTAATATAATCATATTATGACAAATCTCATTTTGATTCTTGCTTGAAAAACCCCATTAGAACTTATTTACACATCTTAAAAAAACATTAAAAAAAACACACAAAAACATCAAACAATTTTTAAAAACTCTTTCAAAAATACCAAACAAATATTAAAAACACTCTAAAAACCAAAAAAATTGTTTCAACAAAGACATGGGAAAGAAAAAGGCAAAAGAAAGAAGGAAGGGGGAAAAGGTTGCGCAAACGAAGGAAGAAAAAGATGAAATGCATGCATTAATCACACATGATAAAGGTGAAAAAGATAGAAAAGAAAGAATTTGCATGGGGAAGATGAACTTGATGGAATTTCTGAGGGAGTAGGTTCCATAGTTGCGACTAAGGAATATAGCAACACTTTTGTAAATGTATTCATTGGTCACGAACGTAGAAATATGAGTGCTTATATTAACCCTCATTGTGAGTGGAATTTAATTCATATTGATTTAGTGACAACTATTTTGGATAACATTCAACTAACCACTCATTCCTCTATCCTCATGAATGATGAAACTTATGATTGCATGGGTCAAGTTATGTTGCCTATTGTGGTGAATGCTATGGAATTTTTGGAAACATTTTTTGTTATGGAAGGAATAGATGAAGACTTGGTCATAGGCACTCGAAGGTTTTTTGAACATCAAGGGTTTGAAGCATCTTGTCCATCTATTATGTCCATCGCCACTAGTGAGTCTTTTGGAAATCCTTATGATTATCCTCATTGTATGGATTGTGGACATAATCATCTATTCAAAGATTGTAATTTTAATCCACAAAATAGTTTTTCCACTCATGCTTTTCCATCTAACCTTTCTTTGAGTAAGTCGCAGGAAACCTTGACGAATGATGAAGTGGAGGACTCCAAGTGCATGGGGGATATGGAAGGGCCCTCTCTTCCTCTAAACTTGGATTCTCCTTACGAATCCATGGGCAAGGATGTGTTACATTTGGCTCATCAAGAAGAGGATAAGCAAATACTTTGTAACAACGCTATGGGAAATGATGTCGGATCCATCGTCAATCATGACAATCCATCACCTATTTGTATATCTAGAGATTCTATCTATAATAAGGATAAATGCATCGCTGAATCTCTAGATCAATCTCAAACCACACAACCCTATGATCCATTGGATGAGCATGATGTATGTAAAAAAACTCAACCTTTGTTGAATTTCCCTTGTAAAGATGAGTTATCCCTAAAGACTCACATAGAAGGCCCAAAAGACCCTATTGCCAAAAAGAAGAAATCACCTTCCCTTTGTAATGTAAAGCAAATTTGGGTGGCCAAACAATTACTTAGAGCCCAACCAAATCGCACTATGATATGGGTACCAAAGAAAGCTCTTATACAAACTCAACCCTCTCACACTAGACTTCATAATCTTCAGTCTAGATTCACCATGCCTTATCATCAAGAACGACCACTTTTGACCAAGGGATCCAAAGCAATAAAGCCAACACTTAGAAAAGATCCAAGGAGAAACCTCAAGGCTAAGACCAACAAAGCGAAGACATATTGGCGGCCTAAAAACCTCTTCGTGCAGCATCCATGGGTGTCGGACCCAACCTTGCCCAATGCATAGCATATGTTTAAGATGCACACCAAGTATGCACACGAATAGGGCCTCATCCAAAGGCCAAGCATTAGGCACACTTAGTTTAACCCAGGCACAAAGAGGGCACATGTACATAGATTTGAAAAATTTCTTTTCATTTTTCTTTTTTCAGGTTGGTGATAAAGGTGGCATCCATTTCAAATGGTTGATAGAAAAGAAGCGGCTCTTGGAGTTGGACATTTGGAGAAAGCCTCATCATCGCCTCACCCTTGAGCACTTTGCTCAAGACCCATCCATTTTTTGCACCATTTTTTTTTTGTTGTATGCATTTTTAGAGTATGCATAAGATAGGGTCACATTACAAGACCGTGCATAGACACTTTTTTGTTTTCCGCCCATGCACCCTTAGTCCCCACTCATGCATATGGACTAAGAAGAGATGAATTAAGTTCATCTATTTGTATCTATCATCTACATTTTTATCATTTCATGCTCATACATCATCCATCCTTCAAAAAAAAAAAAAAAAGAGAAAAGAAAAGAAAAAAAGAAAGGCATTCTAGCATATTCATTCCCATCTATATGAGGCAAAAGAACCAAGTTAAAGCACTCGGCTCCAAACAAAAAGCAAGATGAAGAAAAGCAACAAAGCAAAACACTCCAATGGTGTACGGATCATGCAAATCAAAAGGAACTCCTACACACTCTTCCACAAAAGCTCCATACTTGCAAAAGCTTTGTCGAGGACGACAAAGTCAAGGAGGGGGGCAGTGTTGAAGATAAAATATATATTTCTCGGATCCACTCTTTTTTCATCATCATTTGTACCTTTTTCTACCTTTCATTCAGTTAATAAAGCACTCTTGTATAGGTGTGTGTGAGTGCCACACTAGAGAATAAGTGGGATTCATTCTCCTTGCAGTTGAGAAATCCCACATAGCATGCTTTTTTGCCATTTTGTATATAAAGAGGTCTCCACCTCTTCTTTTGGGAGAGCTTTTTGAGAAGTAAAGAGATTATTCTAGTTTGTAGATAGACTCTTGCTCTCTCGTTGTCATGATGTGTATGCGTGCTTGTTCTCTTCTTGTCTAACGCTCGTGACACGTTGATGTATGATTACGTCGTTATTATGCTTGTGATTACGATTAGGTGCATCATTCGCGATGCTTATGTTGTATCTTCTTGTTGATAACGTTGTTAATCATACGTTGATGAAGCGCCATTACGTCTGCTGAGTGCTTCTACGCAAACATTTGGGTCTCATGAGATGCTTCCTGGTTTGACAAGTATGAGTTGTGATGCTACAACGTCAACAACATAGAAGCTTGACATTTTATCAAACACCACATCTCTGCTTACCTTAACCTATTGTGTGAGTAGGTTATAACATTTATATCCCTTTTGCTCAAGCGAGTATACAATGAAGATACATTTTTTTTGCTTTTGGATCAAGCTTCATCCTTAACTCATCTGGAACATGTAGATATGCAATACAACCAAAAACTTTCATATGTGATAAGTTTGGGTTTTTACCTATGAACTTATCTTTAGGTGTAACTTGAGGTACAATAGTAGTTGGAGTTCTATTCATGATGTATATAGTAGTGTGCATAGCTTTTGCCTAATAAAAAAGAGGCATATTCTTCTCAGCCATGAAGGCTCTTGCTATTTATGCAATATGTCTATTTTTGCATTCAATAACGCCATTCTGTTGTGGTGTGTACCTGCATAAAACTGATGTAGAATTCCATGAATTTTTAGAAAGTTGGTGAAGTAATTTGACATATATTTAGCTCCTCCATCAAATCCGAATGTCTGAATATACTTCCCTGTTTGCTTTTCCACCATAGCTTTAAAAGTTTTGAAGTGAGTGAACACCTCTCTCTTCTCTTTCATGAAATATATCCATACTTTCCGTGTATGGTCATCAATGAAAGTAACATAAAACCTACAACAACCCATAGATGTGGTCTTTGTAGGACTCCAAACATTTGTATGTACTATTTCTAGCACATTCTCACTAACATGCTTGTCATGTAGAAATGATGCTCTTGACTATTGCTCATCTTCTCTAGTGTATGCAACTCGTTCTTGAGTTGCAAATTTTGTGCCTTTGTGGTCTCATACAATGTGACCAAATTTCTCCAAGCTTCTTTTGGAGTCTTGGCATCCTATATGTGCCCAATCATGCTATCTTGTATGCTAATAGATAGCCAATACATTACCTTTCATGCTCCTTGATTCCATTCCTTATGCCTTTTCCCATCAAGAAATTCATCATTCTGAATCTCCAAGCATGGAAGTTGTTCTTGTCCAGCTTATCACTCATAAGCTAACTCATTCCATCTGTGTTTACCATTTATCCAGCAATTTACAACACTATGAAAACATTACAAGTAGTACTTCTGTTTGAACACTATTGCACTATGACGTGAGAGTTCGATCTCAAAAAAACATAGTTTTTGTGTATGAACAATACACAAAATTTCTTGGAATTCTAGATATGGGATATATGGGTGTTGCTGAACAAGATGCAAGTTATAGTTTTGCAAAATAACTTGGTTTTTTTGTGGGCCCCACCTTGAGGCTCAAAACGGAGGTTGAGATGGCTCCGAAATAGAAATCTGACAAAAATGAGTGATCCTAAAGGGATAACTCACGAAAATATTTTGATGCCTTCTATCTTCACACCAATTTTCTAGCAATATGAGGTCCTTTATTAATTGCACTTTCTCCATGCCTTCTCGCGTACTCTTCACTGTCGGCCTTCTCCAAGAGCTCTCTATAGCCACACTTGCTCTAATACCATGTCACAAGGAAGGAGATGAGGAAGAAACCACACACTCTCACAATCAAAGAGGAGCACATACATAGATTGAGGAAAGGAAGAATGATCTTCTTCTTCTATTACATAAAAGGAATGTACAAGAATAACTTAAAACAACAATACAACAAGTGCAATATATAAAGAACAATACATAAGGAAAATCCTAACGTTCGTGAATGAGTGAGCGGGCAAGAAACAAATGTGTCATCACCCTCGGTAGATAAATTGAGTAAAGCTCAATGAAGTATCCTTGACATATATCGACGTGAACACTATGCATGTTAGAGAAATGAAAAAGTGATACATGTCATCCTAGATCATCACATGTTGAGCTTGATATCTCAACAGATGTGTCCCTCCAACATTAGACAAACACATATACTTGACCTAAGAAAAATCTTTGAAAAATTTAGAGAGTAGCAGGTCTGCCTAAACCCACAAAAGTGTGTTTTTATGGTTAGGCAAGGCAAGATTCTAGGACACATAGTGAAAGAATGGAATATCCATGGACAAGGATAAAATTAGAGCTATTGCAGATCTATCTAAGCTAGAGAATATCAAGGAAGTACAAACTTTCATGGGGCATTGTGGCTATTATCCACATTTCATTCATATGTATGCAATCATTGCAAAGCCTCTGTACTCCCTTTTGACTAACTTTGAGTGGACAGAAGAATGTGAAAAATCCTTTAATGAGCCTAACTGATGATTGTGTTTAGCACCAATCTTGGCTACACCAGATTGGAACAAGCCATTCCATGTTCATGTGGATGCATCCAATCATGCAATTGGGTGTGTGCTAGCACAACCTATCGATGAAGGTAATATGGATCTTCCCATTGCTTATGCTAGTAGACAATTGAATGCGGTTGAGCAAAATTATACCTCTAGCAAAAGAGAAGGATTAGGCATGGTGTATGAGGTAAAAAAGTTTAGACATTAATTTCTTGCAAATAAGTTTAAATTTTTTACACACCATCAAGCATTACTCTATCTAGTGAACAAACCTTGCAATACAAGCCGACTAGTAAGATGGTTCCTGTTACTAATGGAATATGACTTTGAAGTTGTGGTTAGGAAAGGTAAGACTCACCTTAGGGAATATCACCTTTCTAGAGTAACTTCAGGAGAGTCCCCACAAGGAGTGTTAGATGAGCTTCCTGATGCTTACATGTTCAATCTAGAAGTATTGCCTAAATGGGCTCAAACTATTGTACCTATTCTCATCTTAGGACCTAAACGTCCTGTACTGAGAGCCAAAGATAAAGAAGTGGTGAGGTCTCAGAAATATCACATATTGACAGGTAGTGTGTATAAGCACACCGATCAAGGTATACTAGCTTGCTGAGTAGATGAAGATGAGCATGCAAAGTGGTTGCAATTAGCAAATGTAGGTGCACAATAGCAACATCACTTTAAACATCAAACCTTACAGAGTCTACAAAGGTTAGGTATATATTGGCAAACCATGGAATTAGATGTCCATAGGATGTGCAAGGAATGCCCAATCTATGCGATTAGACCACCAATGGAACATGCCACTCTGTATCAAGTGTCTTTTGCACCAGATTGGAATGAACCTTTAGTATCCTTTTTGAGGATATAAACATTTCCTCAAGAGATGACATTGGCCAGACATTAGAGCTTAGAATAGGAAGCACTAGACTATGCACTTATGGGAGAAAATTTATTCAAGTGCGAAAGAGATGAATACCTAAGGCTATGTGTCCATGAGAGTGTGTTAAAATGCGCATTTACATTACAGGCATTTTAAAGTTCTTTCGGGTTCTTGGGAGTGGTAGGGGTCTGATAAATCAGAGGCCCTGTAACTTAATTTTCCCAATTAACTTATCGAGGCCGCAGTACGTTAATATTCAGTATTGAACTCTTATGCAGGTTAATGTTTAAAACTCTGGTTAGATTTTTCACGATTCGTAACACAGGAGTTATTCATTACCATCGCACATACTTATTATCCGTACTTAACCTTACTATGTTAATCACATATTAATGTACTTAAACAAGGGTAAGAACAATAATACTCAGATATCACGAATACTACACTACGACGTCTCCACAGGCCGCAATCGCCCAGACAGACAGTCTGGTGATCCCGCTTGTCGTTACCGGAGAGTCACCGCAATGTCTTTTCATTAATTGATAAGCAGATACATCTCTTCGCAACGACCTTTTGGTTCATGTGGGATAAGAAAATATAGGAATTATGAAAATACAGAATGCCAATCCGGCAGCTTACACTGGCACGCACGGTGGACTTGAACACACAACGGAAACAAAATTTAGGGCTCATCTACGATGCCCTATATGTACATGGTACGAGCAAAGTTTTGGAAATCTTCTGCTTCAAAGAATCTAGCATTAACTTTAAAGTTTCTGGTTCGACTAATTGTGCGTCAGTACGAACAGAGCTTGCGGCAATTACTTGACTCATTAAAATGTCAGCCTGTGTCTGCAAAAATGCCTCTTGTAGGTAGAAATCATTTGCCAGGGCTGCGTCACGGCTCAATTTCATATCTTCAATCTGTTTATCTATTCTGGATAAACGCTCTGCTTGATAATCAAGCTGCTTTTCTCTTCTCTCTAGTTCTTCAGACTGGAACTGCATGGTTTTGTAGTAGGCTTCTCTTTCTTTCTGCACTCCTTCAAATTCCTTCTTCAATTTGAGATATCTGCCAAGCTCTTCCTGTAACTCTTGATCACGCTTGAATAGGGTTTCGATAGTTTTATGAAGCTCTGCTTTAGCTTTAAGTACATTGCTGGCCAGGGACTGAGAGGCTTCTTCTAATATGCTGTATGCTTCCCGCGTGCTATGCAGTTCATTGCCTATGGCAGTCATTGCATCTATTTTATCACTGATTTCTTGCTTCAATGTGTTGATTTCTGTATCCTTTTGACACAGCAAAGCATCTTTCTGTGCTAGCTGATCTTGAAGCTGTTGAATTTGTAAGTGTAAACCATGATTTTCTGCCTTAACTGCATCGACTTCTTCTTGTAGTGGAGTAATATTTGCTTCTAAGATATCGACTTTATGCTGTAATTCTTGACGAATAGTATCAGTGACCATTTTGAGTTGCATCGGTAGCTGCTGTGAGAATTGGATTAGCATTCGACCCACGAACTCTAATTCAGTAAACATGGGAACCGGAAGAGGGGGAGGAGGAAGTGGCTGGGATGAAGAGGCTGATAAGAGGTGATGGGAAGATGGTGGAGAATAATTAGGTGAAGAGGATGAGGAATCCGGTGCTTCAAGGACAAGAGGTTGAACAGGTACAATGGGCTCGACCGGAGGCATTGGTGGAGGAGTGGGTATAAGAGTGTTGGGCACCAATACTATTCCGGGATTTTGCTACGTAGTCGCGTCAATTCTGTTAATTTTCGTTTCCACCAAAGCGATCACTTCATTAACAATGTCGGCGATAATGGCTTGCACATCTTCTTGGGTCTGCTGCTGAGAATCCTCCCGAGAAGAACTTGCTTCGAAATCAGCAGTAGACACGCCTTGTTCCTGTTGCCGGATAGGAGAAGAGTGGTCAGAAGAATCAAGGTGGATTGAAGTTGCAGTGTCATGGAAGATCTCTTCTTCATTGGCTACGGTGGAACCTTGCACTTGACTTTCAGACGGGCTTATGCGACGGCGTTTCCGGCGAAGGAGTTGAAACAAATCGGCATCATCATCCTCGTCTTCATCTTCAAGCATCCGAGTGGATTCTTCATGCAGTAAGAACGGTGCATTGGGTGGAGGTTGCGCGGCTTGAATGGTGGGAAAAAGGAACGTAAGGATGTGGGGAAGGCGTGATCATGGAAGATCACCTTTGTTAACGTTCTTAATAACCGTAACTCATTCATGGTGAATGCGTCGGAAATAATAAGAGGCAAAATTAACAGGCTCATGAGAAGCCATGTCAATCAACGAATAAAATGGAAGTGAAATCCCGTAAGTACGTTTCTGTAAATTAAGGATAGCAACTAAGAATTGTAGTGCAGTGCGTTCAGGGTCAGGGCGACACAAAATGGCATACTCATTCGATGAGTGCCGTGGGAACAATTCGATCATGGTGGCTACCGGAAGGAGAGGACCATTCTCTAATCCTTCCATAGGGAGACGGAAAGCTGCAGCGAAGGACGCTAACGTGATTACTACGCGAGACGGTAAACATGTAATCGGCCAACTCTGCTCCGTAGCAGGTTTGGCGGCGATGGCAGCAATAATCTGTGCGTAAAAAGGGTGACACTCCACTGAATGCCAAGGCAATTTAGCGAAGTTCAACAGGCCGTGGATACACAAGAGCTCACTCACGTCCTGAGGGAGTCCGTCACGGAAGGTAGCAAAATTAGCTAACGCTTCCATGATGCGCACGCGAAGTCACAAGACACGAATACACAGGACACAGAAAACACAGCGCACAGATCACACAGGCACAATAGCGATTAATTGTGAAAAGAAGAAGATTAAGTAGACACTTGGCAACGGGAAGCGCACGAAAACCCTAATCATCACGCAGTATGGAAATGATAACCTTCATAATTACGGCGTGCATGCATGAGCAGAATCAGTAACACAAGGCGGCTTTATCATATTTAGGTAGAAAAATGAGGAGGTTTACGATTTATAGTCAGCCAAAATACGAAAATAAAAAGAAAATAAGTGACACACGAAATAACGAGGGACACGTCAGCGGTGATAAGGCGGTTGGTGATATGGGCGTAGCTTTGAGCCATTAATCACTTTAGGAAGAGGAATTCCGGTCAAGGTAGTCAACCGAAAAGTAGCTGGTTCCACTTGCTCACTAATTCGGTAAGGACCGAACCATCGTAATTTAAATTTCCCAGCAGCACGATTTGCTTTAGCATTGTAAAAGAGCACAAGTTGGCCCACCGTAAAAACTGGAGTCTGGAGAAAGCGATCATGGGTACGGGCTTGCCGCAACTGAACTTCTTGCAGAGTCAAAAAACTTTCCCAACGATGTTCATCCAATGCTCTGAGTGTGTCCAACCAAAATGGCAAAGAGTCTTCGGGTAACAGCTTCTGAGTTATGGCCACGTGTAAGCTTGGCACGACAATCTCCATCGACACGATTGCTTCCAACCCATAAGCAAGCTTGAAAGGGGTCATTCCGGTTGCTACCTTGTAAGTAGTCCGGTATGCCCATAAGACTGCGGATAGTAACTGATCCCAACGTTTTGGTGATTCTACGACCAATTTATGAAGCATAATCAACAGCGTCTTGTTGGTACTTTTAGCTAAACCATTAGCACGGGGATAGTACGGTGAATTGAATTTATGCAGAATTTGAAAAGTATGCGTTAGTACTCTCATTAAATTGTTAGCAAAATGGGTTCCTTGGTCTATCACAAGTTCCAGAGGTAATCCATAACGCGGGAAAACGTCCTTCATCAGGCATTTTGCTACCGAAACAGCTGTGGCGGACCGTAAGGCCCACGCTTCTGCCCATCTGGTAGCGTAATCTGTACATGTCAGGATGTAGCGATTGTTGCTAAGGGTTGCTGGTGGTGTGATAGGTCCAATAAAATCAAGACCCCACTTCTGAAAAGGTTCCAAAGGTAATACAGGTTGCAGAGGAAAGAAGTGGTGCTGTAATGGCTATCCAGATCATTGACAAGTGTCACACTGCTGCACAAACTGAGTCACGTCTTTACACATGGTAGGCCACCAAAGCCCACTTTGCAGAATTTTCCGGTGAGTAAGGTCTGCTGCAAAATGTCCACCGGAGGGTATTGAATGTGCCATAGCAATAACCGAGTTTACTTCATGTGGTGGAATACAGCAAAGTAAGACACCAGTATGTTCCATGTAGTACAACTGTCCTACAATCAACAGAAATCTGCGACTGTAAACTGCAATTTTCCACCGCATAGCAGGAGGCGTATGAGGGGGAAGACATCCGTCAGTAAAAAAAGTTAACAACATATCATAGTAGGTAGACGGTACAGGAGGTTCTACCGATTCGTCACGACTCGTTTCAGTAATGTAAATTGCTGGTGTGGCATCATCAACACCCACCGGAGCTTCACCGGAATCCAACCGAGAGAGAAAATCTGCTAATGCATGTGCGGTGCCGGGTCGATGAATCACTTCATAATCGAACTCCTGTAGCAATAAAACCCAACGAGCCAAGCGACCACCTAAATGTTGTTGCCGGACCAGATATACCAGTGCGGCATGATCCATGTGAAAGGTGAATTTACGGCCGAGTAAATAATGCCGGAATTTCTTCACAGAATACACCAACCCGAGACATTCTCTTTTGATAACTAAATCATTTCTTTCAGCAGGAGCTAATCGACGACTTGCATAATATACAGACCGAAATCATTTATCCATTTGCTGCATTAAAACACTGCCAATGGCTATATCCGATGCATCTACAAAGACATGGAATGGGCGGTCCCAATCAGGAGGTTGCAAAATTGGAGCCTACGTCAATAATCCTTTTAGACGATTGAATGCAGTTTGGCATTCCAGAGTCCGTTCGAACTGTGGTGGAGTACGAGTCATTAGCCGATTAAGTGGTGTTGCTAAATGGGCTAACCACCATAGATGCCTGCCATGCCACCGGATTTGACCCAGGAAGCGCATAACTTCTTTCGGCGTTGTAGGGACGGGTGCTTCCAACACAGCTGCAACTTTGTCTGGATCGACTTGGATACCTTGTGCAGATATAATATGTCAAAGGAGTTTACCACAAGAAACCGCAAAAATAGATTTTGTCGGATTCATGCAGAGTCGGTATTCACGGCATTTCTCAAAGCAACACCGTAAATGATACAGGTGCACCGCAATCTTGCCAAATAAGGAGAATTCATCTAAATAGACTTGCATAGAAGTAGTCAGGTAGGGTGAAAAGACTTCTTGCATGCAGCGTTGAAATGTGCTGGGAGCATTCCTTAACCCAAACCACATGACCGTACAAGCAAAGACACCCCAGTTCGTAATGAAAGCTGTTTTCGGTATGTCTTGTTCAGCCATTCTGACCTGGTTATAACCACTGTAACCGTCCAGAAAGGAGTACATCTAGTGCCCGGCCACTCTATCGAGCATTGTGTCAAGAAAGGGAAGAAGAAATGGATCAGGTCCCGTGGCCGCATTCAGTTTTCGGTAATCCACACAGATTTGTAGCTGCTTATTTTTCTTCGGAACAATTACGATCGGAGATATCCATTCAGCATGTTCGATTGGTACAATGAATCCTACCTTCAATAACCGATCGAGTTCTGCTTTGACTTGTGCTGCATAATTGGGATTCATTCGATAACTGGATTGTTTAATTGGCTTCGCCTCTGGTTTTGAGCACGACCCGATGTTGATAGATCCATGGATCAAGACCTTTCATATCTTGATAGTCCCAAGCAAAAACATTAGAAAACTCACGCAGGAGTCGGATCAAGTCATCTTGAAATGCCTCGGACAGTCCTGCCTTAATCTTAACAAGTTGCGGGCTAGCCTCATCACCCAAATTATAAGTTATTAACTGATCTTCCGGGACATAAAATTGACGAGGTTTCCCCAAGTCGTCAGCTGACTGTAACAGTTGATGTAGAGTGGCTCCATCCATAGCAACACTATCATCTGCATCTGCATTTTCGGTCACGGGGACAATCGTACAGGTTGCCGGACTCCAGTTGTCTGCTACAGCTTAAAGATCTATAGTACCTAAGGAAATCAAATCTTTATTGTTCTTCAGAAACACCTCTTCTTCATCGTCAGATAAGCCATCCAACATGTGGACTGGGTTTGCTACATATGGTCTGGCATGAAGCTCACAGGGCTGAATGGCATCCAGTTTGACAACATATTTACGGTGATTATCTTTGAAAGTCAATTCCTGCGCTGACCAATCCTGTATAACTTTGGCCTGTTTCAACAGGGTCGACCGAAAAGAAGATTATAGTCGAGGCTAGATTCTGGTAGTTCTAAGACTACGAAAGTCATTTTGAACGTGGTACCATGCAAAGTAATCGGGATATTCTGTACGAGTCCCACCGGATGGACTCGAGATTGGTCTGCCATTCTGACAAAGAATTGGATGGGCTCGATCTGTGTCCACCCCAGCTTTTTGCAGAGAGCTGCAGTTGCTATATTCACACCCGAACCACCATCAATTAACACTTGCATAATCTTGTGATTTTTATGCCAGACAGTTATTAAGGCGACTGAATGATCCACCGTAGAGTCAGTTTCCGGTTGTATTGCGGCCGTCGTCGGAGTACAGGAAGTTCCAGGACTAACCTGTTGCTGGAATTACTGCCGAACTGCTGGCACTAATGCAAGCAACTGTCCCAAGGGGAGTGTAATTGAAGCCTTAGTAAGAATCTCCCATACCTGATCGGTTTGCATCGTACTCTTCACCGAGTCTGATGATGAGGCTACTATTACTGGGTCAATGTTTTGTTCATTCGACCGCGCCTTTGGCAGGGGAACCTGTGTCACCGGAATCGGATCAGGAAATACAGTTTGCTCTTTAGCGGCCCACTGACTAGCCTTGGTATACATTTGCTGCTGTTTGCGGATACCAGGTTCAAACACCTCAGCTGCTGGTTGCAACTGCTTACCCGATCGTGTCTGGACCACTGCTGCTTGTGATTCCACTGGTGAGATATAGACCATGTTGGTCATCAGGTTTTGATGCTCTTTCTTTCTTTTATCATATTCGGCTGCATCCTTGCAGAATCTCCAGATGTGGCCAAGCTCACCGCAAAAGTGACATCGAGGTGGTGGCAAGGAAGTACCTTCCACTGATGTGCCTGTCTGCCATCGATTTGTATTGAAATTGGTAATCCGCTGTCCCCGGTAATTTCTGTATCCTTGCGGCTGAGTGTTTCGCATCTGTGGTGGCACATAGTGGGTTGCTGGCTGCCCTGGTTCTTGTATAATAGCATTTACAGTTGCTCATCCCTGCACTTTGGCATTATACGCATAATTTTTGGTTGAGTGTCCGGTGGTATTGCAGATGGCACAATACATCTGATTAAGGGCATAGGTGGCACTAGTGTGCGCGGGATTTTTACACTTAGTGCAATACATCTGTTTAGCCGGATCATCTGTGACGTTCTTGCTGGCTTTTAGCCACTTCAAGTCTTCAGTGAATCCTCCAACCTTATGCTCTAGTTGCAGGGCCATCGCTATAACAGCATCTAGTGTCATAGCACCCACACAGTGGATGATCATGATTTGTCTTAGCTGTGGGGTCAGACCATTAATGAACCACTGGGTTATAACATCATCTGGTAAATTAGCATGTGCCGGAGGCAATTGTCTTAAATGAGTTCTAAATAATGTGGCATATTCCTGAACAGTCTGGTGCGGCTTCTCTCTATTGTTCTGCAAGTAATCGAAAATTTTGGCAGGGTTCTTCTTCAACCGGAACCTGTGCAAAAATGCATCCCTTACCGCCTCATAGGTAACGAAATGGTTGATATCATACTCGGTTAGCCACCTCACTGCTTCATTGACTAATGTTGACTAGAATACGATGGCCTTGTACGCCGGATCGATTGGATGGTTCAGTACAGCATAACTTATCTCAAAGGTACGCACATGTGCATCAGGGTCGTCACCTGGAAATCCACCGAACTTGGTGTACATCACCCTTGTTGGAACAGGTCGAAGTGAAAGGGGCTGTTGCTGTTGCTGTTGTTGTCCACTCATGGTGCTAGTAGTGGTACCGTTGTTGTCTCCTGAGTTCTGAGGAGGTGTTTCTGGTCCTTCGAAATCTATGTGGTCAGATTGCTCACCTTGTGGCTTGAAAATAGTGTTCAATCTCTTACTGATCTCCAAATCGAAGAGTCTATCCTTAGGCTTGATATCCCAAGTAGGCAAATTTGCCCCAAACAGTGGTGTCCAAAATGAAGATTCACCAGGGAGTATCACATGTTCACCAAAAAACTGTAAATTCCCTACAACTGGGACCGAACTGTCACCGGAATTTGTCGAACTTTCCCCAAAACAGGGTATTCTTTCACCGGCAATGATCTCTCTGGGTAACACCACTTTATCCTCGGAAAAGTTCGAATCCTAACCAGACGGTGTCGAGTCAACTGCGCACTGCATCTCTATACACTCCGAAGTTACTGTATCTTCTCCAGACTGCACCAAAATTACACCGGAATTTACTAGAATTTCCTCATGTGTCATCGGAATTCTACCGGAATCACTGCTATCGGGCTCCGCTCCTTCGACAACTGGGCTTAGCTGGTCTATACTCCTGCCGCCTGGGGATGTCCCTAACAAATTTGGTACTATCCAGGGATGCTGATCTCTCCTGTACTTCGGATACGACTCGTCGGACCGAGTAACCGGCATATATCTCCTTTGCACCACTTGTGTACTACTCCACTTTATTGATTATTCCCCGTCTATGCCACCTTCCCACAGACGACGCTAGTGTTAAAATGCGCATTTATATGACAGGCATTTTAAAGTTCTTTCGGGTTCTTGGGAGTGGTAGGGGTCTGATAAATTAGAGGCCCTGTAACTTAATTTTCCCAATTAACTTATCCAGGCCGCAGTACGTTAATGTTCAGTATTGAACTCTTATGCAGGTTAATGTTTAAAACACTGGTTAGATTGTTCACGATTTGTAACACAGGAGTTATTCATTACCATCGCACAGACTTATTATCCGTACTTAACCTTACTATGGTAATCATAGATTAATGTACTTAATCAAGGGTAAGAACAATAATACTCAGATATCACGAATACTACACTACGACGACGTCTCCACAGGCCGCAATCGCCGAGACAGACAGTCTGGCGATCCCGCTTGTCGTTATCGGAGGGTCACCGCAATGTCTTTTCATTAATTGATAAGCAGATACATCTCTTCGCAACGACCTTTCGATTCGTGCGGGATAAGAAAATATAGGAATTATGAAAATACAGAATGCCGATCCGGTGGCTTACAGAGTGAATATCTTAAGATCTTAGAAACTGCTCACCAAGGTGTGACGGGAGGACGTTTTGGACTAGAATGAGTGATCAAGGTAATTCTATTTATAGGTCTTTGGTGGCCAACCCATCACATGGATGCACATACCTATCTGAAGTCTGTTGGAAGAGATGGATGGATACCTCAAGGAAGTGAGGTGGTACTGCCAAAACCTGCTTTTTACCTGCCCTATTTCACTTCAGGGTTATTTAGTAGGCCCTCTTAGCTTGCAAATGACACCAAATAAGTACCTATGTACTTTGGAGTTGATTCTTCAAACAATTAGATCAAAACAGATAACTTCACAACTAGCTAGTGATCAAAAAGTTGCTATTTTGGTCTTGACACCTGCTGGATCTTTTGCTCAGTGCTCATAGTACAGTAGCAATTGATCTAAATACTTTTGAGATAATAAAATTATCTTAGATAGCTAATGTTTTCAAGTGGAATCATAAAAATTAATTAATTTAGCAACCAAAGGCTTACCCTCGACTTTTGAGAAATTAATTTAGCAACCAAAGGCTTACCCTCGACTTTTTAGGGACTCAGCAGAGAATGACCAAAGCGCACTTCAATGCAGATTTCTCCAAATTGGCCGAAGAAAATGCCTTCAAATTTTGGTAGCTTAAAATAGACCTTGATTGGGTTCCAACAAGCTATAGAACATGAAAAATGCTGGAGATATTACTGAGATATGGTCATGCAAAGTTCACTATTCTGAGTAGACATAGCAGAGAAGTCAACATATGTGATCAATGAAATGTATGCATCATAACACATGATTTTACAAGATCATTGCCATTATGATGCCCAATGATAGTGGGATGAGTGAGCAATAGTGTATGCTCCTCAACCTCTAGAAGTGATTAGAAAATGAGCTCCAAGAAGAGGCATGTAGCCCACGAGATTTATAGGCTCTTTTATAAGCGTTTCTCTTCAACTTTGAATTTGAATTTCAAATTAGTCTCCACCTAAGAGTGATTCCTCTAAATGAGGAGATATTCTCTCATGGGAAATCCGTAACACAACCTTCTCCTAACTCCAAAAATATATTGGCTTTACACGATTCTTAATGATTTAACCATTTACATATGGTAAATGATCCAATGTTACAAGCAATGATTCATATGCTTCATCAAGTGATATCACATTTTTCCTTCCATGCCTAGCTAAGTGTGAAGGCTTTTGTACTTGCACCAACAGCTCCCCCTCAAGCCATACATCTTGGCTTGCATTCCTTCATGAGTCTTCTTGAATGTCCTTCAATCCAATCATAGATTTGAACCTGCAAAGTTTAGTACCATCAAGTGCTTTGGTTAATAAATCAGCACATTGCATGTTTGTAGATACATATGCCAATTGAATCTCCTTGCTCAATAGCTTTTCTCTAACATAATGATAGTGTACTTCTATATGCTTGCTTCTTGCATGATTAATAGGATCGGCTGCAAGATGCAGTTGAAGATAGAGCAACAATACATTGCTTCTTGGAAGACCATGAAATGGGCTTATCACCTGCAAAAGACAAATATCTAGAGGTACTCCTTCTGACATCTTTACAACCTGACCAATCTACATCTGATTATAGCTTAATGTCCAAATTTGATGTGTATGGAAAGTATAGACCTTGATTTTGAGTACCTTTGAGATACTTCAAAATCCTTTTAGCAGCTTCCAAGTGAGGTGCTCTAGGTTTATGCATGAATTGACTTAGAACACTTACTCCATAAGCTATGTCAATCCTTGTCAACGTTGCATAGTTTAGATTTCCAACTATGCTTTGATATCCTACAATGTCTTCAAGCAAATCACCTTCATGAGCACTTAATTTATGATTTACCTCCATAGGGGTGCTAGCTACCTTTGCATTTCCCAAGTGGAACTTCTTCAACATATTTCCTTTGAGTGATATAAATTCCAGAATTAGTGTAGACTAACTCAAGTCCAAGAAAATACTTTAGAAACCCTAGGTCACTGATTTTGAACTCCTGCATCATTTGTTTTTGAATTTTTTTGATGCCATTGGCATCACTACCTATCAAGATGATGTCATCAACATATACACATAAATATATCATCTTTGAATTACTTCTCTTGACAAACAGAGAAGAATCTGCTTTGCTCATCATGAATCCTTGATCTTGAAGGTATGTAGTTAACCTATGGTTCCATGCCCTAGGTTCCTGCTTCAAACCATAAAGAGCTTTGTTCAATTTGCACACATAATTTACCTTGCTTGGGTCTTCATAGCGAGGAGGTCAATCCATGTAAACCTCCTCTGAAACCTAGCCATTGAAAAAAGCATTTTTCACATCCAATTCATACATATTCCAATTCCTAGATGCAGCCACACTTACCAATACTCTGATGGTTGGCATTTTAGCCACAAGTGAAAATGTCTCTTCATAATCAACTCGTTGGGTTTGTGCAAAACCCTTAGCCACAAGTCTAGCTTTATACCTATTTATGGATCCATCTGAGTTCCTCTTGTTTTTGTAAATCCATCTAGAACCAATTACCTTCATTGATGCCTTCTTGGGTACTAGTTCCCAAGTATCATTCTCTTGGAGAGCTTCTATTTCTTCATCCATAGCCTCCTTCCATTCAGCTTTGGTACTTGCTTCTTCATATGAAGAAGGTTCCTCAAGTGATAACTCTTTAGCAAGATAAATGGGATGCTTAGTAACTAATGAAGTATCATACCCATATTTGATTGGCTTCTTACTCTCCCTTTGTGATCTCCTTAGAGATTGGTTGGATGATTCAGGTAAGTCTTCCAACCTCTTCATCTTGGCCTTGCCCTTTGATTTCCATGCTTTGAACTCTTCTAGGTTGATGGTGTCCTCATCATCTAATTTGATGTCTTCAATTGTGGTTGGTTCCTCCTTGGTGAGGCTTGGAAATTCTTCTTCCAAGTCATATGGCAACTTGACCTTCCTGCATTCACTTTCAAACCAGGAGTCATTCTCATCAAACACAACATCTCCACTAACCATAAATCCTTTGTTGGATGGATTATGAAACATGTATCCTTTCTGATCTAAATCATACCCTATGAAGATGCACTTCTCTGCCTTAGGGTCTAGCTTACCTCTTATTTGAGATGGAACATGCACATAAGCCACACATCCAAATATTCTAAAATGATCAAGTGATGACCTCCTACCATGCCATGCTTCATATGGGGTCATCCCATCAAGTGTTTTGGATGGCAACCTGTTAATAAGATAAGTGGCAGTAGATACACTTTCTGCCCACAAATAATTAGGCGATTTCTTTTCATTAAGCATTGATCTAGCTGCTTCTACAATCAACCTATTTCTCCTCTCTACTACCCCATTTTGCTCAGGGGTATACTTTGTAGTAATCTCCCTTTTGATACCTCTGTCGTATAAAAATGCATCAAATTCATTGAAGAAGTAATCACCTCCTCCATCTTACATTATCCTCTTTAGACTTCTTCCTGTTTGATTTTCCACAAGTGCAAGATACTTCTTGAAACAACTGACCACTTCATCTTTATGTTTCATAAAGTATAAGATAGTCCACCTACTGAAATCATCAATGAATGACACATCATACCTTGAACCTAAAACTGAAGGGTCCTTGCTTGGTCCCCACACATCTCTGTGGAAAAGTTCCAAATAATCTTCATGCATGTAGCCTTTCTTTGTAAAGGGTAACTTGTGTGATTTACCAAACTGACAAGCACCACATTTATAGATCATGTGGTGCTTCATTGATATCTACATATTTGCTTCAAGGTTCTCTCACCAATGTGCCCTAATCTTTTATGCCAAATCTCAAGCTCAGACAATGTTTGATCCTCGTAATTATAAAGTGCAATATTTCTAGTGTCCTCAAGCTCAAACGTAAATAATCTACCTGTTTTTTCTCCCTTGGAAATTCTCTTTAATCCATGTTGGGGGTCCTCCACAAAAGCTCCATATTGGTTGACCCTAACCTGCAAATCCTTTTCCACTATCTGTCCAACACTCATCAGATTCTTTGTGATAGTAGGTACATAAATAACCTTGCTCAATAGATTTCTATTCCCATCAGAAGTTTTGACATTTCCTACCTTAACCACTGAATGCTTGGTGTCATCACATGTCTGAACTTGGTGCTTTCCCTTGGGCTCCTCGAGATTAGAAAAAAGAGATACATTGCGTGCTACATGGTTTGAACAAACTGAGTCAATATAGAAGAGGTGCTCATCATTCATACCTTGTTTTGAAGTCATGTTCATAATAAGAAGGGAATCCTCTTGATCCTCTGTATAATTATTGAAGTCCTTTCTTGATTTGTATCCTCCTTGATAGTTGTTATTGCAACTTTTGTTGTACCCATGGTTGTAGCCTTGATTATGGTTGAATCTTCCTCTTGATTGTGAGTATCCACCTCTTTGATATCCTCTTCCTCTTTGATTCTTAAAGTTCCTATAGCACTCATCTATAGTGTGATTAGACAATCCACATATTTTTCATGGGGAAGAGTTGAATGGTCTCCCCCTACCTTGCTTACCTCCTCTGCCCCTTCCTCTTGAATTCCTACCTCTCCTTGCATAGTTAGCTTGAGAAGTAGTACCGTCATCCTCTACTTTCTTGTTCTTCCCTTTATCTTTAGAATTTCCTTTATCTGTGTATAGGGTAGAAGAGTTGTTACCTCTTGATGGTTCTCCATTTTTGTTGAGCTTGGCTTCATGGGTAAAGAGTTGTCCCATGAGTGTGGTAAGATCTGCAATATGCATGTCCATGTATAAGTCCATAGTAGTTGTGAAGGCTTCCCACTTATCATGTGCCTTGATGCCATTGATTATTTGTCTCACTATTTGCTCCTCTTCAAACTCGTCTCCTATGCTTGCCAATTGATCAGCCACATCTTTAACCTTGGTGAGATGCTCGAAAACATTCTGCTTGGGTTGCTTCCTTTGAGTGGTAAATTCAATCCACAATTGATTTTGTCTAGCTCTTGTGTTGGAAGAAAAATATGAAGACAATGTATCCCAAGTTTCTTGGGAAGTTTTACAGTTCCTAATATGAGGACGAAGGAATTCAGAAATAGAGTTAAGTAGATATGACCTTGCTAAAGCATCTTTGGCACACCATGAGTTGAGTCTTTCAAGCTCCTCTCTTGTAGGTTGACCTTTGCTTCTAAATATGGGCATCTCCTCATCTCCTCATATGTATCCATAGAGACTCCTTCCTTGTAAATATGTCCATCCTCAAGGACCATGCTCGATGTTGGTGCATGACAATCATCAATTGAAGGATTATGGAGAAATGAAGTCAAGGAGTCAAGAAGGAAACAAAGTCAGATGGTTGAAGGAAGGACATTTTCAGAAAACTCAAAGATATGTACACATATGTACATTAGCTGACTTATACCCTTGTTTAAGTCATACACTTGTATATATTCATCTATAAATATGTTTTGAAAATGTCGGGCAAGTAGAGCAAAAGAGATTTGAGAATAGGGAGAGAGAAATTAGTGTCATTAGACACATGAAGAGTGAGTGAATTGTCCATCCTCACTTAGATGTAAATTTTCTGAGAAATCGAAAAATTTTGCGCCCGATATTTTGCTGTCTGCTCCTTCTGTGCTTAATCTTTTGAAGAATCCTTTTGCACGTATCTAAGTCCATAGATAATCTATCTATGGCTAGAATTTGAGAGATTAATTTCAATCAGGCTGTGAGAATTTTGTTTAGGAACATTCATATGTGAAGATGTTCTGAGAGTCGAAAAATCTGGCGCACATTTCATCTTCAAAGAAATGGTCAGTGCTCAGTCCACAGTGTAAAGTTTTACACAAGTGAGGGCTCAAAATCTAAGTTGGAAGGTAAGCTATCTATGGCTAGAAGATCTTGATCAAACGGGTTCAGAGTTGGGAGAACCAGTGCTAAGAAGTTGCAGGTGTCAAAGTCGCCATTGCAGAGAAGCACTTTCAGACATAGGTAAAGTGTTTCACACATTTCTCAGTGTGTACTTAATCTTTTTGGGAGATTTAACTTGGCAAAGTTGCGCAACCTTAAGGCAAAGTGTTGTGCAAAGTTTTATCAAAAACTTTACAGGATTGATTAGTCAATGAGTGACTAATCTGCAGCAGACTTTTCTGAAGAAACTGAATTTTTCAGAATAATCAATTTTCTGATAATTTGGTGAAGATTCTCTAAATTAGGTGGAGTCTAAAGTTGATCTTGATATAGAGGTGATCTAAATTCAAGGTCAACTTGTTCTTTTGGATATTAACACTCTCCATCAGTGGTATCAGAGCAGGTTGTGTCAAAATTGAAGTGAAGAAGACTCCGACTATTGCAGAAGTACAAATCTTTACATCTTGAAGGTGCAGAAGGGTAAAGGTTGAAGAAAACTTGAAGGAAGACATACAAAGAGCATCAAAAGGATCAGAAGGAGCAACATTCGAAGTAAAGGTACATTTATTATCTGTAAAGGTTAAAGATTTGAAGTTACAGGTGAAGTAAAGATGGGAGATAGTCTCCAAATTGAAAAGTTGGATAGAGAGAACTATCCTGCATGGTCTATGAGGATGGAAGCTCATCTTATGAGCAAAGATCTGATAGGATACATCACAGGAGATGAAGAAAAGCCAGAATTCAGAGATCCTAGTGTTCCAACTAGGGAGGAGCTTGCAGATTTGAAGAATTGGATGAAGAAGGATGCTCAAGCAAGAAGCATCATCTACATGGCAGTCAATGACTATTTGCTTCCTCACATTAGAGGACTTGAAAGTGCATGTGACATTTGGAATGCTTTGGAGGAGCATTTCCAAAATACAACCAAATCAAGGAAGGCTTCACTATGGGCAGAGTTTACTACCTTCAAGAAGAAGGCCTCACAATCAATCTCTGATTATGTGACAAAGATGAAGGACATTGCAGATTCTTTAGGTGCAGTTGATGAAGATATTGAAGAAGACAAATTGGTAAGACAAATACTCACAGGGCTAAGAGGAGATGAGAAGTGGAAGCCTTTCATTTTATCTACAGAACTTTCATTAGATCACTTTACTCCTGACTTGAATCAATTGTTAGGTCATATGCTAACTTTTGAGAATGATATCAAAGGAGATGTTGATAAGAGTGCAGGTCATGCAATGTACTCTAAAGACAAGAAGAAAGCCAACAAAGGGAAGCAACAATCAAGTGAAGAAGAAGGTACATCAAACCAAGCAAACTTCATAAGAGGAAGAGGAAATGGCAGAAGTAGAGGAAGAGGCAGAAATAACAAAGAGAATGCAAGAGCTTGTTGGATATGTGGTAAGACCAATCATCTATCTCATGATTGTTGGCATAATAATCAAAACAATGGCAATTATCAGAACTTTAATCAAAGAGCAAGAGGTGGTAGATTTCAGAGAGGAAACTTCAGAAGTAGAGGTGGTAGGAATTCTTTTGGAAGAGGTGGTGGAAGAAACTTCCAAAGTCAATCCTATAATAACACCTACTACAACTATGCATCAGATCAAAAGGAGGACTCAACTCTCATTATGAATACATGTGAAACCTCACATGAGGACATGAGAGTGTTCTATATTGATTCAGGATGTAGTAATCATTTGAGTGGAAATATTGTTTTGATGACTGACCTAGATCATAATGCAATTAATCATACAGTTCAGACAGGTGATAATACAAAGCATAAGGTAAAGTCAATTGGTTCAGTCAAAGCTAAGGATGGGAGCACTCTTCTGAGTAAGGTACTTTATGTTCCCACAATTCCAAAGAATTTGATCAGTGTAGGTCAAATTGTGGAAAAAGGTTATGAGGTAAGGTTCACCAATGATGGAGTTTATGTGGAAGACCCTAGTCAAGGGTATAAACAAGTTATTGCAGGAAAGAAAGAAGGAAGGCTCTTCACATTGAAGGTACAAGGAAATGTTGGACATGCTATGTTCACATATGGAGAGCAAAAGGTGTCAGAGTTGGATCTTTGGCACAAAAGACTTGGACACTTTAATGAAAGAGGTATCAAAGAAATGATTAACAATGATTCAGTGCTTGGAATGCCTAACATTGCAGGACAACACATGACATACAGATGTGAGGCATGTCAATTAGGTAAGGCTCATAAGCAATCCTATTCCAAGCATGGGTTTATGTATTCAGAAAGACTTGAATTGGTGCATACAGATGTGTGGGGTCCTTCAAAGGAGTTTAGTATAAATGGTTCAAGATATTATGTCATATATGTTGATGATGCTACCAGGTGGATCACAATTTATGTGATTAAGGAAAAGTCAGAAGTGTTTAATACATTTAAACACTATCATGCATATGCAGAAAGGATTACAGGTCAAAAATTGAAGAGACTAAGGTCAGATGGAGGGGGAGAGTATTTTTCAAATGAGTTCAATGATTATTTGTGGAATGCAGGTATAAAGAGAGAAGTTACTTGCAGGTACTCTCCTCAACAAAATGGGGTAGCAGAAAGAAGAAACAGGACACTTGTTGAATTTGCAAGGTCCATGATGAAAGAGAAGAATTGCCCAAATTATTTGTGGGCTGAGGCTGTTAATACAGCTACATATTTGGTTAATAGATTGCCTTGTAAAGCCTTGCAGGGTATGACACCATATGAAGCTTGGTGGGGTAAGAAACCTACCTTGGATCATTGCAGAATATTTGGATGCTTGGCATATGCATATGTGCCATCTCAATTGAGGCATAAGTTGGAGCCTAAGGCAGAGAAGTATGTATTCATTGGTTATGATGATAAGCAAATGGGATACAGGTTGTGGAGTCCATCCACAAAGCAATTTATTGTATCCAAGTATGTTACATTTGATGAGCAAGGTACTTGGTATGCAGGTAAATATAATGTACATGCAGATGATGAAGAAGTAGTGGATCAAAGGAAAGGTAAAGCAAAGATTCAATTACTTGATGAAAGTGAGAGTAATGAAGTGCAGATTGAAGTTGAAGAGAGGCCAAGGTTTGATCCAGAATGTGATGAACCAGAGACCTCAAGAAGTGCAGAAGTTAGGAGGTCATCTAGGCACAAATGGCAACCTACAAGGTATAGCTATGACACTTCATTCTTAACTACTAAAGATTATGCTTATTTGGTAAAAGCAGATGAAGACCCTTCTACATTTGAAGAGGCCAAAGGGAAGAAGAATTGGGAAGATGCTATGCAAGAGGAGTATGATGCATTGATAGAGAATCAAACATGGGATTTGGTTCCTAAACCTAATAGTCAGAAGATCATTGGATGTAAGTGGGTTTACAAAACAAAGAGATTTGCAGATGGAAGTGTGTCTAGGTACAAAGCTAGACTTGTTGTGAAAGGATATGCACAGACATATGGAGTGGACTATGATGAGACTTATAGTCCTGTGGCAAAGATGACAACCATCAGGACACTCATTGCAATTGCTGCTTGTAAAGGTTGGAAGTTGTCTCAATTAGATGTTAAAAATGCTTTCTTGAATGGTTACATTTCAGATGAAGTCTACATGGAGCAACCAGATGGGTTCAAAGATCAAGTGAGTCCAAATTATGTGTGTAAGCTCAAGAGAGCTTTGTATGGGTTGAAGCAAGCCCCAAGGGCTTGGAATTACAGGCTTGTAAAATTCTTAAATGATCTTGGATTTCAAGCATCAAAGGCAGATAGTAGCTTGCTAGTCAAAGCAAGTGAAGATGGGTTCATTTATGTTTGTATTTATGTTGATGACATAATACTTACAGGAACAGATGATAAGGGAATACAAATGATCAAGAAGCAGATGGAGAAAGAGTTCAAAATCAGTGATTTGGGGAACCTATCATTCTTCTTGGGAATGGAGATTTCTTATACTCAACATGGAGTATATGTGACCCAAGAAAGGTATCTTAAAAATTTGCTAACCAAGTTTAAAATGGAAGATTGCAGGGTTGCACCTACACCTTTGGAAGTGAACCATAAATTGTCTAGGTTTGGAGGAGAAGAGTTCAGAGATATGAAACTCTATCAAAGTTTGGTTGGTAGCTTGATTTATGCTACATTGACAAGGCCTGACTTGTCATATGCAGTTGGTGTGCTTTCACAATTCATGCATTGTCCTAGAAAGGAACATTGGATTGCAGGACAAAGAGTACTTAGGTACATCAAGGGTACACTCAAAGAAGGGTTGTACTATGGGTTTACTTCAGATACAAGAATCAAGATATATAGTGATGCAGATTGGGCAGGTAATGTGGATGATAGAAGATCAACACATGGATACTTGTGCTATGTAGGAGACAAATTGATTTCATGGTGTTCCAAGAAGCAACATACAGTTGCTTTGTCATCTACAGAAGCAGAATATAAAGAACTAAGCATATTGAAATACAGTATCATTTCCTGAGAGAGAAGGTCATTGAGAAGGAAATTGAAGTCATACACACTCCCACAAAAGATCAAGTTGCAGATATGATGACAAAAAGTCTAGATGGACCAAAACTACAAGGATTCAAGGATATGGCTGGAGTAAAGAAAATAGAAAAGAACCTCAATTAATGATTGAGGGGGAGCTGTTGGTGCATGACAATCATCAATTGAAGGATTATGGAGAAATGAAGTCAAGGAGTCAAGAAGGAAACAAAGTCAGATGGTTGAAGGAAGGACATTTTCAGAAAACTCAAAGATATGTACACATATGTACATTAGCTGACTTATACCCTTGTTTAAGTCATACACTTGTATATATTCATCTATAAATATGTTTTGAAAATGTCGGGCAAGTAGAGCAGAAGAGATTTGAGAATAGGGAGAGAGAAATTAGTGTCACTAGACACATGAAGAGTGAGTGAATTGTCCATCCTCACTTAGATGTAAATTTTCTGAGAAATCGAAAAATTTTGCGCCCGATATTTTGCTGTCTGCTCCTTCTGTGCTTAATCTTTTGAAGAATCCTTTTGCACGTATCTAAGTCCATAGCTAATCTATCTATGGCTAGAATTTGAGAGATTAATTTCAATCAGGCTGTGAGAATTTTGTTTAGGAACATTCATATGTGAAGATGTTCTGAGAGTCGTAAAATCTGGCGCACATTTCATCTTCAAAGAAATGGTCAGTGCTCAGTCCACAGTGTAAAGTTTTACACAAGTGAGGGCTCAAAATCTAAGTTGGAAGGTAAGCTATCTATGGCTAGAAGATCTTGATCAAACGGGTTCAGAGTTGGGAGAACCAGTGCTAAGAAGTTGCAGGTGTCAAAGTTGCCATTGCAGAGAAGCACTTTCAGACATAGGTAAAGTGTTTCACACATTTCTCAGTGTGTACTTAATATTTTTGAGAGATTTAACTTGGCAAAGTTGCGCAACCTTAAGGCGAAGTGTTGTGCAAAGTTTTATCAAAAACTTTACAGGATTGATTAGTCAATGAGTGACTAATCTGCAGCAGACTTTTCTGAAGAAACTGAATTTTTCAGAATAATCAATTTTCTGATAATTTGGTGAAGATTCTCTAAATTAGGTGGAGTCTAAAGTTGATCTTGATATAGAGGTGATCTAAATTCAAGGTCAACTTGTTCTTTTGGAGATTAACACTCTCCATCACTCGATAGTTATTCTTGTCCAATTTATCAATAAAAGAAGGAAAACCATCTCCTATTTTACCTCAACTTTCTCTAATACCACTGTTGGAAGAGATGCATGGATACCTCAAGGAAGTGAGGTGGTACTACCAAAACCTACTTTGTACCTGCCCTATTTCACTTCAAGGTTATGTAGTAGGCCCTCTTAGCTTGAAAATGACACCAAATAAGTACCTATGTACTTTGGAGTTTATGCTTCAAACAATTAGATCAAAAATAGAGAACTTCACAACTAGCTAGTGATCAAAACTTGCTATTTTGGTCTTGACACATGCTGGATCTTTTGCTGAGTGCTCACAGTACAGTAGCAATTGATCAGAATCCTTTTGAGAGAATCAAACTAGCTCATATAGCTAATGGTTGCAAGTGGAATCATAAAAAATGATGAACTATACTTTGAGAAATTAATTTAGCAACCAAAGGCTTACCCCCAACTTTTTAGGGACTGAGCAAAGAATGACCAAAGAGCACTTCGATGCAGATTTCTCCAAATTGGCTCAAGAAAATGCCTTAAAATTTTGACAGCTTAAAATAAACGTTGAGATGGTTTCAACAAGCTATAGAACATGAAAAATGATGGAGATTTTACTGAGATATGGTCATGCAAAGTTCACTATTCTGAGTAGACATAGCAGAGAAGTCAACAGATGTGATCAATGAAATGTATGTATTATAACACATGATTTTACAAGATCATTGGCATTATGATGATGCGCATGATAGTGGGATGAGTGAGCTATAGTGTATGCTCCTCAACCTCTACAAATGATCAAAAAATGAGCTCCAAGAAGAGGCATGTAGCCCGCGAGATTTATAGGCTCTTTTATAAGTGTTTTTCTTCAACTTTGAATTTGAATTTCATATTAGTATCCACCTAAGAGTGATTCCTCTAAATGAGGAGATATTCTCTCACGAAAAAATTCGTAACTCAACCTTCTCCTAACTCCATGGCTTTACAAGTTTCTTAATGATTTAACCATTTACATATGGTAAATGATCCAAAAAAAATGTTACAAGCAATGATTCATATGCTTCATCAAGTGATAGCACATTCTTCCTTCCATGCCTAGCCAAGTGAGAAGGCTTTTGTACTTGCACCAACAAAGTGGTGTGACATTTGTCAGTGAACTCCGTACCCTATACGAAAGGATGAGATGCCATTGAAACCCATGATGGGAGGACGTGCTTTCTCCAAGTGGGGAATAGACTTTCTCGATCCTATTAATCCCCTAGCTAAGAGTTCACATGCTAAATACATTATTGTTGCCACAATCTATCTAACTAAGTGGGTAGAAGTACAAGTCACGACAAAGAACGATGCTCAAACGATGGCTAAGTTCTTATTCAAGAATGTGTTCACCAGATATGAGTTACCAATAGAGTTAGTAAGTGATAGAGGTACACACTTCTTGAATGAAGTCATTGAATAAATTCTCCAAGAATTCTTGGTGATACATAAGAAGTCTACCCCCTATCACCCACAAGCTAATGAACAAGCCGAGAGCACAAATAAGATACTATGTAATGTATTGAAAAAACTAGTAAATAATAAACATTCTGATTGGGACAAATAGCTACATCATGCTGTCTAGGCATATCAAGTGGCTTAGAATATGGTACTCAATGCTAGACCCTTTCAGATGGTATTCGACCTGAATGCAGTATTTCTACTAGATTTCTTGATCCCTACATTAAGGGTAGGACAAGAGCATCAATGGATCAACCATGAGCTCTCATCTTTAGTCTTTGATCCTGAATGATTAGGTGAAATGAGATTAAGAGTAGCTACAAGAATATAAGTAGCCAAGAAAAGGAAAAAGGCATACTTTGATGCCCATGGGAAGGATAAGGGCTTGAAAGCAAGACATTTAGTTTTAGTGTACACCTTGAAGCATGTTTGATGGTTGAGATGTCCTTGACAAACATAGCAACATGCTATCCAAGGGTTGGGTATGGGAATAGGGATTATGATTGCACTATCGCAATCACATGTGTTTGTGTTCCTAGTTTTAATTCCACACACTTATAACTTTTCAGAGTAATTAACTTACATAGAGACTCCAACATTCACAGAATAAATATAAAACATCTTCTACCATCATTAATTGCTTGTACAATTTGCACGTCAAGTGATTATGCCACCACTTTGCACGTTGGATGAATTTCTTGAATTATGTCTTTTCCCTTTTTTTACCTCGACCTTATATCATTTTTTTTCATGGATTTGTAGTATCCTTAGTATATACATACATACATACATACACACATATACATATATATATATATATATATATATATATATATATATATATATATATATATATATATATATATATATATATATATATATATATATATATATATATATATATATATATATATATATATATATATGGCTCTTCCATACTCCTGAAAATTTGGCTGGAAAAATCTCCTTTGATCCTAAAACTGTTGAGAGCCAGAGAATTGTGGTTGTCCGAAAACTCTCACATCTTGACTCTCTATCCACGATTGAGATTGGACTATAGGTTTGTAGCCTTCCAAATTGCTCTTCCACGAAGGGGGTTCCACTTGTGCCAATGCCACCAGTGTATTTTTTGTGCTAAACATGCATTCCTCCAAACTGTGATTATTTTTGTTATAGATGGGCAATGTACCTAGTTAAGTGCATAGTCAATGGTAATATGGCCCGCATTCCAACATCATAAACAATACAGTTGTTGGGCTAGATTAGCATTTTTCTTTATAACTAGGCTAGTCTTCTCAAAGCCCAAATTAGCTAACTAGATCTTTCGGTCCACTCTTTTTGCTAGCTCCATTATTTGATCTAACATTCTAGCTTGTTCCAATGTGTACATATAAATCTTTTCCCTTCTAGCTGGCTGCAATCCATCCACGAAGAATTCATGTAGGAGTTCTTCAGAAGGACACCCATCATCCAAGAATTGTCTCATGGTAGATGGGAAATCTAATGCATAATGTTCCATCATACCGTTTTGCATCATATACTATAAGGTTGCATACAGCTCCAACACACTTTTGGCAGTCTAAAATCTTTCCAAGAATGCCTCTTTTAAATCCTCATATGTTGAAAAATGATCTCGGGGATGCTGAATGAGCCATTTAATCACATGTCTAGCAAGAGTGGCTTGGGATACCTATAATTTGTGATTCATGATCCTTTAATCATCTATGGTTGTAGACATATTGATTCTCGACGGTCCACACATGCACATCAAGATCCTCATCTTTTCGTCCATAGAAATCCACATAATTCAACCTCGAAAGTGGATTTTGGTGTGCCATCGTTTCTTCAAACTCTTCTAAGATTCTGGATGGAGTGAAAGGTACTAGTGCTAAAGCAAACTCTGGAAGAGGTTTGCTGCCACTCCTTTGGCCTAAGTCTGTAGGGCACCCTCCTTCTTGCTGTTGGCTCTAGTGGTCAACTCTACTGAATTGCCCTTTCCACGAAGCTTTAGCTAGTTTTCCATTCTTCCACTCAAATATCCAATCCTCCAAGATAGTCTAAGGTAATAGTCCATTCTCCACCCATCACAACAATTACTCTGGGATATTTGTTGTTTCTGCAATTGTGATACCTTTAAGATGTAATTTTGCTAAAGTCTACTTAATGAATTCATCCAAGTACTAATGACATTGATCACTTCCCAGGTACTCTTTACGGCTCTACAAAGGCATCAATTCAAACGGAATTGAATCTCAAAACCAACCTATTATTACGTACAAATGATTATTACGTACAAAATCTAATCACAAACTTCAATCTTTACACCCTATTGCCATCCTTTTGTACTCTTACAGTTCCATAATACAGAGTTCTGATTCTCAAATTTCTCCGAACTACACCATTCTGCATAGACAGACTTCCCTGAATATCCCACCGTTCTATTTCCTTCTCTCTTCATACTACTTTGCATTGTTTTGTATTTAAAAATTAAGAAGACATTGGACTTCCAAAAGCTCTTTAGATCTTTGTAAAAATACCCCCTTCTTCCTATTACAAGGTAAATTACAAAGATTGTGGTCAGCCCATTCTGAGAGCTAACAAGCAACTTGCACAGATGTTGGAGAAGCGTGGCTATGGACCCATGATTATTAATAGAATATCAACAAGTGGAGTTATCCAATTAGCCGTTTAGAAGGCAACATCCTACCTAGTTACATAAATGGATGTAGAGTCAAATTATATCAAGAACCCCTCATAGAGGAAATGCTAAATTGACTCAACACTACAAAGAAATGTAAGGAAGAGGAAAAACGAGTTTGAGAAGAAGCACAGGTAGAAGCCCTAGAACACATCTGACAAATGCAATTGAGGAGACATAGAGATCAACCTAGGTGACATACTCATGAGGCTCCAAGATATCACGTATCCATGTGCAAAGCATTAGGTACAATTTCACCTCAAATAGTCAATTGACATCCTTTTGTGACCCTAGAAGTAGGACAAGGAAAGAGAGCAAGGACTGCAAGAGTCTTGATTGACTCAGGTGCCACCACTAGTGTAGTTAGACTTTCTTACTGTCAAGAATTGCAATTAAATATCAATTCTATAAAAGCATATCTCATAGGATTGGGAGGTGTGGAAACCCCTTGCATGGGTGAGTTGGGGCTTCCCATCTACCTTCAAGATGTTCTAATGACAGTCAAAAAGCTAGTGTGTGAAGATGAGGATCTCACCGAACCTCTTGTCTTGGGTCAAGACTCGATCTATAACCATGCAGTCAACCTCAACCTAAGAAGTGGACTTCTTCAGGTTTGGTTATATCAAAATTGCATCACAATTGATTTAGAAAAAAGGCACTCACACGTGGTCCCTCCACGAGCACAAATGAAGACAATGATGCTTTTCTTGTCCAAATTTCTATGGTGCACAACAAGGCCACTCATGAAGGAGTCATAGAAGCAAAAATGGAACTCCCTTCTTTTTCAAAGACGGTCCGAGAAAAACAAGCAAGGCAACCCAAGAAGTAGATGAAACAGATAACCAAGCCACATGCTCAACAATAGAAGAAAAATATAGTACATCATGGAGTGAAGCAAATTTGGAGTTGTGAGAGTGAGCAATCATCTACTCCTATAATAGGACCCCCAAGATGCGTCACAAGCACAACTCAGTCAAAGACTACAACACACAAACATTCTAGGAGTCGACCTTGGCCAATCATCTCCATTTAGATATCTAAGTGGTCAAGGAAGGTGTTGGAACATCAAGCTTACACTATGCTTGAGGTGGATTTGATCTACATAAAAAACTATGGCTTGGATTATGTTGAAGGGAGAGTTCTTTTTCTTATCCTCACTTATTCTTCATGGATCTTTTACCATTGTAAAAGACTAGAGCTATACACATTTACAAGGATAAAAAGAGAGACCAAATGCCATGAATTTGTGGTGGTTGAGTTGCATTCAATCAATCAATCAATCACCTAAAAGTAGATCAAACTAGATCTTCACTTTTCCTAGATTGTAGGAAAGTGAATTGATTTCTTCCAACAACTCTTCCTACCTTCATTTGAATTCAAAATCCACTTGTAGAAGTTGTGGATCACTTCTAGAGTCTATGTAAAGACTTCAAATCACTTGTACAATACATGGAAGCAATATACATACACTTGTGACCATCATTGTCTTGCTCCTTAATTTTTTGCATCATCTTCTTTGCCAACAGTAATCTTGCAGAGGCTGCTGCTCTCTCCATAAAGCTCCCAATTGGATAGAGATGGCTGATTGGAAAGATATTAGTTTCTAGATTATTCCTATAAATTTTCATAGCATTTTGTTTTATAGATTGAGAAAAATCTCAGTTTTTCCATCTCGGGTTCAATCTCTATGTATTCTTGAAAAGTAGGAGGTACCACTGTTGAGTGTTTGGTTCATTCCAATAGCATATTTTTCTTATTACTTATACTCATGTGCATTATATACACTCAACCCTATGTGTATCACTCCCATAAAAGGCTTTTTTTAAAGTTTAATCACGATGGTCACTATGAGCATTTGAAGTTCATTGTTCATCCATAGATAGTAAGTTTTTTTAGCTAGTCGATGTGCAAACCTATCTGTTTGGTATCGACTCCTTCTTCTTCATGCTCCAAAGTACATAGTGCACTTTATTGCACTTATCCTAGGCCTATAAGGTCTACTTGAGTCTCCATAAGCTCAAGGACTAGTCTTGTGCCGATTGGCTGGACCAAACTTTTTCGCTTCGAAACTCACTTTTCTACCTTCTACAAGCTTCTCCAAGTTATTTCACTGGTATTAGAGCTAGATCAAGATGGGTGACGGCTTTCCCTCAAGGATCCGACCACTTGATCGATACAACTATGTGGCTTTGCAGATCAGAATGGAGGCCTATTTGCAAGGTAGAAATCTTTATGGAATTGTATTAGGTGATGAAGCTATGCCTATTCCAAGATCCAAAGGAGGACCTACATAAGAGGAGACAGATAAGCTCACACTTTGGTGTGCAAGGGATGCTCAAGCAAGTTCGTACATACTAAACTTTATTTCTGACTTTCTATTACCACATATTAGAGGATGCAAGACATCTATAGAGACTTGGAATGCCCTCGAGACTTTCTTTTCTGCTAGTACCAAAGCAAGAACAAATCATATTTGGAACTAGTTCAACCAAATGAAGAAGACACCTAAACAAACTATCACAGAGTTTTTAACCAAGGTCAAGGAGGTTGCGGATCAGTTAACATCCATTGGAGAGCCGATTGAAGAAGAGGCTATCATGAGGCAAATTCTCAATGGGATTTGAAGTAACAAGCAATGGAAATCTTTCATGACAGCTTATGATCTCATCATGGATGTGCAAACTCCAGACTTAAACATCTTTCTTGGAAAACTCTTCAACCAAGAGGCCAAAAATAGCATAAAGGAAGGTAACTCTTATCATGGTAATTCAACTAGTGCTCTATATGCAGAGAAGAAGGATAAGAAGCTGAAAGGCAAGAAGAAGGAAGAAGATGAAGAGGAGACTTCCCAAGCCAACTTCACAAGCAAGAGCAAGTGGAAAGGGAAGAAGAAAGGACCAAAGCATGACAAAGCCAAAGGTCAGAATGTTCAACCTTGTGCCATCTGCGATAAGACCAACCACACCACTCAGGATTGATGGTTCAATGGGAAGACCAAAAAAGGAAGTGGAAGAGGTAGATATGGTAGCAATATAGGCAAAGGTGAACACAACTTCAACAATAACAATAGAGGCTATAATAGAAGGGACTTAAACGATTATTCATAAGATCAACCACATGAAGACTCATTGCTTCTTATGAATCTAAGCCACAAAGAAGGTAACGAAGATGATCATTTGTTCTACATAGATTCTGGATGTTCAAATCATGTTGTAGGCAACATTGCCCTTCTATCTTATTTGGAAAGTCCAAAGCATAGACATGAAGTTCAAACAGGGGATGACACAAAGCACAATGTGGAGAAGATTGGTGATGTCAAAGCTTCCAATGGTAGGACAAACATTCTAAGTGAGGTTCTCTATGTACCCACTATCACTAAAAACCTAATAAGTGTAGGCCGAATAGTTGAAAAAGGCTTGCAAGTTAGGTTCACCCAACATAGAGCTTTTTTGGAAGATCCATGTCAAAGCTTCAAGAAGATAGCCAGAGGTGAGAAGCATGGTAGGCTCTTTACTTTTGAAGTAGGAGAAACTAGGAACATAGCTCTGTTCACTTTTGGGTCTCAAACCCTAAGTGAGCTTGAAGTGTGGCATAAGAGACTTGCTCATGTGAATGAAAGAACCTTGAGGGATATATGTAGGGATCAAAGTGTTCTAGGTCTTCCAAACATATCAAAGCAACACACGATCAATAGTGTGATGCATGTCAGATTGGGAAGGCAGAAAGCCATCCATTCAACCACAAAGGCTACATTCACAACAACTTATTGGACTTAGTACATACAGATGTATGGGGACCAAGTCAAGAACCTTCATTGGCAGGATCATGGTATTATGTCTCATTTATTAATGACCATAGTAGATGGACTATTGTATACTTCATCAAAAGTAAGAATGAAGTGTTTGATTGCTTCAAAAAGTATCTAGCACATGTGGAGAATCATATAGGTAGATCACTCAAGAAGCTCAGATCTCATGGAGGGGGAGAATACTTCTCCAAAGAGTTTGATGAGTTCTTGTAGGACAAAGGTATCAATAGGGAAGTGACTACCAGATACTCTCCTCAACTAAATGGAATTACAGAGAGGAGAAACAAGACATTGGTTGGATCAGCGAGAACAATGCTTGAAGTGAAGAAGTTTCCACATTATAAAGGCCATGAAAGAAGAAATAGATGCACTGAAGGAGATTAACACTTGGGATTTGGTTCCAATGTCACCAAATCAAAAGGTAATTGGTTGTAGATGGGTATATAAAGTTAAAAGAAATTCAGATGGATCAATTTGTAGGTACAAGGCAAGATTAGTTGCCAAAGGATGCTCACAGACTCATGGTATAGAACATGAGGAAACATTCTCACCGGTTGCAAAGATGACTACAATCAGAACATTGATAAGTGTTGTTGCTGCAAGAAATTGGAGACTCTGCCAACTTGATGTAAAGAATGCATTTCTAAATGGTTGGATAAGTGAAGAGGTATACATGTCACAACCACCAGGTTTTGAAGACCATAATCATGCATCTTATGTTTGCAGACTTAAGAAAGCATTGTACGGATTTAAACAAGCTCCTAGAGCTTGGAATTATAGGTTGCTTACATACCTTCAAGATCAAGGGTTCAAACCTACCAACTTAGATCCTTCTCTATTCATCAAAAGGGATCACATGATGAGTAGGCTTATGCATTGCCCAAGTGCCAAGCAGAAGCAGAGAGTTAAGCACATCTTTTGCTACTTTGGTGGTACTTGGCTACTTGGATATTTTATCCTAATTGGGATCATTATGGTTAGATCTACATGCTTTTTTGACTTAGACTAGGCTAATAGATATGAAACTCTTGTGTCCACTAGAGGTTTTTGATTTATGCTTGGTAGTTCATGCATATCTTGGTTGAGCAACAAGTAGTGTCCACTTTCAGTTGTGAGGTTGAGTATAGGGTAGATTCCAAAGTGATTGTTGAGCATGTGTGGCTCATATGCCTTTTGGCTGATTTGGGTGTTGATTACTCTTTTGCCACAACCATCGTTATTGATAGTGAGAGCACATTGGCAATTATGACGAACCCTATGTTCTCGCACAAAGCACATTGAGGTTCATTATCATTCTCTCATGGAGAGACTTTGTGCTAGAGATATTAATTTGGCATATGTGCCCACATAGGATAATGTTGTAGACTTTTTCACAAAGGCTCTACCTAGGGATAAGTTTGAAGCTTTTCACAAATTCTTCAGATTACTCCCTTTGTGCATTGATTTCTTTCTACATAGTTTGAAACTTCCTTATACATGAGTGCTAGCTCTTTGTTCACCACATCATTCCTAGGGGGAATTCATTGATATATTTTGGAACTGATGTGTGTGAACACACTTAGGACTATAGGGGAACTTTTTTCCCTCTTTAGGAGGATCTTCCCCTTGCTTGTATATACCCCTATAACCCTATCGAATCACTTATATTTGTACATCCACTTAGTAATACATTCAATACTGTGTTGTTCTCCAAGCTTCATCTTCTTCCCTATGTTGTTCATGTGCTTCCATAGACCTTGAAAGGTTTTCCACACTCCAAAATGTTAGGCATGTGTTCTATATTATGCATCCATAGAAAATTTTCATTGGTTCAATTTTTTTGTGTTTTGAGAAGAAGAGATAATGGGATATTTTTTGATATGTACTCCAAGTGTACATTTTGAAAATGTAGATGGCTACTTTGGATGGTATCATTGATGGATGACTTTGCAATGGAGTACCTTCTCAGCATCATAAGCAAAAGACATTGCTTCATGTAAATCTATAGGGCATGGGGTATTAAGTTTTTCTTGAATTCCCATCTCTTGACCATCTTCATATTTATGTTGTAATGTATCTTCAAGTAATTTTTTAAGCATATAAACAAGAAGGATCCATTGCCAAAAGCATCCCATATAATATGAAACATTATCACCTTATTTCCATGCAAATGTGTTCCAAACTCTTCTAGCATGTAATTGAAATTAATGGGTTAGAAAATAGTATTTTACCTTCTCTTGAAATGGTTACATGTCATATGTCGATACTTGATCTCACAAATCATTCCACCAGAGTTGTGTTTTACTGACAAGAAAACTAGTTGCAAACCTAAATTTCTCAAGGTCTAAGTAAGATTCATCCAAGTAGAAATTATCAAATTGTGAAATCCAGGGAAGAACAAATTCACCATCCTTAGACCCATTGAATTTTGAACAAAAGAAGTTTTTGGTAGTAGTCCCTTCACCACCAAAATAATTTTGCATCTTTCACTTCCATGTTTTGAAGTTACAAATCTTTGTTCTAGGATTGCTTGTCAAATTTCTTGGACTTTGTGCAAGAATAATTCAAGTTGTTCCTCAAGGTACACCTTGGTTAAAGGTGAATCCATACTTTATAGATGAATACTTGGTAGAATGTAGAATGAAATTATATGCTTATAAAAAAGGTTTAATTTTGGGAGTTGAAAGAGATAGATAGTGGATTTTGTTAATAGTAAATAGTAAATAGTATATAACTAGCGAGACATCAGGTACACATAGTGTCATGGAGGAAATACTTCAATTTGTGGGCTATGTCATGGGTTAAAATCAAGCCCTGGTGGATATGGTATTCATTGTTTCCACTATTTTTGTAGAGTTTTGAACGCAATCAATGGAGCCTTAGATCCAAGGATGACCAAGGTAATGCTAATTTCTATGCCTTGGATGCCACTAGGGAGTGCAAGGAGGTGATTGAGAGTTGATGCAAGTGCATGGGTTACCATGTGGGGTGCTCTAATTGTTTGCATATTATGTCATAAAAATTTTGTGGGTGTAGGTCAAAATAGTTCTCCAATGTACAATGATGTAGAGAGGTGCAAGTGTGAAGGGCATTTGAGAGACATGTGGAGGATCTAATAACATTGTTACAAGATTATAATCACATGTGATGTGAAATCATAGACTAAGATGATGCATAGAGAAAGAGAAAGGGGAGTGTGTTCGCATATGCGCATGTAGAGAATGTTGAACTTGTAAAGACTAATGATAGTGCATAAATAAAGAGAGAGGAAGATAACACAGTACTGGGTATAATGGCTTCCCACACACTTTCTTGTACCTATCCCAAAGTTTGTGTATTTGTAGGTAGATTCTATTAATCCAAAAATATTTCTTTTTTACAAATAAAGTGGGTAAACAAAAATTTATCGAGTATTTTTATTAAAAACACAAACATGTCTACCACATCACTATGGCACTAGATTGGAGTAGGCCAATTGTCAACTATCTTCAACATGAGAAATATATGGAGGGGATCACGCTTGTGAGAAGGAAAGCCCTAGAGGAAGCGAATCAACATTACAAGATAACAAGAGGACAATGTATAAATCTGGAAAAGATAACTTCTTATGGTTGTGCATACATAGTTGGAATACTTGTCTACGATGGAAGAATCTCATGCTAGAATGTTTGTAGGGCACTTTTCTCTTGCAAGAATGAACAAATAATACTATTTTTTGGACTTTGTTGGTTAATGATCCACATGGATGCAAAGGAACATGTAAAGGGGCATGCAATGTGCTAAGAATCAAAATATCCATTTAAATGAGATTTCATGCCTCCTAGGCCAATGATATAAAGTGAAGCTTCTTCCAAGTGGGGTATTTGTTGGAGCAAGTCCGTGACAAGCCTAAGTATTGGCTTGAGTCCCACAAAGTCATAGAAGAAGCTTTAAAATGAAGACAATGTAAAGTTCACTTGTGAACTACCTCTTGTAACTTTTTGAAGTTTTACTTGATGTAAAAGTGAAAGAATCTTAAGTGGTTGAGTCCACTTGATCAAAAGAGGAAAGAGAAGCCAGGAATTTGTGATTGATGGTAGTTGGATAATCAAATCAATCACTAATAGATTTAAGAATGATTGAGGGAAGTTAGGCTCCCAAGATCAACTATAAATACATGGCAGTTTTAGTCATGGTGAAGAGAAGACCTCCAAGAGCTGAGCCTTATGCCATATCAAGGTGTGGTTTCAAGGCACACATATGTATCAGTATGTCCACCTATTGTACAATCAATATACTTTCATTTTCATGATCATTTGAGTTCATGTATTCATGTTCTTGTGAAGTGTATTGTTCGCTACCATATCTCTCAGTTTTCTCAGTCAGATTGCAGAGATGATTTCTCTGAGCTTGGTGAATCATTTTTAGTGATTTAACTTGGTAAAGTTAGATCTATAAGTCTAGTGTATGTTCACCAATTTTCACTACAATTGTGTGTTCTAAACTTTAGCTATGATCATTTGAAATCAATTGTGTCACTTGGTTTTCTTCTCCTCTACAAACTCTCTCAGATTAGTCATTTTGTCAGAGCTGTTTCTCAGTATGTACTTCACCATTTTCTTTGACTTAAAGCTTGTTAGATTAATCCTATTGTTTAGTATATGCATACAAAATTCATAATCATTTGATTCTTAAAACTTGAGATATGTGCATTTTACTGATCATGGGTCTGAGTATTATTGCAGCCCGAGAAAATCGGAGTCATCCTATGACTTGCTAAGTTTGTTTCTCTTTTTGTACTTCATCTTTTTTTATCAAATCACTCATGATTGTTATCTTACTAAGTGTATAAGAGTTCCCCAAAAGGAATTAAGTTAATTATTGTTGTGGCGAGAGAATTGTTCAAAACTTTGGACAGGTGTATGAACATAAATAGCAAGTTTTTGGCTCTTGAATCTACTCCAACTTATCTGTTTTGATTCAACTTTTTGAGAGTGATCTTCCAAGGTACATAGGGTTGTCTAATACATCCTTTGCAAAGCTAAAAGGTCCCACCACATATCTCTGGAGTCCATTTGGCTGGCATAGTGCAAAGTTTTTGCAGCACCACTTCATCTTCATCAACTACAAATCCATCTCTTCACAGTGGTATCAGAGCAAGGTTGGACAACATGGCAGATGGATTTCCTTCATCAATTGACAAATTGGATAGTGGTAACTACTCATATTGGTCATTAAGGATAGAAGCTTATCTTCAATGAAGGAGTTTATATGGTTATATAGCTGGAGATGAAGTTATGCCAAGTTTCAGGAACAAAAGTCAACCAACACAAGAAGAGCAAGAAAGATTGAGCACATGGTGCTCCAAGGATGCACTTGCAAGATCTTATCTCCTCAATTCTATCTCAGATTTTTTGTTGCCTCACATTAGAAGTTGTAAAACATCCCAGGAAGTGTGGAATGCACTTGAATCCTTCTTCTCTTCAAGTACAAAGGCCAGGAAGCATCAACTATGGCTAGACTTCAAAACTCTCAAGAAAGCTCTAAAACAAAATGTGACTGATTTTGTCACAAAGCTCAAGGACATAATAGATCAGTTGGGAAGCATTGGAGAGGTAATAGATGAAGAGAAAATTGTAAGGCAGGTCATCAATGGCTTGAAGGCAGCTAACAAGTGGGAAGCACTCACCACAGCTATGGATCTATACATGGATATGCATGTACCAGATTTCAACACACTCATAGGAGAACTACTTACTCAAGCTTATCAAGAATGGAGAAAGCTCCAAAGGTAATCAATCTTCAACTTTTTATATTGATAAAAGCAAGTCCAAAGAAAACAAAGGAAGAGGAAAGAAAGGGGGTGATGAAGCAGGTACACATCAACCTAACTATGCAGGTAGAGGAAGACATGGTAGAGGTAGAGGCAGAGGAGGAAGACAAGGGAGGGGAAGATCCCAAGACTCTAATTCATGATCTATTTGTGGATTAACTAATCATACAACTGAAAATTGCTTTAAGAATTTCAGGAATCAAAGAGGCAGAGGCTACAATAGAGGAAGTTATGGCTACTCAAGAGGAAGGTCCAACAATTACCATGGAAACTACAACAATTACAACCATTCAAACTATCAAGGAGGCAATAGGGGAAGAAGAGACTTCAATAACTACACAGAAGACTCAAATCAAGAGGACTCATTGCTAATCATGAATATGGCTGCCACAAGGTAAACCTGATGAGCATATTTTCTACATAGATTCAGGTTCTTCAAATCATGTGGCAGGAAATGTGGCCCTCCTATCAAATTTAGAAGATCCAAGGAACAAGCATGAGGTACAAACAGGAGATGATACAAGACACCTTGTGGAGAAAATAGGAAATGTCAAAGCACCTGATGGAAACATCAACTTACTCAGTAAGGTACTCTATGTCCCTACCATTACAAAGAATTTGATAAATGTTGGGCAGATAGTAGAGAAAGGGTTGCAAGTCAGGTTCACAAAAGCAGGAGCATTTGTTGAAGATCCAAGTCAAGGATTCGAAAGAATTGCAAAAGGTGAAAAGACAAGTAGATTGTTCACATTTGAATTACAAGACACTAGAAACATTGCTCTCTTTAATTATGGTAGTCAGACAATCACAGAATTGGAAGTATGGCACAAAAGGTTAGCACATATTGGTGAAAGATCATTAAAGCAAATTTGCAGGGACCAAAGTGTACTTGGACTCCCTAACTTGTCAAAACAACACATGATTTATAATTGTAGTGCATGTCAATTTGGAAAGTCTCACAGGTTACCATTCATGAAGAAAGGATATATGCATGGAAATCTCTTGGAGTTGGTTCATACAGATGTATGGGGACCTAGCAAGGATGCTTCAATATCTGGATCAAGGTATTATATCTCCTTCATTGATGATTGCAGTAGGTGGACTATATTATACTTTATGAAACACAAAGATGAAGTCTTTTCATGCTTCAAAAGATATTTGGCTCTTATGGAGAATCAAACAGGTAAAACATTAAAAAGGATAAGGTCAGATGGAGGGGGAGAATACTTCTCCCATGAATTTAACTCCTTTCTTCAAGAAAGAGGAATCAAAAGAGAGATCACTACAAGGTACACTCCTGAGAAAAATGGAGTGGCAGAAAGAAGGAATAGGACAATGGTTGAAGGTGCAAGGTATATGCTAAATGAAAATTACTTACCTAATTACTTATGGGCTAAGGCTGTATCCACAACCACTTAACAAGTTAGCTTCAAAATCACATGATGGCATGACAACATATGAGGCGTGGAATGGAAGAAGACCAAGCTTGGATCATTGTAAGATTTTTGGATGTGTTTCTTTTGCTCATGTTCCTTCACATGTCAGAGGCAAGATGGATCCCAAAGCAGAAAGGTGTGTCTTCATTGGATATGACAACAATCAAAAGGGCTACAGATTATACAACCCAACAACCAAAGGATTCTTGGTGAGTAGAGATGTAATATTTGATGAGAATAGTTCTTGGTATGAAGATTCATGTAGAAAGGTCAACCTACCTTATGATCTTGAAGAAGATTTTCCAAAACTTGTTAAGGATAATTCTTCTAAAGTTGAAGAGCAGGATACCTCAAAAGATGATGAAGCAACTCAGTATGAAAAAATCAAAATGTGGAAGTCTAAAGGTAAAGCAAAAATGTAGGAACTTGGACAAGAGGCAGAATCATCACATCATGGCCTAAGAAGGTCCATGAGGGAGAAAAGAAAGCCAGAAAGGTATGAGTTTGATACTTCTCTAGTCACTAAACATTCAATCTATCTAGCACACGACATAAATCAAGAGGAACCTTCAACATTTGAGGAAGAAAAGAAGAAATCAGAATGGAGGCATGCAATGGAAGAACAAATTGAAGCTCTTGAGGAGAATAACACTTGGTAGTTGGTTCCCAAGTCTCCATCAATGAAAGTGATAGGCTCAAGGTGGATCTACAAATTGAAGAAGAACTTAGATGGCTCCATTTATAGGTATAAGGAAAGGCTTGTGGCAAAAGGCTTTGCACAAACTCAGGGAATTGATTATGAGGAAACCTTCTCTCCTGTGGCAAAGATGCCTACTATTAGGGTTTTGCTTAGTATTGCATCTTCCAAGAATTGGAAGACACTTCAATTGGATGTAAAAAATGCATTTCTTAATTAATGGATAACAGAAGAGGTATATATGGCACAACCACCTGGTTTTGAGAATCACATATATCATGATAATGTGTGTAAACTTAATAAAGCTTTATATGGACTCAAACAAGACCCAAGGGCTTGGAATCACAGGCTTGTGTTATTCTTGTAGGACAAAGGATTTCAACCTAGCAAGGTAGATCCATCACTATTCATAAAAAGGAGTAATTCTGAAGTCATCTATTTGTGTGTGTATGTAGATGATATTATACTTACATGAAATGATACAGATGGCATGAAGAGAATCAAAGAATAGATGAGAGAAGAGTTCAAGATAAGTGATTTGGGTTCACTTACCTACTTCGTAGGATTGGAAGTTGTCTACAAAGATCATGGTTTGTTTCTTACTCAAAGAAAGTACATTAAAGACATGTTGGCAAAACTGAAGATGCAAGCTTGTAGGATTGCAGGTACTCCAATGGAGGTTAATCATAAATTGAGGTCACATGAAGGTGAACTCATAGAAGATGTGATAGGTTATCAAATCCTTGTGGGTAGTTTGAACTATGACACATTGACAAGGGTTGATATATGTTATAGTGTGAGTGTGCTAAGTCAATTTATGCACACACCCAGGAAAACTCACATGGAGGCTGCCAAGAGGATACTCAGATATCTCAAAGGGACCATGAATGAGGGGTTATATTACCCTTATGTATCTGATTTAAGTTTGAAATTGTTCTCTGATGCAGATTGGGTTGGCTCCAAGGAAGACAGAAGGAGCACCTCACGTTATCTTACCTTTGCAGGTTCAAAACTTTTTTCATGGTCATCCAAGAAGCAACCCACAGTTGCTCTCTCTTCTACTGAAGCTGAATACAGAGGTCTTGCCATAGCTACTCAAGAAGTTATGTGGATGAAGACACTATTCATAGATCTTGGATTGGAATTTGGCACTCCAACTATTTTTGGTGCTATGTAAGGGAGAAGATTGTGAGCAAGGAAATTCAAATATCAAATGTGTCCACTCATCAACAATGTGCAGATATTCTAACCAAAGCATTGGATGGTACAAAGCTTTGCAAATTCAAGGCTATGATAGCTTTGCAAGTAATCTTGGAGGATTGAAGACCTCAAGCATACTTGGCTTGAGGGGGAGCTCATGGAGCAAGTCCATGAAAAGCCTAATTATTGGCTTGAGTCCCACAAAATCATAGAAGAAGCTTTAAAAT
>CM035423.1:156049080-156094080 GCA_020310875.1 Ceratopteris richardii | reverse complement strand
CCTAAGAGCATGAAAAAAATATAGGCTTGCTTGGGTCATTGTGGATATTATCGTAGATTTACCCACATGTACGCAATTATTGGAAAAACACATTATGTTTTGATTTCCAAGTTTGAATGGATTGAAGAGTGTGAAAAAGCATGTGAAGAGCTCAAACATGAGCTTTTCATAGCTCCCATATTGAAAATGCCTCATTGGAATAAAGTCTTCCATGTGCATGTTGATGCTTCAACTTATGTCATAGGTTGTATTTTATCGCAACTTGCAAATAGAGGTAGGATTGATTTTCTAATTGCCTATGCAGGTTGACAACTCAAGAATGCAAAGGGAAATCACAAAGAAATTGAAAGAAATGGATTGGAAATGGTATATGATATAAAGAAAGTTAGAAATTATTTTCTTGCAAATAAGTTTAAATGTTTTGTTGATTATCAAGCCCTTTTCTATCTACAAGATAAGCCTTGCAACACTAGAAGATTTGTTCAATGGTTTCTCTTGCCGATGGAATGTGAATTTTGAGATTGTACTTAAGAGAGTTAATACACACATGTTGCAGATCATCTATCTAGGTTAATAAATGGAAAAGTAACCAATGGGCTATGTTATGACTTTTTAGATGCCTATTTGTTTAAACTAGAAGTGGAAACCAAGTGAATGGAACCTTATATTTCTATACTTACATATGGTCCACTACACCACTATCTCTCTACAAAAAAGAGAGAGATTAGAGAGTCCAAGGATTTGCAAATCATTATTGGAAGCATCTATAGAAGAGAAGAAGGAGGCATTCTATCTTGTTGTGTAGTTGACAATGAGAAATGGGACCTCATGATGCAAACCCTCTTAGCCAGTTGGGATGGCATTTTCTCCAAATGAAAGCTTCTCATAAATTGAAGCAATTAGGAGTAAATTCACCACACATAGCCAAAGATGTTCATGAGTAATACATTAATTGCTAGTTTTGCATTGATAGGCCCAACATAGAACATTCATTGATTTATTAGGTGATCATAGCACCTAATTGGAATAAGCCTATAGTTGGTTACATATATGGTGAAATATTTGAAGGCATCACTCTTGCTAGAAGAAAGTTACTTGAATAAGAATCTAAGATTATTCTCTTATTTGTAATAGATTGTTTAAGAGAGGAAGGGATAATTGCTTGCATTTGTACGTGAGAGTGAATATTTGCCTATCCTAGAAATGGCTCACTTAGGAGCTTCAATAGGATATTTCTCCTATGAGCGAACAACCAAGCATAGACTTTCTATTGACTTATGGTGGTCAACATTGCACATGGATGTGAGAAGCTATTTGGAGATATCTCACATTTGTCAAATCACAACTTAGCATTTTCATAAAGATCAAATGCCACTCAGACCGATGATGAATGGAAGAGCTTTTGCGAAAATGGGGATTTGATTTTCTTGGATCCATTAGCACCTCAACAAAAGACTCTCATGTTGAATATATCCTAGTGGCTATGTATTATTTGACCAAATTGTTAAAGTGAGAGCAATAGGGAGATGTGATGCTCAAATCACTACTTATTTTCTCTTTCAAGAATTCCATTAGATATGGCCTACCCATAGAAATAGTCAATGATAGGGATACCCATTTCATTAATGAAGTTATTGAATTCCTATTACAAGATTTTTTAATAGTGCATAAGAAATCATCCCCTTATCATTCTCAAACAAATGGCCGAGCAAAAAGCACAAACAAGATTCTTTGCACCATGCTTACTAAACTAGTAAAAAAAAATCTCGAATTGGGACAAACAACTACATGCTATTTGTGCCTGTAGAGTCACTTAGAAAACCATGAAAGGAACCACATCATTCAATTTGATGTTTGGAAAAAATGTGTTGACAATAGAATTTATAATCCCTACACTCAGAGTAGTGGAGAGTTATGAGTGGACAGTTGATGATCTATCAAGCCATGTAGAGTTACTTGAACAATTGTAAGAAACAAGACCCAGAGACGTAGATGGCTTTTATGCTGGTAAATGTAGCAAGCCTATTATGTTTGCACATTAAGGATAAAGAATTAAAAGAAGATGACTTTGTTTTAGTGTACACACTAAAACAACATGTCAAAAGATTCAAAAGAGAGGCCAAAAATTATTTTCCATTAATGAACATGAGGTGCAATCTAATTAGCAACCTTGAAGGGTGAAATCTTACCCAATTACATTAGTAGATGCCACATCAAGAGGTATCTTGAGATTTTGATAGGTGATATGTTGGATAGAATCCAAATTTCCTAAAATACAAAGGTAGAAGAGGAAAGAATAAGAGAAGGAGCTCAAGAAGAAGCTAGACAAAAAACCCTTTGCAGTAAGCAACTAATGCAAGGAATTTTTGACCCCATCCCATCAGCCCCTACAATACAAGTTTTTACCATTAGGTGCAAAGATGATGGGAAAATGGAAGAAAAATCCATGATTACATGCCATGTTAGGACCACACATTTGAATCAAATTGATGACCCACATAGGCTCTGCTACATCCAAAAGTGTGATAAATGTGATAAACATTAAATTAGCATGTTCTATGCAAGAAATTATCTACCAAACTGATATTTGTTTAGCCAACATTAATGGGATAGAGCTAGCATGCCTAGAAGAACCAATGATCCTCTTTAATGTGAAGGACTACTCTCTTTAGAAGAATTCTTAGTAATTGATGAACAGAACATGGAAGAGCAATTAATCTTAGGACAAGATTGGCCAGATAAGCATTCTATAGTAGTAGATTACATGTCAGGATGTGTAATGGTGGATAATGAGCATATGTGTGGCGCTTTGTCATGTTTCAATCCACATCATTTCACATCTACATATGAATACTTGATTCTATATCATGACATGCAGTCCCATGTGCCTTTTGTAGCAAAGTTAGTGGATGACATTTCTATTATGAGAAAATGTGAGGACCGGTCTCAAGCACCAAAAAATGAGGAGTCAATCAAGGTGCAACAACTTTCAATGGAAATCCTAGATTTTTCACCCAATGAAGATCAAGAGAAGATTAAATCCACTCAACCATGGATAAAAATAACATCTACTCCAATCTCAAAAACGGAGATCATAAATTTGGGTTCCTAAAACCTCCTCATGTACAAATCATCTTGTGAGCACCCCCTAAACTCAACTCAGACATCCCTAGGACATGAGCCACCTCTGTAAAGGAAGCTAAATGCAAAGCACATTAGAAAGAAGGAAGAGCCAAAAATGATAAGACCTCAACAAGACAAGTGGATTTAAATGGCAAAACACGTGCCAAGTAGGATAGTAAATACTCCTAGGATCCCAAATAAACCCACTATCACTCATACCAAGTGGGTTAAAAAGAAAACTTCAATCCCAAAGAGAATGAGGAAAACACATAGATTGATTCTCAAATCTAGAAATGACACTTATTCTTTAGGCACCCCAATGATAGAATCATTTCTAGATCCATCTAATCTCTCTATAGAAAAATTGTATCTATTCCTTCAAGTAACTTAGATCTTTGAAAAGCCTTTATGTGCAAAAACCATGTGCTAAGTGCACAATTTTGCCTTTTCCACCATGAATTTTTTCTTTTGCACTTCAAAGTATTCATGCTATAGGGCCACACCAAGGTTCATGCATAGGCACTATTGAGAACCCCATGTACATGAGGCCATAGAGAATGTTTTTATTCTTTACTAACGTTACCCCTACCCACTAACCAATATTTGTAGGTGAAACTTGTGTATGCTGACCAATCTGCTTGACTAGATATGCAAGAGATATTATAAGAAGACCTCAAGGGAAGATGCCTTTTATAGTCAAAGAAGCCTTGTGGTTTCCATGTGGTTGTGTGATGATGGCTCTGGCATATTGGTTGGCATTGTTGATATATTTAGGTAGTGATGTGTGTGAACACTCTAGGACCGTTGGGGCACTTTTTTCCCTCTTTAGGAGGTTTTTTCCCCCCGGCTTGTATATATGCCTATAACCCTAATGGGTTACTTAACATTCAGTATTGTGTGTTGTGCTCCAAGCTTCTTCTTCTTCTTTGTGTTGTTCACGTGCTTCTACAGACATCTAACTCCAATAATTGGTATCAGAGCAGGTCGTCGCTTCATGTAGGGCATCATTGACACCTCTCCGATTGCAGTCTCAGAATCGCATAAATTTTGGTGAGCATACTCAACGTGTTTGAGAGATCAAAACTGCTTTGCTTTTTGGTGTTGAAATCACGATCTAAGCTCATTTCGGCCTCCGAACACACTATCATAGTGCTTGCGTAGGCTATTTTGTCTTTTTGTGCCAAAGGTATATACCAGTTTTGGTTCGCCAGTATAAGCTTCTCGAAGTCTTCTATATGTTTAGCAAAATTTGTCTAGGCAATTCTATTCAACTTTTTAAGATACTATCAATTTTTTGCATCAAGGTATTTTAGTCATTGGCCATGGCTGAAAGTAGTGATGTATTTCGTATGTTGGCTGTTGAGGATAAGTTGGATGGTACTACACATGTACTGCACATGTCGAATCATTCAGAGATCTTTCATAGTCTATGAGCTTATATAGCCCACGACATAAAATGTCAGAAGCAATAATCACATCGTCATTTGACAGATCATGAACTATACACCTATCATCAACAAATTTCACAAACAAGCCAATCTTGGCTAATGCAGAAACTGATAACAGGTTCTTCTTGATCCCTGGCACAAATAAAGCATCTAACAAAGTGAAAGAACTACCATCAGCAGTAGTCAAAATGATCTTACCAACTCCCATAACAGGATAAGAGGAGTTGTTGGCGCATGTAACAATATTCCCTGTAGGGGCAGGCTCGAGTGAAGAGAAGAAACTACACTACGAGGTAATATGTTTGGTCGCCCCACTGCCAAAATACCAAACATCTGAGTCTACCGCAGACATGCACTGCACAAGAGAAGATGGGTCAAAACTGCAAACAGTAATAAACACCCCTTCTTCTTCCTGCACAAGATTAGCAAACTTTGTTTTTGGTGTAGAGGCCTCTACAACAACCATTCCAGCCTCTGTCTTTGTTGCCCCTTTAGCAGACAGTTTTGGATAGTTCTTTATGATATGATCATTCCCTTTACAGTACTTGCAAAACAATTTTTGCTTTTTTTATTTCTTTTCATCTTTGTCTTCCCTCTTCGATTGTGCAGAATTAGCAGATTTCTGCTTACTAGTTGAAGAGCTCCATTCTCCTTTGCCCTTCTGACTAGCCAAGAAAGCTTGATCTGCAACACGCATAATGGACCTGTTCTGCCTGGACTGATCCTCTTGCAACAAAAGAGAGACTAACTCCTCAAAAGACAAGGCATTTGGATTGCCGTTCATCATCAACCGAAGAGTAGAAGCAAAACTCTGATATGAATCAGGAAGACCATTCAAAGTAGTCTGCACAAGTGAGCTATCTGGTATAACCTCATCAGCAGAAATCAATTGTTCAAGTCTTTGATCTTTGATAAAACTATCCATTGAATCACCTTCACTCATGTGCTCACTCTCCAACTGTTTTCGGAGGTAAGCAACACGAGCCTCATTCCTAGCTTTGTACAATGTGGTAAGTGTATCCCAAGCATCCTTAGCTGTTCTGCAAGAGTGAATGTGAGGAATAATGGCACCTTTGACAGACAAAGCTATCAATGCATGTGCTTGGGCATCTCTGGCATCCCAACGAATTTGCTCTACAACAGGTGTGATAGGACATTTTTCAACACCCTGCACAATGTTCCACATTCCTTTTGCAACCAATACATGTTGCATCATATAAGCCCATAACGGGTAGTTGGTACCATCCAACTTATCCTCAACAACCAACATATGGAATACATCACTGCTTTTAGCCATGGCAGGTGACTAAAATACCTTGATGCAGAAAATTGATTGTATCTCAAAAAGTTGAACAAAACTGCCGAGACGAATTCCACTAGACCTGTAGCAAACTTCGAGATGCTTATACTGGCAAATAGAAATTGGTATATACCTTTGGCACAAAAAGAAGAAATCTCCTGCACAAGCACTGTGATACTACATTCAGAGGCCGAAACGAGCTCAGATCGCGATTTCGACACCACAGAGTGAAGCCATTTTGATCTCGAAAACACGCGGAGTATGCTCACCAAAATTTGTGCGATTCTGATATTGCAACCAGAGGAGTGTAGACGGTGCCCTCGATGAAGCGAGGACCTGCTCTGATACCAATTGTTGGAGTAAGACGTCTGTGGAAGCACACGAACAACACAAGGAAGAAGAAGAAGCTTGGAGCACAACACACAATAGTGAATGTATTACTAGAGAATGTACAAAAGATAAATAGCCCATTAGGGCAATAGGCGTATATACAAGCTGGGGGGAAAAAACCTCCTAAAGAGGGAAAAAATTGCCCCGACGGTCCTAGTGTGTTCACACAGATCACTACCTAAATATATCAATACACATAGTACATCAACAAGATGTTTTACCTTCTCGTCCTCCATGAATAGTGCTATGTTTCCAATATGATCGATAAAATGTGGTATCATCACCTCTTTCAATAAATCCAGGAACTCAAAATATTTACAAACTACTAAATCATTCTACATGCCTGGTCATGTGTTTTGAAGCACAGGAATCAACATACTAGACATTACCATTCAATTTTGAAACACAGTAGACATTGTATCATCATGTGATGTTGGACTATGAACAACTTCTTTGAATCAATTACACTTGTGGATGAATAATTGTTTTGTTGCTTTCTACTATTTTGATTCTTCAACTTGCAATCATGTTCAAAGTGACCAGGCACCACAATTCTTGCATCAATTACTAACATTACCTGAATCATTTATTTGGGAATTTATGTGGCCACTTTGGCTCCCCTACCCCAAAATTGTCCTCTACCTTCTGCATTAGTTTGTTGTTGACCTTGATCCTGGTTATTGTTTCCTTTTCCACTTATGAATTCTCTCCCTTGGCCTCTCCCTTTGCTAGAGTAGAATACTTACTTAGAGCTAGCTTTTCCTTGGGAATTTGAGTCTTCACAAAGGCTCTTTTCTTCAATTATCAATATGAACACAAGATCAACAAAATTTGGAATATTCTTTGTGGTTTGAATAGAAGTTCTAAACTTCTTATATGTGCTTCTAGACCACAAAGGAACACTTTAGCCTTATCATGATCATCTACATTGATACAAATATGTGCAAGTGACTCACATATGATTTTGACTTTTAAGGTTGAGTCACTTACCAACATGCTCTTTTTCTCTAGTGTATGCAACTCATTCTTGAGTTGCAATTTTCATGCCTTTGTATTGGTCTCATACAATGAGTCAAAATTGTTCCAAGCCTCTTTGGAGTTTTGGCATCTTGTGTGTGCCCAATCATGTTATCTTCTATTCTAATATATAACCAGTATGATGTGGCCAAACTATTCCAAGAATCTTTTTGTGTTTTGACATCCTATGTGTGCCCTATCATATTATCTTGATTCCACTCTTCATATTTTAATTGTTCTGCAATCCCATTCCTCTTTGGTAATTGTAGAGGGTTTTCATTGTCTCCTTTGATTTACTTCTAGTCGTCTTTTCCCATCAAGAAATTCATCATTCTAAATCTCCAAACATGAAAGTTGTTCTTGTTCAACTTATCACTCATAAGTTTACTCATTCCATCAGCATTTGCCATTTTTGTAGCAATTTACAATACGAAAAAAATACCAAAAGTAGACATATACTTGAACACTATCACACTATGACTCGATAGTTTGATCTTATAAAAACACAGTTTTTGTGTATCAAGTGTACACGAAACCACTTCAAATTATGGATTTTGAATATTTGGGAGATTTCATATAGACCATAAGTTATAGTTTTGAAAGTTGACATGTTCTTTTGAGTCCCACCTTGTAGTCTGGAAACTGAGATTGAAATGTCTTCAAAACAGGAATTTTGAGCAAAACAAGTGACCTGAAAGGGATAACTCCGAAAAATATTTTGGTGGCTCCTACTTGCATACCATATTTCATGGCAATCTGAGATCGTTTGTGAAGCGTGCATTCTCCATGCCTTTTCATGGCTCAATTTGGACTTCTTCATGGGCTCTCTATAGCCACACTAGCTCGGGTACTATTTGAAGAAAAAGGAGATAAGGAAGAGACATGTCACACACTCTCACACATAAAGAGAGGAGCACATGTAGATTGAGGCAAGGAAGAATGATCTTCTTCTACTTCTTTGATTACATAAAGAGAATATCCAAGAATGACCTAATATGACATTACAACCAATATAATATATAAAGATCAATACATAAAGAAAACCCTAATGTCCATGAATGAGTGAGTTGTCAAGAAAAAAATGTGACATCATTTTTGGTAGATAAATTTGGTAAAGCTCACTAAATGTATCCTAGCTAACATATATTGACATAACCACTATACATGTTAGAGAAATGAAAAGTGGTAGTGTCATCCTTGATCATCACATGTTGAGCTTGATATCTCAACATTTTGAGTCTCTTTCTTCATATATTGTTGATGATGAAGTAGTCTTAGAATGCAAGAAAGCTAAATCCTTGAGCCTAGGTCATCAATCCCAAGAAAAAAACAAGGAAATGGAGTCACACATACACGAAATACTCTTGATAAGATTGGAGATTATAGGGAGGTGTATGAGGGTAAAACATTATTATCAATGAAATATGATGGTATGACTACCAAGGCTATTGTAGGTTGAGGAACAAGTGTACCCATTGTTACCTAGAAATCATGGGACAAGTGGGGTAACCAGCCTTACTACCCACTAGAATAAATCTATAATTAGTTGATGGACACATGGAGAGACCCATACATCTCTTGGAGAATATTTTTTTGACCACATACAATGTTGGATTCGAACATGAAATTGTCATATGAAAAACAAATTTTGCAAGGCAAGTATTTATGAACTTCTCTTAGAGTGTCCAATCTTCAGACACATGAAAGTGGCATAAGATTGGGGAGGTAACACACTTTATATCCAGCATAATGGCACCACTACCAAGATAAACCTACAAACTAACATTCAAGATGTGCTACCTCTCAAATGGCATGCAATACATGATGATAATGATAAAAGATATGTGAAGCGTGAAAGTTTGGTTCAGCCATCATGGATACAAGAAGAGACTACTCTTTGGTTGGGTCAAGTAGGAAACGTACAACCAAGTCAACCACCAAAAATATAAGTCCAAGATCCATATTAGATACCTACCTTTGATCTAAGGGAGGATGACAAGCTATGACTAGATTTATTTTTAGTGAACCTACTAGATCTCATGGAAACTGACCCAGTTTGTAATATATTATTTCCATGTGAAGAGATTCACCACCCACCAAATGATGTAGGATGAACCATTAGTGATTATCCTAGTCTTTAGATGGATGGGCCCTTTAATAGTGAAGAAGAGTGTCTTAACAAAATGGGAACCCTCATTGATCCTTCAAACATGGATGAACTAACAAGAGCCATCTTCCAAATCTATGAACAAGAGACTATAAATGAATAAGCTAGTACCCCTAGCAGTAAGTCAAGTCAAAAAGCACCTTTTGAAGTCCCTTAACGTTTCAAGAAACACCAAGTTGAGGAACCCAAAATCATTACTACAATGCCTACATGCAAAAAGAAGATGGGAGAAACTTATGAAAACAAGGAAGATACCAAAAAAATTTCCATAACATTGGAAGGAAATGAAGAGAGATGCTCTTATATAGCAAATGACTTGTCAATTTCTAGGGAAGAAGACCTCATACATCTCTTATGAGAATATTGAGGTATCTTTTCTTGGATATGCAAAAATCTAAAAGGGGTTGATCTACACATCTGTGCACATCATAGACCAATGGCACTAGATGCTTGACCATCCAAACAAAGACATTATAGTTACAATGACACTTACTTTGGAAAAATCAAAGAAAATATTGATAGGTTTTTAGCCTACAGTTTCATTTATGAAATCATGCATACAAAATGGGTCTCACCCATAATTGTTGTCCAAAAGAAGAACATAAAACTTAGAGTTTGCATTAACCTCAAAACGGTAAACACAACTATTATAAGGGATAACTATCCATTATTGATGGCATATCATTTGCTAGAAAGGGAAGCTTATCATGAAGTATACAATTTCTTAGATGGATCTTGGGATTATAACCAAGTGCCCATTGTCGAAGAGGATTAACACAAAATCACCTTTGTGAAATAATGGGATATATTTTCTTTTAGGGTGATGCCATTTGGATTTATCAATTCCCCAACCACATTTAAAAGGCTAGTATGCATATTTTCTTTTAAATTAATGCCATTTGGATTGATCAAGGCCCCATTTCAAAAGCTAATGTGCCACATCTTCAAGGAATTTTTGAGGAAATTCCTAAAATTGTTACTTTGATGACTTATTTGTGTATTTTGATGAAAAACAGGAACATGTTTCCGAAATTGGGATGAATCTTTGATAAATGCCACTTGTATAAAGTGGGTTGAAATCCCAAAAAGTGAGTCTTCATGGTCCACCAAGGTAAATTCCTTGGACACAGTCTGAAAAAATGACACATCTACTTATGAAGAAAAATTAAGAACCATCACAAAATTACCCCAACCATGAAATGTAATTGAAGTCCATACTTTTATGGGAATTTGTGGCTATATAGGTAGTTCATACACATGTATGTAACCATAGATCAGCCAATGTATCAGTTTTTAAATAATTTTGAGTGGATGGAAGTGTGTGAAAACTCCTTCCAAGAACTCAAGAAACATCTCATATCATCACATATCGTGAAGGCCTTGATATGGTTTACATAGTAAAGAAATTTCAACATTATTTACTAGCACATAAATTTGAGATCTTTGTAGACCGTCAAGCTCTACTATACCTTGCCAATAAGCCATGTGCTATAGGAAGGTTAGTAAGGTGGTTCCTTTTACTTATGGAATATGATTTCAGAATGGTAGTAGAAAAGGGTAATACTCATGTCAAAGTTTATCATATATCAAAAATTAAAAGCCATGTCCCCAATGAGGAAATAATCAATGACTTATCAAGTACTTTCTTGTTCAATGTTTAAATGGTGTCAAAATGGGTTGAGCTAACAGTGCATGTTTTATCTTTTGGGCCATTCCAACCTTATGTTTATTTTACTAAAGAAGAGGTTATGAATGCAAATGACGTGCACATTAATGCCACTTGCTTATATAATAGAAATGTCACGAAAAATATCTATCATTGCATTCCAAAACATGAGCATTTAATGTTAGTACCCAAAGATCACGTGGATGCTTCTGGTGGGCATCTCCAAAATCCTAGATTTTTCAGAACATGAAAAGAAATGGTGTGCATTGGCCACATATGGAAAGAACACTACATGAATATGTTAGCGCCTATTCTACCAGCCAAGTCATTCCAACAACAATAGAGCATGCTACTTTATAATATGTCTTTGCATGCCCCTCATGGAGCCAAAATATACTAGATTGTTTGTTAACAGCCAACCTTACACAAAGGGAGCTAAATTATGCTCTTATTGGAAATATGCTATACAAGCAAGGTAAGGATAACTTTCTACACCTCTATCTACATGACAATAAATATTTTCCACTCTTGGAAGCTGCACACTCATGTTCTAGCCATACATTTTTTATTCCAATCGAACAATTCAAATGATTTTATTTGATGGTGTGTGGTGGCCCACCTTATGCATGGATGCTCAAACCTTTATGAATAGGTGCATTAAATGAAAAGGATCAAAGTATGCCTTTAAGAAAGATCAAATACCCCTAAAGCCAATGATAGGTTGCACATTTGCTAAAAGGGGGATATAGTTTATTGGTCCTATTAGCCCCCTTCCAAAGGGTATCATTCAGAGACATGATTGTAGCAACGTATCATCTCATCAAATGGGTCCAGGCCTGGGATACCACAAAAATGTATACTCAAACAACTATAAAGTTTTTATTTGAACACATTTCTACAAGATTTGGCCTCCGCATTGAGATAAGTAGTGATAGAGATACTCAATTTGTCAATGAACTCATAGAGGCCTTATTGAAAGAATTTTTAGTTGTCCACAAAAAAATTTCTCCTTATGATCCATAAGTGAATGGTCAAGCTAAGAGTTTCAACAAAGTTCTACGTGCAATTTCAATGGAATTGGTTAATTGAGTATGCTTCGATTGGGATAAGAAACTACACCAAATCATGTTGCTTAGATGACCGCCTTAGGAGCTAGTCCATTCGATTTGGTATGTTGATGAAATACAATCTTTCTTATTGACTTCCTCGTTTTAACTCTCAAATATCAAGAGATTAGGAGTGGAATGGTCATGAATTATCTTCTTTGGTAGATAAACTTGATACTCTTCAAGAAACATGCCTTAAGGTTGTCGTGAGCATTTATGTTCATAAAAAGAGGCAAAAATCTTACTTTGATTCCCATATAAAAGATAAAATCTTCCAGAAATTCATCTAGTACTTGTTTACACTTTGAAATAACATGCTAAGAAAATATAGAAATGAGGACATGTAGCCTACATGATACATTGCATATCACCTAGTGGTGCTATCCAACTAGCCACTCTTGAAGGAGATATTTTTCCAAATTACATAAGTGTCTATAGAGTCAAAATCTACCAAAATCCTCTCACTATAGACATCTTATGATGATTATTGGTGGCTACAAATAGACAATGAGAGGAAAAAACCATTAGAGCGAAAGCTCCATAGGAAGACTTGGAGCATATATGTAAGAAATGATTGTTATTTAAACACGTAGATCAAAACATGCACTCTAATGTGAATAAGTAATGCCCATGGAGTTATTTATAAAACCAAAAGCATTTTCCATGGCTATATGTCAACAGCATCCAAATGCAAAGCCAACCAATGATCGAAGTTCATGCCTATCTACTGAGTTAGGGCACTCCCCAAAACATATGGTTAAATTCCTTATTGATATGAGTACCATGGGTAATGTGACATGGTTGTCTCTCTTACATACTTTGAAGGCTCAAATGAAACCCATCAAAACCTACTTGATAGACATAGGGGGCATTCAAACCCCATGTCTTGGCAAAGTTATGCTTTTTGTGCACTTGGGCAAAGCCAAATTATGAGTTAAATTTTTAATATGTGAGGACCATGATCTAATCAAATAGGTGATCCTTGGCTAAGTTGGTTGTCAGAAAATGCAATAGGTCTAAACCTATCCAAGGTTAAAATGGTTCTAAAGTGAGAAGGAAAAGAATTTCATTGTATTTCTTTAAACTTCCTCTTACATCAATTTCTAGATACCGAAAGAGACTCCAAAATTTTTTGAGCCTATCTTTGATACTCAGGACACACATACACATCCACATGTTAATCAACCTAAAGAAAAACCAAAACTTAAACAAGTATAGAGGAGATGAAGTAATTTGGGAAATTATACACCTCAAATCGTTAAACAATATGCATTACCCGTGTCTTGTAGTAGCATGAGCCTCTCAATCACACATTTGGGTGCCCAAGGAATTGGTAACAAATTCAGAGGATTCCTTTTGGATTTTTAGGAGGAAACGAGCCTCACATAACCACTTTGAGAATAAGCATCACCACATAAGGAGCCACAATCCATTTTCAAGCCAACTTGGACTCCTTGGTTCCAAAAAGAATCAACATAGTCAAGTATGGGTTCCAAAATCTATACGTCAAGCTCAATTTGTGCCTCATGCCGCAAAAACATCTATCAATGACAATAGAAAATAGGGAGGGGGAGTATGGGTCAAAGCTCTACACAAATCCCCATAGGCGTAGGTTCAAGCCCAAGTTTACACACAAAGGGAAGATTCATAGGCCCAAAGGGAATCAACCTCGACAAATAGAACCTAGGCTCGTAAGAAAGTGGGTCCTAGAGCAGTACCCACCATCACAAAGGAAGATGAAAATGCATTCTGCGTGGGTCTTGAGGCATTGTTCCATGCCTCTCCTCGCTTGGACAATCATCTCTTCACTGATTGCACAACCCTAGGCTCCACTCTCCATCAATAGCATGCACACCACTTAAAAGCACTAATTTCTTAGATTATCATGGTAAAAGTGCACTTCACACTCTTGAAAAAATGTATGCATAATTTTAGAAAAAGAATACTCTTGAAAAAATGTATGCATAATCTTAGAAAAAGAATACATCCTTGTATATATGTACATATATGTTATTTCTTCTATGTCTTCAAAACTAAGATTGAGCAACCAATGCTTCACGTTTATATTATAGGAAACGAGGCATACAAACGTGGCCGATTTACAACCTCTTTGTGCAATAGCCGTGTGATTAGTGCGTGAACTTGTCTCTTGCATCATTAAGATCAAATGTACTTCACATAGGCATGAGATATAAGGCTTTCATACTCACATATTCCTTTGTGGGAACCATCAATGGTAATCGTCTCCAACATAGATGTTGGTTATCGTTACTCAAGAATAAATCATTAGTCCAACTTTCTTGGCTACAGTTAGTCATCTCCATTGAGCAATCAATACACTATTGAGATCATGTCACTATGAGGCCCCCAAAGGTTGCTAGTAGTTCAATCCAATTACAAGCAATCAAATGTATAGTGGGCCATGTCGATAAGGGGTATCCAAAATAGTTGTGTGCTTGATCTTAGAGCACAAATTTGTAGAGGGGGTGCATGTTACCCAAACTTATCTCATCTAGAGTGAGTCAGGTTGCATCTTAGTGCCATATCATAGCATCTTTGATGTGCAATTGTTTCCTTGCCACATCAAGGCAATATCTTCAAGCAGTGAGTTATTGAAGCTTTCTAATAGTTCCATGCTATGTTTATGAACATGTACATGTGAGTATAATGCATTGGAGAACACAGTTAAGAGGAAGCAACCAAATCAAACAAAACTGTGAGAAGTTATTAATCAATGAAGTCCCTATCTTGGTGCTATCTTCTTAGTCTAGATTGTAGGGATGTGAAGAACAAGTTTTCATAGGGAGAAGGACATTTTTCTTTAGCTTGATTGGGTCTCTCTCCCTCACAACGAGTTTTTAATTCCCAAGAAACATCAAGGAGTGAGTGATGTGGCCTACTTGTGCATCCCTATGTGACGATCAAGGTTTACTAATAAGAAATCAGCTCTTATGATCTCTACCTTCCACCTAAGGGAAAATGTCAGGGAGGGGGAAGCCATGCAAGCATCATCTTCAGGTCATTAGGTGAAATTTCTTTCATCTTATGGATCATATGCCTCATCAAGCCAAGCATCATCATTGTTGGGTCATTAGGTGAAATTTATTCCATCTTATACATCATATACCTCATCATGTTCCCATATGTTATGCATCCTTGTTGTTAGATAACCCTTGGGCACATCATTCAAGGCCTACTTCTTTCACATATTTTTCAATAAGTGCACCTAAAATTGCATTCATAGGACCACTCTACAAGGCAGTGCATTAGACACAATTGTATGATACCCCCTATGGCTACTTCTCCAATCCACTTCTAATAAATTTTCTTAGAATCATTCAATGTAATATGCATTATATTGGGCCCTTACGAGAGCATTGTGCAAGAAAATAACATCATGTTCTTGAAGTGTATTAATCATCATGATCCGGAATAGCTTCAAAGCAAGGCCCTTAGCATGGTTTGCCCACCATGTCAAGTCACCGATAACCTAATCATAAGTATGTTGAAAAAATGGCCTGAGCACAAGGAGGGAGTCCAGTTGAAAGTTTTCATTGACACAAAGTGCTAGTAAGGCTCACAAGTATGGGAAGGAGAAAATTTTGTGATTGTAATCATGAAAGGGGGTGGCAGGGCGTAAGAGGATGAAGGTCGATCAGTTGTAGAGGAAGGAGTTGGGGATGGACGACCGAAAGAAGAGGGATGATCTACAAGAGGTGGAATAGATTGAGAGGATGATGGGAAAGGTTGCAAGTTGGGTAGAGGCTAGGAGGGTGCGAGAAGAGATGTGGGTTCCACTAGGTTGGTTACATGTTCAATGGTTTTGGTACAGGGGAAGCCACTAGAGAATGGGTTGAAGGCAAAGGAGAGGAGATGACCATGGTGGGGTTCGGGTGGGATGCAGAGAAACTAATTTTCTCTAAGTGGGTTGATGATGCAATGTGTGGACGTTTGCAAGAATTATAAAAAATAATAGTGATGGATTAATAATGGAAGAGGGGGTAGAGGAGGAGGGAGAGGTTCACTGGTCAAGAGGGCAGGGTGCAAAATGAGCATAACATGCATAGGGATAGGAAATTCTCTTGGAAGAAGCACAGTGAATAATGGAAATCCAAGAATAAAACTACTGAGAGATTCCACACAACTGTGTTGGAGGTTAAGGGCTATGACTACAAAATGCAAGATAGTAGCCTTGGGTTGGGGACGAGTAGAAATCATGTACTTGTTGCTTGAATGCTTGGGGAAGAGAAGCTACATGGTAGGTGTGGATAAAAACTTGATAATGTCATTGCCATCCACCATTGGTTGGAAGGTATGTGCTACCTCATGCAAGGTAATCACATGCATGACCCCAACTACCATGACTTGTCAAGAGTGGTCAGAGGTGGAGACAGATGTGATAGCATGCGCAATGGATGTGAATCTAGGTGCATTGCTATCTTAGTCTAGTCCAACAGTGTGTGAGATAGTAGGCAGCATTCATGCAAGTATAAATTAATAGGATCTAGAATTGTGGCGAGAAGTGGGTCAAAGGGAATGAGAGCTTCCATGGTAGCTAGCAATATAGTAGAGCATAAGATTATCAGAGAATGTCTACACTAGATAAAAAGTCAAGATAAAAAAGAAAAAAGTTCAAATAGAACAAGTGAAGGAAGCTGAGAAGTTTAAAGTCATAATGAAAAAGAAAGGACAATCTACCATAGCAAATTTGTGACACAATCATGCAGATGTGGATGGTTGGCAGCTTGTTAATGAGACGAGCGTTGAGCTAGCATGTCATCGAGTGAGCAAAAGGGCTCGTGTTTTGAACCATTGATAGATAGTCATAGTAGTTGACCAATCAAAGTTTCTAACCTAAAAGTGGTTTGATGCAGACATGCCACAATTTGGTATGGTCCAAACCACCAGGATTTGAAGTTATCCATAGATTTTTCAACTTTTGCATTGTAAAAAGGAACTAATTCTCCCCTTCCAAAAGATAGCGGTTTTGAGATACCAACCTTGAGTCAGTGCAAAATGAATTTTGAGTTCTTGCATAAGAAGGAAACTTTGAAATGGTCTTCATTGATCTCTTTGAAGACATCCAGTCAGGAGTAAATGCAGTTCTTTTGTTATACTTTATGGAGTAATGGAATGTTATATGGATTTTAATATCTTGAGTTTTTTAATGTGATTTGTGTTTTGATTTAGCAGGTAAAGACTCATGAGGGTGTGAACGCATGTGGATTTATTATTTAGAAGAATATTTAGAAGTTAGAACTTTAGTTATTTTTTGTAAAAATAATAGTTTGTATTTATTTTATTGTAAAAATAATAGATCACGCTAGAAAGTGATGTTTTTTTTAATAGTAAATCACTTAGAAAGAAATGATTTTGTAAATAAAGCAGATTTTTGTAAATGCACTCTTTTTGAAGTGCCACCCTCATGTATCTTCTATTCATGATGTTTTGAAAAATACCTATAAATACACATGCTCTGATAGATTTGTCCATCAGAGTATGTAGGGGGAGATTGTACCTAATCTGGTGTCAAGTCTCTTGTCTTTTTCTATTCTATTTATGCTTTTGTGAGATCTCATTTCTATACTATCCTTTGTGTATGTGCATCTCCAAGATCCAATCAAGAGTGGTATCAAAGCCAAGGTGCATCTACAGAGGTGGTTTCTTGATGTACGATTGTGATTCATGGCATTGGTTTGCGATTCGGCATCCACCTTGATCATCTGATCTAGGTTTTCATTTATCAAGTTCGTTTGTTTTTGGTTCGCTAGTGTGTTTTTTGAATTTTTTTTTTAATGTTTTATTGTGCACTATGCTCCTCTCACAATGTGCACTATGCTCCTCTCACAATATGCACTATGCTCATTGTGACATTGTACTCACTGTGCTCACTATGACACTGTACTCACTATGCTCACTGTGACATTGTACTCATTGTGCTCATTGTACTCACTGTGCTCACTATGCTCACTGTACTCCCTGTGCTCCCTATCCACTATTCACTGTTCGACTTCGGTTTGGTTATTAAATTAATTTATCAAGTTCATTTATCATTCGGTTAATCCTTCGGATTACCCCAAGGCATCGATTAAGGAATAGAACTATGGCATAATTTTGGCACCTTTGGCTTCTCTGGCACTTATGGTTCTCTTGGTTCACTTTGGTTCCCTTTGGTTCCGTTGGTGGTCATTCGCTACACGTGAACCAATTCTAACTTATGAGTGGCAATAAGAGCTTCTTTATTTCCTTAGTTAGCCTACTTATTTCTCTAGTTAGCCTACTTAGTTCCTTATTTAGCATGTAGGGGATTTAAACCCACAACATCACACTTACAATAGATATGCTTTATCCACTAGCCTATTTTCACTTATTGGTATGCCATTCCTTTTAATTGATATTTAACATAACTTCTAAAATTCTCTTCTCCCTTATTTATTTATTTATTTATTTATTTATTTATTTATTTATTTATTTATTTATTTGATTATTTATTTATTTATTAAAAATCTCTTCCTTTTATTTATTTATTAAAAAATCTCTTCCTTTTATTTATTTATTAAAAAATCTCTTCCTTTTATTTATTTATTAAAAAATCTCTTCCTTTTATTTATTTATTTATTTTTATTATTATTAACATATACACTATTATTAAAGATCTTTTCACATGCTTAGTCCTAGGTTTTGATTCTATATAAGGCCATGGACCCTACCCAAAATACCAAGGATTTTGTTACATCATCCCTACCTGGGGTACCGATTGAGCAACTATTGGAGCTTTTGCATCACGAACTCCAACATGCTCAAAACAAGATAAAAGAACATGATGCTGCACTCTAGAAAATATAGAGTGATGAAAATAACCTAGTTAGGGTCGTGAGACCATTATCACTGCTCAAGAACAAGGGCATGCCCTTCAAGATTGGTGCCAAAAACTTCCAATTTTCTTGATTTGATGGGTGAAAGGACGGCCAATTTTTTCTTTCATGGCTATTTGATGATTTATATTCTGACGAGTCATATTCTGAAATTACGAAAATGAAATTTGTTACTAATTATTTGGTGGGTAAGGCCCAATTATGATGGAATGTTTTGTGGCATAGCACGGACCACCCACCACATGGATGACATTTCAAGAAAAGATCAAGGAGTACTTCCTTCCTCCTCAGTTCCACTTACATGCTCATCAATCATGGACAATTTTTTTATGGAAAGATGGAGATATTGTGTCTACCTACAATGAATGCTTTTAGCAATGGCTACTACTTATTCATTCACTTGAAATGATCCTTGAAGATACCTTGCAATGGAAGTATGAAGATGGTTTGGAGATAGGAATCCAAGCCAAGCTCAACACACTATGTCCCATGACTTTCTATGAAGCTATTTCTTTTGCACATGATGCTGAGAAGGAGTTTTAGTCGATCACCAAGTCCATTCACTTACAACAAATGCATCAACGACAACAACCAATCAAGCCCAATTTTCCTTTCAAGTGTCCTTTCACTACTTTTTCTTCTCTTAGTTTTCAACACCCTCCCACTTTTCAATGCCCTCTTCAATCTAATTTCACACCACTTCACAAGCCAACCCCCTTACACTCTACCAAACCAGCTACAACTCTTCAAACTATGATGATGGATGCTCAACAAAAGAGGCCCCGTATCACTTGTTGGCATTGTGGTAAGTTTGGTTCTACTAAAGCTAAATGTAGGTTGCAAACTAACGACATGAGTTTGTTGGAGCTCAAATACACAACATGGAGGTGTTCATGAAGAGACTCAACTTGATTGGACCAAAGAAGCATTGTAAAAGGATCTAAGTACCTTGGGTAACAAAATTTCATTTCATTCTTTACTTTGCATGCAAGGTACTATTAATGGTTAAGTTGTTAATATTTTACATGATGATGGTACTTTGCATGATTTTATTTCTTATACACTAGTGCAAGATCTCCAATTAAAACCACTTCCTTCTATGCATAAAGTTAAGGCTGCATTTCAAGGAAATAGATATAATGTTACAAGTGAAGTGCATAAAGTTCAGATTTGTATAGGTTCATATTTGTTTTCTTTGATGATATACTTGTCTATAGTGAGAATGACAATGACCATGAAATCATTTGGCAACTGTTTTTAATTTGTTATGCAAAAATAAACTTTATGCCAATCCTAAAAAAGAGTTATTTCTTCCAAAAATAATTAGAGTATTTAGACCATATTGTTTCTAGTCAAGGCATTCATGTAGATCCAAAGAAAATTAAAGTAATTGAAGAATGGCATGTACCTCAATCTGTGAATGATGTACACTCTTTTCTAGGGTTAGCTAGCCTTTATAGAAAGATTGTAAAAAGTTTTCCTTATTTAGCACTCTCACTCACAATATTATTAAAGAAAAATTTAAAATTTTCATGGGGATTAGCACAACAACAATCTTTTGAAAAACTCAAACATGCACCTATTTTGTGATTACCAAATTTTGCACAACCTTTCCATGTAGTTACACATGCTAGTGGTTTATGTATAGGTGTTGTATTAATGCAAAACAGTCATCCCATTGCATTTGAAAGTAGAAAACTTAAACCTTTTGAAAAGAATTATAGTACATATGATAAGGAACTTTTATCTATTGTACATGCTTTAAAAATTTTGAAGCATTACCTTATGGGTTCTGAAGTTCTAATCAAAATAGACCAATATGCTATTAAGCATTTATTAAATCAACCATTGATTTCTGACATACCCATTAAATGGGCTTCAATCATACAAAATTTCCAGCCCATCATTCAATATCAACCTGGCAAAGCTAATGTTGTAGTTGATACCCTTAGTCATTTCCCATCCCCATAAACAAATTTTTTTTCAATAATATTTTGCTATTCATATTCATTCATTTCATGACATGATTCCTACTTATGCATCTGATTTGTATTTTTCACAAACATGGAATGCTTTCAATAATTCTAAAACATTTAGTGAAGATCACTACACTTTTCATAATGGATTCTTGAAGTTATGCATCACACAAGGTTTCAAAGATGTTTTTATAAAAGAGATGCATGAACAAGAAAGTAAAGTGTCCAAGTGCAACACTAGTGCTAAATAGCCCCCTTCACAACTCCTATTTTTTTTCCAATTTACTTCAGCCCGTACCATGCTTTAGCTCAACACTTTATTCCTCCCACTCATTGCATCTACTCTAGTCATGTGCCTCTAATATCATGCTTCACTCAACATGCCTTTACTATACCTCCAACTCTCAACTCAAGTTGTTTGATTTGTGCACACCCTTTGCTTTTGCACTTGATGTTCAATTTATATTCTTGTACTCACATTTGATAGATATTAATTTCATCTCCACACGGCAAGTCACTTCTATTTTCTCATGATTTTCTTGTAGTCTCCAACTCTTTCTCAAAATATTATATCTGCTTTTTCCTTTGAGCTAAAATATTTTGTCTCCCCTTTGGACAAAAGCCCATTTCCCTCATGATAGTGCTCTCAATTTTTCCACAAATATGCTCAAACTTTCCCACATGCATCCATGTCTCTCTAGAGCCTCCTCGTAGTCTACCCTTTGCACTATTTTTTCCTTTGCTTCACCACTATCCCATCTCTCAAAAACTCCATGTTTCCTCAAAAGCACTAGCCTAAAATCCCCTCTTTCCAAATCATATCCCTCTACTTATCTCCCAAAGACTCAACTATATGGAACTACCTCATAATTGTCAATCTGAGGAGACATGAGGGTTGTATGACTACCATGAGCAAGTGATCACACGAGTGCATGAGTGAGAAGCACACTAACATGCACACACACACATGCACACAAGGTAAGACAAAGAGATGAACAATGGAATCTATTAATCCAACCTCAAAAGTTTGATAAAAAATCCAACCTCAAAAGTGAGCTCTCTAGCTCCTTTTATAGTTTTTGCCTAGTTTTGGCCTTGTTCAAACCTAGTGTCTTGCCAAGTTAAAGATTAGTTCCCTAGGCTCATTTGAGGGCTCAAACGAACTCTAAAAATTATGAAATTTGGTATGTAGGTACTTCTTATAATCCTCAAGCTCAAGGACTCTTTGTCTTGAAAACATGAAGCTGGAAGTATCAAAAGCATATTTACAATGTAATGTAGTGATGACAATCATTGTTGTTTGAAAAGAAATTTTGAAACTTTTAGTTAGGCATACTTATCGTATCTTCTTTGACTACTCTAATTGCTTAGTCCTCTTGGGACTTCTCTCTACCCTTGCTTGCTCTAGCTCCCTTGCCTCATTCTAAATTGACATGATAAGCTTCTTGGACCGCTAACAACCCCCCTTCTCTATTGGTGCATGACAACCATCAATTAATGTTTTGGACAAAGGTTTGAAGTCAAAAGGTGAAGAAAAGACCAATATATGAAGTTTGAAGTTAGTGCATGATCACATAATGAAGTCTTGGATAAACATGTACACTAGACTTGTAATTAACTCACTTATACCTTTGTTATGGTTACGAGTTTGTACATATATGTTGGTGCATGACAACCATCAATTGATGTTTTAAACAAAGGTTTGAATTCAAAGGATGAAGAAAAGACCAATATATGAATCTTGAAGTTAGTGCATGATCAGAGAATGAAATCTTGTATATACATGTACACTAGACTTGTAATTAACTCACTTATACCTTTGTTATGGTTACGAGTTAGGACATATATGTCTATATATACAAGTAAAAGGTCGGGGCATGTATGAGAGATGATGAATGTGAAGTTGGAAGAGTCATTAAACAGTTTAGAAGTGAAGAGAGTACTTCTCATCAAACAAATGTAATGTTTTCCTGAATAGAACAACAGTTGCACATGATATTTTGTTGAGTGCTCCTTCTGTGTTTATTCTTTTGTGAAATGCTTTTGTACAAGTCTAAGTCTATAGTTGAGTGACCTCTGTACAAATTTTGAGATCCTAATTGTGATCAAGTTAAGAGAATTGAGAGTAGGAACATTTACATGTGTAAATGTGAACAATAGAAGACTACAGTAGGTGCAATTTTGATGAAAATGTTTTGGTCACTTCTCCTTCCACAGTGTAAAATTTTGAGCAAGCAAGCACTTATTCTTTAATTTGGAAGTTAAGATACCTATGGCTAAAAGTATTTGAATAAACGGGTTCTAGATTAAGAGAACTAGGCATTAGAAGTTGTAGGTGTCAAAGTCAACTGTAGAGAAGTATAGTTTTAGACATGGGTGAATTGTTTGGAGTAAATCTCAAGATTTACTAGTCTTTTTGAGATGTTTTAGCTTGTAGAAGGTGCAAAACCTTTAGGCAACACCTTGTAAAAATTTTAAATAGAAAATTTACACATTTGGTCATCCAATGAATGAGTTAAGTGCAACAGACTTTTCTATGTAAATGACTTTCTTCATAGTTAGATAAAATCTTGATGATTTGGCATTGGTCTTCAAAATTGGTTGAGGTTTTGAGTTGTTCTTGATATGGAGGTGTTGTAACATCAAGGATAACTTGTTCTTTTGGAGATTAACACTCTCCATCAGTGGTATCAGAGCAGGAGTCATCAAAGTTGAAGAAAGGAGGACCCCAACTGTTGTAGCTATACAGAAATCAACATTTGAAGATTCAAAAGGTGAAATTTTGAAGTGAAAGCTAGAGAAGGAGGCTTGAAGCTATCAAGAAGATCAAAAGGAACTTCATTCAAAGTAAAGTTACATCTGTTATTCACAAAGCTTGAAGAATTTAATACACAGGTGAAGAAAGGATGGGAGATTCTCTTCAAATAGAGAAATTGGATAGAGAAAGCTATCCAGTTTGGTCAATGAGGATGGAAGCTCATCTCATGAGCAAAGACCTGATAAGTTATATCACAGGTGAAGAAGGAAAACCAGAATTGAGAGATCCTTTTGTTCCAACTAGAGATGAACTCTCAATTTTGAAGACATGGATGAAGAAGGATGTTCAAGCAAGGAGCATTATCTACATGGGAGTCAATGACTACTTGCTACCTCATATTAGAGGACTTGAAAGTGCAACTGATATATGGAATGCTTTGGAAGAGCATTTCCAAAACACTACAAAGTCAAGGAAGGCATCTTTATGGGTGGATTTTACCACATTCAAGAAGAAGGCTTCTCAATCCATTTCTACTTATGTAACAAGGATGAAGGACATTGCAGATGCATTAGGAGCAGCCGATGAAGATATTGAAGAGCACAAATTGGTAAGGAAAATCCTCACAGGGTTTAGAGGAGATGAGAAATGGAAGCCATTCATTTTATCTATTGAATTATCACTAGATTATTTTACTCCTGATTTGAATCAGTTGCTAGGACATATGCTAACCTTTGAGGAGGATGTCAAAAGTGATGTTGATAAGAGTACAGGTCAAGCAATGTATTCAAAGGACAAGAAGGAGTGTAACAAAGGCAAGCAACAATTGAATGAAGAAGAAGGTACAACAAGCCAAGCTAACTTCATAAGAGGAAGAGGTGGTGGTAAAGGAAGAGGTAGAGGTAGAAGCAATAAAGATGGAGTCAAAGCTTGCTAGATTTGTGGTAAGAAAAATCATTTAGCTCATGAATGTTGGCATAATAATCAGAATGGTGGAGGATATAATCAGAATTTTAATTCAAGAGGAAGAGGTAATAGAAATCAGAGAGGTAACTTTAGAGGTAGAGGTTACTTTGGAAGAAATGCAGGTAGAGTTTCTCAAAGTCAATCCTACAACAATACCTACTACAATTATGCTTCAGATGAGAAGGAGGATTCAACCTTAATTATGAATGCAACTTGTGAAAGACAAAGTGAAGATCAAAGAGTCTTCTACATTGACTTAGGGTGTAGCAATCACCTGAGTGGCAACATTGCTTTGATGACTGAATTGGAGAATAAAGTAAGTAATCATGTGGTAGAAACAGGTGATAATTATACAAAGCATAATGTGAAGTCAATTGGATCAGTGAAGGCTAAGGATGTGAGCACTCTTCTGAGTAAGGTTTTGTATATTCCTACAATTCCAAAGAATCTAATAAGTGTAGGGCAAATTGTTGAGAAAGGTTATGAAGTAAGGTTCACTAATGATGGAGCTTTTGTGGAAGACCCTAGCAATGGGTATAAACAAATTGTTTCAAGAAAGAAAGAAGGACGACTCTTTACATTGAAGATTCAAGGCAATGTTGGTCATGCCTATTTCACTTATGGAGGACATAAGATCTCTGAGTTAGATCTTGGGCATAAAAGTCTTGGACATTTCAATGAAAGAGGCATTAAGGATATGGTTAACAAATTGCAAAGTATTTGCTTGCTTATCCTATGCTTATGTTCCTTCTCAATTAAGACATAAGTTGGAACCAAAGGCTGAAAAATATGTGTTCATTGGTTGTGATGATAAGCAAATGGGATACAAGTTGTGGAGTCCATCCACAAAGAAATTCCTTGTGTCAAAGGATGTTACATTTGATGAGCAAGGTACTTGCTATGTAGGTACAATTAATATTCATGCAGGTGATGAAGAAGTTTTGAATCAGAAGAAAGGTAAATCAAAGGTTCAAATATTTGATGAAGAAGAGAATAATGAAGCACAAGTTGAAGTTAAAGAAATGCCAAGATTTGATCTAGAATGTGATGCACTAGAAACTTCAAGAAGTGGAGAACTCAGAAGGTCATCAAGGCACGAATGGCAACCTACAAGGCAAGGATAACTTGTTCTTTTTGAGATTAACACTCTCCATCATACTCTTGTGCCTGTCATTCCTGACATATCCTTGTTGTGGAGGGCATGTTGTATAGTATTGCACTATGTCCGTTGCCACTTCATGTTCTTTCAATCTGAGGTCATGGGCTAAATTTCACATTAGTCTATCCCAATGTATGGGTGCTAGAACCTTTGGATGTGGCATATGTAATTGATCTTCATGTAGATCTTGTTCCATGGTGAAGAGATGTAGGAGATGTGTTGGTTGAGGGATGAAAATTTCTGAATGATACTCCCAGAATCTTGTTGAAGACATCTTTTCAAATGTTTTCATGTAGCAAGGAGGCATGTATTTAATTTGTGCATGCCATGCACAGATTGTGTTGATGGAAGGGGTTTTACTCATATCATAGACAAACTTCAAAGTCTCCTTCATTAAATCCTAGAGCTAATATGTACAGATCTTTGACATTTCTGAATGTCTTAAAAACAATTGTCATGAGCTTGAATATTTTCATGCACATCTTGGCTATGACATGAGGTACATTCTTTAGTCTGGGGTTCTGATGCCGTATAGTTCTAAGTTGATACCATGTATGCAGTTCTAGGGGGCCCTCTTGGTGGAATGAAGTATGGATAGTTTATCCAATCTAAACATCCCTTGCCAGTGCTTACTTTGACAATGAATTCAGGCCATGGGCATCTGTAGGGTACTAGAGCATAACATGGGTTGTACTTGATGTATAGTGGAGCCTTTCACGAGGTCCACATCATTTCAGGTAGGTCTCTAGTAATCTTGCTCTCCAATTCGGCTAAAAGATGGTTCCTCTCTTAGCCTACTTTGGCAGATTATTAGGTTGAAACTGTGTTGCAAATATGAGTGCATCTCTTACGAATCTTTTGATTTCTGCATTATAGCTGGCTAGAAGCACAAAATATAGCATGTATTGCATTTCAGAGGTGATGATCATCCATCAACAGGACATGTTTTGAAAATATTCTGATTTAAGCACGGTGGACATAGAGTGAATTTGTGTAGTCATGTGATCATCATCCATGTGCCCAATTTTTCGACTTGCTTTAGCCATTGCGGGACTGGTGCTTCATATGTTTCTTGTCCTTCTTCAATGGCTCTAGCCCCTCGAGGACTGGTTGCAACTCATAAGCATCTTCAAATTTTTCATCCATTGGAATCTTTACCAATTCTTTTGGTTTAGGATCTACCTATGGGGATGGAGGTCGTTCATATTGTGATAGTTGTGCTTGTAGCTCCTTTATTCGTTTTTGAAGTGCCTCAATCTCTTGTGTGCCAGTTGGGAGTGAAAGGCCTCAAGCACCTGAGTGATGGTTGTGGCTTACTGCTTGTATAGCTCATTGATTTTGTCTTCTAACCTTGCATAAGAGTCTAAGAAATTTTCATGTTCTTCCAATAAAATGTGGATGGTTGAAAAAGGCATAGCTTGAAATCGTGTGGGACTAATCATTGTGACTGGTGTAATTTCAATCACTACTTCTAGATTATCTTAGTTCTACTGCTAGAGGCACTTTTTTTCTTTCATGACTATTGCCATATGTCTTCGGAGAAGAACTATGTTTCTTTGTAGCTTAGCATATCTCTCCATCTAGTTATTCAGCATGATCTCCATATTATGGATAACCTCTTGATCAACTTTTTGAATTCTAGAATCAATCTCATTATGGTCTTGTTGTAAGTGTCATATTTCTCTTGTAAGGTATGGATGCAGTATACACAGGTGGAAATGCAGGGGGAAGGGAAGTGGGGATGGGCATTGTCAATGCAATGCATAATTGTATGACAAGTCTCGGTGAGGTTCGTGGAGGGGGAATGGGAGATTGGGTAAGTGTAGAGGGATGGGGTGGTGCAATTGGTAGTGATATATCCATGGGATCAGATAGTATTGTGTGTGTTTGTTCTACCATATAGACAAGGATGGTAGATGACATGCTCTTGATGTCTATAAATAGTGAGGATGTTGTGATGGGATAAGGGACCCTTGATGGTTTTGGGACTTGGAGCGTGGTTTCTACAAAGGATGCCCAAAATGGTGTTAGGGTGGTTACGGGTGCTAGGGGTTGATGTGTGGATGAAAATACAGAAGATGATGTGGATGCCTAGGGATCTATGGTATGAGGCACATGGGTGATAGGAAATGCCAAAAATATGAGAAGTCCTCGTTGGATGTGGGTTTCCTACTGCAATGTGTTTTAATGGGTGGCCTAGGGCTGGTTCAAGTGGTTTAGAAGAGGTAGTGTATAGCAGGTTGGTGATGGAAGAGAATAGTTCTATGTCGGAGATAGGAGCTGAAGGAATGGTTGGAGGTGATGGTTTCAATGGTAGTTGTGGTTGCTTTGGCGTTGAGTGGTGAATTAGGTGGGGTATGACAAGTGGGTTCTACTGGTTGAATGGTTTTTGTGCCCATAATGGTGGTTTGGACATGTTGGGTTCTGGGTGAGGATGGAGGAGGTGTAGGTGAGATGGGTGATGTTTGGAAAAAGGTTTCTACAGTAAGATCCACCATTGCTATTGTTGAAGAATAAATCACAAATCAGACCTTAAGTTGAAGGTCAAAGTCTAAGAAGAAAAGCACATGCCTATGTGAAGGGACAATTTGACACATGTACCACATTTGTAAAGTTAAACTTAACTTTAGTTCTAGAATTTTCAAAAGTCACGAGATTGAGAAAATCTATATAAACTAGTTTGTATCAATAGAAAAAAAGAGAAAAAAGAAAAAGAGAGAGAGATAGAGAGAAAGAGAGATTTTATATGACTGAGTATAGTCGGGTTTCTCTGAGTAAGAAAGCACCTATGAATTTATGAGTTTTTCATAGCTAGAGAAGAACTAATTAAAGTTATGTGTATGAGACTCTCTCCTCATCGTCATACTTTGCCTATTGTGTAATGATCTCAAAAGTTCAAGTTTCCCAAGCCACTCGATGTCTTGCATTGAGTTTGCACTGATAAGTCCTTGTTTATTCTCTAAATTTTTACCTATTATTGAATCTTCTTAAGCATGAGCTTTGTGGAGCAACTCGATGCCTGGCATTGAGTTTCAATGTAAAGTCGATCTAGCATCAAGTTCCATCATAAAAGTGTTTTTCTTCATATTTGTGTTCAAGGGGGTATTTGAGGTGCTAAAAAAGTGGCCAAAAACACACCAATTTGATACTTGGCATCGAATTCTTACTGCAAGTCAATGCTAAGTTGAAAATTTTCAAAAATGGATAGGCACTTTTACTAGAACAAGCAGCATTTCCTATTTTGGTAATCAGACATAGTCATCTTGTGAAGGCCATAACTTGGTGTGTAGTGCAAAGCTTTTAGCAAGTAATAGCTTATTGGAAAACTCTTCTCTTCTGCTTTCATCCACCAGAAGATCTTGGAAAAAAAATAGTTTTGCTAAAAGAAATGAGCAAAAGAGTGAAGGTATATTATTTTGGTGACTAGAATTTTTTTAAGAAGTAAACTTCTCAGTTTGACTATTATTTCCCAAAGTTTGAAGAAGCATTGAGTTAATGGTGATCATAGAGGTTGCCTAGTGTCACATTAATTCATTTCTTGTGATGCTTCATACATCAACAAGTGGTATCAGAGAAGAAAAGTTCTAGAGAGCAGGAGGCATCAAAGGTACGAGAAGTTTTGGAAAGTTTTCATTAAAGTTTGAAAGTTGAAGCATTCAAAGACACAAGTGTTGGAGATGGAAGTCTACGGAAGCACACGAACAACACAAGGAAGGAGAATAAGCTTGGAGCACAACACACAATACTGAATGTATTACTAGAGAATGTACAAAGATAAGTAGCCCATTAGGGCAATAGGCATATATACAAGCCGGGGGAAAAAAACCTCCTAAAGAGGGAAAAAAGTGTCCTGACGGTCCTAGTGTGTTCACACAAATCACTACCTAGATATATCAACAAATCCCCCCGGGAATGATGCGGTGAACAAGGAGCTGGCACTCATGTATAAGGAAGTGCCAAGCTGTGTGGAAATCACTCCACAAAAGGAAGTAAGCCCAAAGCTTTGCGGAAAGATTCAAACTTCTCCCTAGGGAGAGCCTTCGTGAAAACGTATGCAATGTTCTCCTGTGTGGGCACATATGCCAAGCTGATCTCCCCAGTAGAGAACCTCTCCCTGACATAGTGATAATGCACCTCAATGTGCTTAGTGCGAGCATGGAACACAGGGTTCCTCGCAACTGCTAATGCGCTCTGACTGTCAGTGAAGATGGTCGTAGCAGAAGAGTGACCAACACCCAAATCAGCCATAACATGTCTGAGCCACACACACTCAACAGTCGTTGTGAAAGTTGCACTACACTCAACCTCACAACTGGAAGTGGCCACAGTAGGCTCCTTCTTGTTAAACCAAGATATACATGAGCTACCAAGCATGAAGCAAAAGCCACTAGTGGACACATGAGCGTCATAGCAACTAGCCCAATTAGAGTCAGAAAAAGCATGCAAATTTGGCGGTAGTGATCCCCCCTTGGGATAAAACAACCCAAGTAGCCGAGTACCACTCAAGTAGCGAAAGATGCGCTTAACCGCCTACCAATGCTTGACTCATGGGCAATGCATAAACCTACTCATCTGTGGGATAGCAAACTGAATATCTGGCCCAGTAATGCATAAGTAAATCAAGCATCCAACAGCCTACTGATAGAAAATAGCATCAAATGCATCTCCAGCATCATCAAGACTCAATCGTAAACCTCTCTCCATAGGAATGGCAATAGGCTTACAGTCTTCAAGGCCAAAATGCTACAATAATGTGTCAATATATTTTGTTTGACACAAATCCATTCCACCATCAACTTGCATAAACTAAATGCCCAAATAGTGATGCAAATGCCTCAAATTAGACATCTCAAATGAGGCATGCAAATCAGCCTTCAAATCAGCAATATGCTTCTCAATAGGACCAGTGAGTAGCATGTCGTCAACATAGACAACAATGATCAGAAGCACATCATTAGCACGCTTAACATATAAGGTGCTTTCAGTTGGACTGTTCTCAAAACCATGTGCAATTAGATAGGCATGCGTGGTGCTTGCTTTAAACCATATAATGCCTTCTTTAACCTGCACACCTGGTTTTCATGCCCTTTTTGCACAAAGCCACGGGGCTGAAAAACATACACTTCTTCATGCAACTCACCATTCAGAAATGTTGTTTTAATGTCCAACTGATGTACATTCCAACCATGATGAGTTGTAAGTGCACAGATGCTACGAACTGTAGTCATTCGGCAAGTAGGTGCAAAGGTCTCATCAAAATCAATGCCTCTTTCCTGCGCATAACCCTTTGCAACAAGTCTAGCCTTATACCTGTCAACTGTATCATCAGGCTTATGCTTCAGCTTGTATACCCACTTAATCCTAATGGTCGTCTTGCGATTCACATAAACGCCAAGTACCATTCTTCATTATAGCATCATATTCAAATTGCATAGTAGCCATCTAATTTTGTGAATTTTGTGTTTCATCAAACGAAACAGACACACTCTCATTACAAAGACTAGATGCAACCATAGCATAGCAATCTGATGCAAAAGAGGCACTATGAGAGCCTGAACGAGTATGATATGAGAGAGGTGCATCTAATTTGTTGTCACGCAAAATCTGCACCAGACATTTTGGCATAGTTTTTGCCTGCTCAATATCAGCTCTCTCATCAACTAGCACATCATGTAAATCTTCATCAGAAATGGAATGATCTGCATCATCACATGAAACCTGCAAAGGCTGAGAAGTTGCCTCATTGGGACCAGCACTAGACTGTCCACCTATAAGAAGAGGCAGCAAAGTATCATACATGTCTTTGGAGCTAACAGATGTCTCCGGGAAAGCAATGGCTAAATAGCATCTTCCACAAAAACAACATCACGGCTAACCAAAATGCATTTAGTCTGTGGATGATACAGATGATAGCCTTTACTTTCATAATTGTACTCAACAAAAATACATTTTATGCTTTATCATCCAATTTTTTGCGATGTTGTTCAGGCACCAATGCATATGCCAAACAACCAAAAACATGCAGATGAGCAACAGATGGCTTGCGATCATGCCAAGCCTCATATGGAGTGATAGACTGCATCGCTTTAGTGGGACACCTGTTAAGTACATATGTTGCACACATGACAGCCTCAAGCCAGAAACTATGTGGTAAAGCCTAGCTCTTGACCATACACCTCGCCATCTCCATGAGTGACCTCTTCTTTCGTTCAGCAACTCCATCCTGTTGAGGTGTATATGGCACTGTACACTAGGCTTTTATCCCACGTTCAACCAAAAATGCATTAAAATCAGAAGACATATATTCCCCCCTTGATCTGAATGGAAGGTGCTCATTTTACATGCTGACAGATTTTCAGCCAAAACCAAAAACTGTTTGAAGCACATGAACACTTCGAACTTTGCCTTCAATGGATATACCCATGCATGCGTGGAAAAAATAATCAATGAAAGTCACGAAGTAAAGATAATTTCCAAAAGAAGGTGTCTGCATAGGACCACAGACATCACTATGTACAAGCTTCAATTTCTGAGCAGCCCGACCTGAACCATCTTTTGGAAATGAGGAATTCTTCATTTTGCCCAAAATACAGCCTTCACAAACATGTTTTCTAGGTGCCTCAAGTTTGGGCAAAGAGGACACCATTTTAGATTTCTATAAGCGTAGCAAACTAGCAAAATTCAGATGACCAAAGCGTGCATGCCAAAGCGTGCATGCCGAAGCTTTGCATCTGACATAGCCTGAGAATCATATATTGCATATGTCGAATCATTCAGAGATTTTCATAGTCTATGAGCCTATAGAGCCCACGACATAAAATGCCAGAAGCAATAATCACATCACCATTTGACAGATCATGAATTGTACACCTGTCATCAACAAATTTCACAACCACGCCAATCTTGGCTAATGCAGAAACTGATAAGAGGTTCTTCTTGATCTCTGGCACAAATAAAGCATTTGACAAAGTGAAAGAACTACCATCACCAGTAGTCAAAATGATCTTACCAACTCCTATAACAGGATAAGAGGATTTGTTGGTGCATGTAACAATATTCCTTGTAGGGGCAGGCTTGAGTGAAGAGAAGAAACTGTACTACGAGGTAATATGTTTGGTCACCCCACTGTCAAAATACCAAACATCTGAGTCTACTGCAGACATGCACTGATCATGAGAAGATGGGTCAAAACTGCAGACAGTATTAAACGCCCATTCTTCTTCCTGCACAAGATTAGCAGACTTTGCTTTTGGTGTAGAGGCCTCTGCAACAACCATTCCAGCCTCTTTCTTCTTTGCCTCTTTAGCAGCGAGTTTTGGATAGTTCTTTATGATATGATCATTCCCTTTACAGTACTTGCAAAACACTTTCTGCTTTTCTAGTTTCTTCTCATCTTTATCTTCCTTCTTCGAATGTGCAGCATTTGCAGATTTCTGCTTACTAGTTGAAGAGCTCCATTTTCCTTTGCCCTTCTGAATAGCCAAGAAAGCTTGATTTGCAACACGCATAATGGATGTGTTCTGCCTGGACTGATCTTCCTGCAACAGAACAGAGACTAAATCCTCAAATGACAAGGCATTTGGATCGCCTTTCATCATTAACCGAAGAGTAGAAGCAAAACTCTGATATGATTCAGGAAAACCATTCAGAATGGTCTGCACAAGTGAGCTATTTGGTATAACCTCATCAACAGAAATCAATTGTTCCTTCAAGTCTTTGATCTTTGTTAGAAAATTGTCCACAGAATCACTTTCATTCATGTGCTCACTCTCCAACTGTTTTTGGAGGTAAGCAACACGAGCCTCATTCCTAGCTTGGTAAAATGTGGTAAGTGTATCCCAAACATCCTTAGCTGTTCTACAAGAGCGAATGTGAGGAATAATGGCAAGTTTGACAGACAAAGCTATCAATGCATGTGCCTGGGCATCTCTCCCATCCTAACCAATTTGCTTTGTAGTAGGTGCAGCATAAACTCCATCACGAATAGGAATATGCAGAATATCATCATCTTCAACACCTTCTGTCTTAGCTTCTATGCCTGCAGTTGTAATAGTTGCTAATGGAGTCGTCTGAGTTCTTCTTCAATTTTTAAATCCATCTTGAACCTATCACTTTCATTGATGAAGTCTTGGAAATCAATTCCCAAGTGTTGTTTCCTCAAGTGCTTCAATTTCCTCTTCCATTGCATGCTTCCATTCTGATTTCTTCTTTGCTTCCTCAAATGTTGAGGGTTCCTCTTGATCTATGTCATGTGCTAGATAGATTGAATGCTTAGTAACTAGAGAGGTATCACACTCATACCTTTTTGTTTTTCTTTTCTCTCTCATTGACCTTCTTAGACCATGATGTGATGATTCTACCTCTTGTCCAAGCTCTTGCATTTAGCTTTACCTTTAGAATTCCATATTTTGAGTCTTTCAATCTGAGATTCTTCATCATCTTCTGAGGTATCTTGCTCTTCAATTTTAGTAGCATTATCTTTGACAAGTTTTGAAAAATCTTCTTCCATGTCATAAGGTAATTTGACTTTCTTGCATGAATCTTCATACCAAGAACTATTCTCATCAAACACTACATCTCTACTCACCAAGAAACCTTTGTTTGTTGAGTTGTATAACCTGTAGCCTTTTTGGTTGTTGTCATATCCAATGAACACACAGCTTTCTACTTTTGGATCCATCTTTCCTCTAACCTGTGAAGTTACATGAGCATAAGCAATACATCCAAAAATCTTACAATGATCCAAGCTTGGTCTTCTTCCATTCCAAGCCTCATATGGTGACATGCCATCAAGTGACTTTGAAGGTAACCTGTTAATCAAATAGGCGGTTGTGGATACAGCCTCAGCCCATATATAACTAGGTAAGTGTTTTTCATTTAGCATAGACTTTGCAGCTTCAACAATTGTCCTGTTTCTTCTCTCTGCCACTCCATTTTGCTTTGGAGTGTACCTTGTAGTAACTTCTCCTTTGATTCCCCTCTCTTGAAGGAAAGAATCAAATTGATGGGAGAAGTACTCTCCCCCTCAATCTGACCTTAGCCTTTTTAGTGTTTTACCTATTTGGTGTTGATATATTTAGGTAGTGATGTGTGTGAACACTCTAGGACCACCAAGGCACTTTTTTCCCTCTTTAGGAGGTTTTTTTTCCCTTGGCTTGTATATATGTCTATAGCCCTAATGGGTTTCTAATCTTTGTACATTTTCTATTAATACATTCAGTATTGTGTGTTGTGCTCCAAGCTTCTTCTTCTTCCTTGTGCTATTCGCGTGCTTCCACAGACGTTTAACTCCAACAATTGGTATCAGAGCAGGTCGTCGCTTCATCTAGGGCATTGTTGACACCTCTCCAGTTGCAGTCTGAGAATCGCACGCATTTTGGTGAGCATACTCAGCGTGTTTTCGAGATTAAAATAGATTTGCTTTGTGGTGCCGAAATCGCCATCTGAGCTCGTTTCGGCCTCTAAACACACTATCACAGTGCTTGCGTAGGCTATTTCATCTTTTTGTGCCAAAGGTATATACGAGTTTCGGTTTGCCACTATAAGCATCTCAAAGTCTGCTACAAGTTTAGTAGAATTTGTATGGGTGGTTCTGTTCAACTTTTTGAGATACAGTCAATTTTCTGCATCAAGGTATTTTAATCACCGGCCATGGTTGAAAGCAATGATGCATTCTGTATGTTGTCTGTTGAGGATAAGTTGGAGGGTACCAACTAGCCGTTATGGGGTTATATGATGCAGCATGTATTGGTTGTAAAAGGACTGTGGAACATTGTGCAGGGTGTTTAAAAACATCCTATCACACCTGCAATTCTTACAACTATAGGTACTGAAGCTGATGCAGAAGGTATCGAAGATGATGATATTTTGCATATTCCTGTTTGTGTTGTAGTTTCTGTTGCACCTACTGCAAAGCAAATTCCTTGGGATGGTAGAGATGCCTAGGCACATCCATTGATAGCTTTGTCTATCAAACGTGCCATTATTCCTCACATTCGCTCCTGCAGAATAGCTAAGGATGCTTGGGATACACTTACCACATTGTACCAAGCTAGGAATGAGGCTCGTGTTGCTTACCTCCAAAAACAGTTGGAGAGTGAGCATATGAATGAAGGTGATTCTATGGAAAGTTTTCTAACAAAGATCAAAGACTTGAAAGAACAGTTGATTTTTGCTGATGAAGTTATACCAAATAGCTCACTTGTGCAGACCGTTATGAATGGTCTTCCTACTTCATATCAGAGTTTTGCTTCTACTCTTCGGTTGATGATGAAAGGCAATCCAAATGCCTTGTCATTTGAGGAGTTAGTCTTTGTGCTGTTGCAAGAATATAAGTCGAGGCAGAATAGGTCCATTATGCATGTTGTAGATCAAGCTTTCCTGCCTGGTCAAAAGGGCAAAGGAAAATGGAGCTCTTCAACTAGTAAGCAGAAATCTGCTAATTCTACACATTCGAAGAAGGAAGACAAAGATGAAAAGAAATAAAAAAAATAGAAATTGTTTTGCAAGTATTGTAAAGGAAATGATCATATCATAAAGAACTGTCCTAAACTTGATGCAAAAGAGACAAAGAAAAAAGAGGCTGGAATGGTTGTTGTAGGGGCCTCTACTCCGAAAACAGAGTCTGCTAACCTTGTGCAGCATTAAGAATGGGTATTTACTACTGTTTGCAGTTTTGACCCATCTTCTCATGAGCAGTGCATGTCTGCAATAGACTCAGATGTTTGGTACTTTGATAGTGGGGTGACCAAACATATTACCTTGCAGTGCAGTTTCTTCTCTTCACTCAAGCCTGCCCCTATAGGGAATACTAACTCATGTGCCAACAACTCCTCCTATCCTATCATGGGATTTGGTAAGATCATTCTAACTACTGCTGATGGTAGTTCTTTCACTTTGTCAAATGCTTTATTTGTGCCAGGGATCAAGAAGAATCTATTATCCATTTTTGCATTAGCCAAGATTGTCTTGGTTGTGAAATTTATTGATGACAAATGTATAGTTCATGATCTATCAAATGGCAATGTTATTATTGCTTCTGGCATTTTATGTTGTGGGCTGTATCAGCTCATAGACAATGAAAAACCAGTGAATGATTTGGCATGTGCAGTACATGATTCTCAGGCTATGTCAGATGCAAAGCTTTGGCATGCATGCTTTGGTTATCTGAACTTTGTTAGTTTGCTACACCTGCAGAAATCTAAAATGGTGTCCTCTTTTCCCAATCTTCAGGCACCCAGCAAACATGTATGTGAAGGCTGTATTCTGGGCAAAATGCAACGTTCCTAATTTCCAAAAGATGGTTTAGTTTGGGCTACCCAAAAATTGCAGCTTGTTCATAGCAATGTCTGTGGTCCTATGCAGACACCTTCTTTTGGAAATTATCTTTACTTCGTGACATTCATCGATGATTTTTCCACGCATACATGGGTATATCCATTGAAGGCAAAGTCCGAAGTGTTCATGTGCTTCAAATAGTTTTAGGTTTTGGCTGAAAATCTATCAGCATGTAAAATGGGCACCCTCCATTTTGATCGAGTGAGGGAATATATGTCTTCTGATTTTAATGCATTTTTGGTTGAACGTGGGATAAAACACCAGTGTACATTTTCATATACACCTCAATAGAATGGATTTGTTGAACGAAAGAATAGGTCACTCATGGAGCGAGGTGTATGGTCAAGAGTCAGGCTTTACCACATAGTTTCTGGCTTGAGGTTGTCATGTGTGCGCATATGTACTTAACAGGTGTCCCACTAAAGTGTTGTAGTCTATCACTCCATATGAGGCTTGGCATGATCGCAATCCATTTGTTGCTCATCGGCGTGTTTTTGGTTGTTTGGCATATGTCTTAGTGCCTGAACAACATCGTAGAAAATTGGATGATAAAGCAGTAAAATGTATTTTTGTTGGGTACAGTTTTGAAAGTAAAGGCTATCTTCTGTATCATCCATAGACTAAATGCATTCTCATTAGCCGTGATGTTGTTTTTGTGGAAGATGTTATTCAGCCATTGCTTTCATGTACTAAGGAGACATCTGTCAGCTCCAAAGACATGTATGATAATTTGCTACCTCTTTTTACAGGTGGACAGTCCAGTGCTAGTCCTAATGAGGCAACTTCTCAGCCTTTGCAAGTTTCATGTGAAGCTCATTCCATTTCTGATGCAGATTCACATGATGCACTTGTTGATGAGAGAGTTGATATTGAGCGGGCAATAACTATGCCAAAATGGCTGGTGCAAACTTTGCGTGACAGCAAATTTGATGCACCTCTGTCATATCGTACTCGGCCAGGCTATGGCTACCTCTAGTCATAGTGCCTCTTTTGCATTAGATTGCTATGCTATGGCTACCTCTATTCTCTATGATGAGACTGAACCTGTTTCGTTTGATGAAGCACAAAATTCTGAACATTGGATGACTCCAATGCAATCTGAATATGATGCTATAATAAAGAATGGTACTTGGTCTTTATGTGATGCCTCCTGTAAAGAAGGCGATTGCCACAAGTGGGTGTACAATCTGATGTGTAAATCTGATGGAATAGTTGACAAGTATAAGGCTAGGCTTGTTGCAAAGGTTTATGCATAGGAAAGAGGCATTGGTTTTGATAAGACCTTTACACCTACTTGCCGAATGACTACTATTCGTAGCATATGTGCACTTGCAGCTCATCATGGTTGGAATGTACATCAATTGGATATCAAAACAACATTTCTGAATGGTGACTTGCATGAAGAAGTGTATGTTTTTCAGCCCCATGGCTTTGTGTACAAAGGGCATGAGAACGAGGTGTGCAAGTTAAAGAAGGCATTATATGGTTTAAAGCAAGCACCACATGCTTGGTATGAAAAGATACATGCCTATCTGATTGCATATGGTTTTGAGAATAGTCCAACTGAAAGCACCTTATATGTTAAGCGTGCTAATGATGTACTTCTGATCATTGTGGTTTATGTTGATGGCATGTTGCTCATTGGTCCTCATGAGAGGCATATTGTTGATTTTAAGGCTGATTGAATGCCTCATTTGAGATGTCTGATTTGGGGCATTTGCATCACTATTTGGGCATTCAGTTTATGCATGTTGATGGTGAAATGGATTTGTGTCAAATGAAATATATTGACACATTATTGCAGTGTTTTGTCCTTGAAGACTATAAACCTATTGCCACTCTTATGGAAACAGGTTTACGATTGAGTCTTTGTGATGTTGGAGATGCATTTGATGATGTTCTCTATCAGCAGGCTGTTGGATGCTTGATCTACTTATGCATTAGTCGACCAGATATTTAGTTTTTTGTCTCACAGATGAGTAGGTTTATGCATTGCCCAGCTACTTGAGTGGTACCCGACTACTTTGGTTTTTTTATCCCAAGGGGGGATGGGGATCACTACCACCAAATTTGCATGCTTTTTCTGACTCCAATTGGGTTGGTTGCTATGACACTCGTGTGTCCATCAATGGTTTTTGCTTCTTGCTTGGTAGCTCATGCATATCCTGGCTCAGCAAGAAGCAGCCTACTGTGGCCACTTCTAGTTGTGGGCTGAGTATAGGGCAGCTTTCACAGTGAATGTTAAGTGTGTGTGGCTCAGATGCCTTATGGCTGATTTGGGTGTTGGTCAGTGTTCTGCCACCACCATCTTCACTGACAGTCAGAGCACATTGGCAGTTGTGAGGAACCCTATGTTCCATGCTCGCACTAAGCACATTGAGGTGCATTATCACTATGTCAGCGAAAGGTTCTCTGCTAGAGAGATCAGCTTGGCTTATGTACCCACTGTTGGTGCAAGTCAACCACCAATTGATGTTTTGGATGAAGGATTGAAGTCAAAGACTGAAGAAAAGATTAGCCTATGAATCTTGAAGATAGTGCACATTCAGGAAATGAAGACTTGTATACATATGTACATTAAACTTATAGTTAGCTCACTTATACCTTTTCTAAGTCTATAGTTGATTGACCTCAGTACAAGTTTTTAGATCCTAATTGTGATCAGGTTGAGACAATTGGGAGTAGGAACATTTACATGTGTAAATGTAAAGAAGTGAAGTTGCAACAGGTGCAAAATTTGATGCTAATGTTTTGGTCAGTTCACCTTCCATAGTGTAAAGTTTTGATCAAGTAAGCACTCATTCTTTAGTTAGAAGGTAAGCTACCTATGGCTAAAAGCATTTGAATAAAGCGGCTGTAATTTGAGAGAACTATGCATTAAAAGTTATAGGTGTCAAAGTCAACTATAGATAAGTATAGTTTTAGACATAGGTGAATTGTTTAGATCATTTCTCAAGTTCTACTAAATCTTTTGAGATGATCTAACTTGGAGAAGATGTGAAATCTATAGACGACACCTTGTACAAAGTTTCATCAGAAACTTTACACATTTGGTTAGTCAATGAGTGAGTTATGTGCAGCAAACGTTTTGAATACTGACTCTCTTCACAGCTAGTTCAAAATTTTGATAATCTGCTATTGATCCTCCAAATTGGTAAAGGTGTTGAGTTATTCTTGATATAGAAGTGTTCTAACATCAAGGATAGCTTGTTCTTTTGGAGATTAACACTCTCCATTAGTGGTATCAGAGCAGGAATCATCAAAATAAAAGAAAGAAGGACTCCGACTGCTGCAGTCATACAAAAATCAACATTTGAAGGTTCAAAAGGTGAAAGCTTGAAGGGAAAGCTTGAGAGGGAGGCCTGAAGCCATCAAGAAGATCAAAAGAAACTTCATTTGAAGTAAAGGTACACTTATTCCTCATAAATTTTGAACAATTTAATACACAGGTGAAGAAAGGATGGGAGATTCTCTTCAGATAGAGAAATTGGATAGAGAAAACTATCTAGATTGGTCAATGAGGATGAAAGCTCATCTCATGAGCAACAAATTGATAGGTTACATCAGAGGTGAAGAAGAAAAACCACAATTCAGAGATCCTAGTGTTCCAACAAGGGATGAACTCTCAGATTTGAAGACTTGGATGAAGAAGGATGCTCAAGCAAGGAGCATTATCTACATGGGAGTTAATGACTACTTGCTACCTCATATTAGAGGACTTGAAAGTGCAAGTGACATATGGAATGCTTTGGAGGAGCATTTCCAAAATACTACAAAGTCAAGGAAGGCATCCTTATGGGCAGAGTTCACTACATTTAAAAAGAAAGCTTCTCAATCCATTTTTGATTATGTAACAAGGATGAAGGAAATTGTAGATGCATTAGGAGTAGTTGATGAAGATATAGAAGAGGATAAATTGGTAAGGAAAATCCTCACAGGTTTGATAGGAGATGAGAAATGGAAGCCATTCATTTTGTCTACTGAATTGTCACTAGATCATTTCACTCCTGATTTAAATCTGTTGCTAGGACACATGATAACTTTTGAGCAGGATGTCAAAGGTGATGGTGATAAGAGTGCACGTCAAGCAATGTATTCAAAGGATAAGAAGAAGAATAGCAAAGGTAAACAACAATTAAATGAAGAAGAAGGTACAACTAGTCAAGCCAGCTTAAGAGGAAGAAGAGGTGGCAAACGTAGAGGAAGAGGCAGAAGCAATAAAGATGGAGCCAAAGCTTGTTGGATTTGTGGTAAGACAAATCATTTAGCTCATGATTGTTGGCATAATAATCAGAATAATGGAGGATATAATCAGAATTTCAATTCAAGGGGAAGAGGTGGCAGAAACCAAAGAGGTAATTTCATAGGTAGAGGTAGTAGAGGTTACTTTGGAAGAAATGCAGGTAGAGGATTCGATGGGTTCATTTACATGTGCATATATGTTTATGATATAATCCTTACAGGTACAGATGAGAAGGGCATACAAAGTCTCAAGAAACAAATGTAAAAAGCGTTCAAGATTAGTGACTTGGGAGACTTGTCATATTTCTTGGGCATGGAGATCTTATATACTCAACATGGAGTGTATGTAACTCAAGAAAGGTATTTGAAGAACTTATTGATCAAGTTTAAAATGGAAGATTGCAGGGTGGCACCTACTCCAATGGAGGTGAATCACAAGTTGAGCACATTGGAAGAGAAGAATTCAAGGATATGAAACTTTATCAAAGTCTAGTTGGTAGTTTAATCTATGCTACATTAACTAGACCTAATTTCTCATATGCAGTTGGAGTGTTGTCTCAATTCATGCATTGTCCTAGGAAAGAACATTGGATTGCAGGACAAAGGGTGTTGAGATACATTAAGGTTGCACTCAAGAAAGGTTTGTATTATGGATTTACATCAGATACAAACATCAAGATATATAGTGATACAAATTGGGCAGGTAATCCTGATCATAGGAGATCAACATATGGATACTTGTGTTATGTGGGAGATAAGCTAATTTCTTGGTGTTCTAAGAAGCAACATACAGTTGCTTTATCATCTATAGAGGCAAAGTATAAAGGTATGGTTGAAGCTGCAAAGGAATTCATATGGTTGAAGACTCTCATGAAGAGTTTTGACATCATTCATAGTACACCCACTATTCATTGAGATAATATGAGTTCATTGTATCTAGCTGCTAACCCTGTTTTTCATGCCAGGACTAAGCACATTGAGATTCAATATCACTTCTTAAGAGAGAAGGTGATTGATAAGGAGATTGAAGTTATACATACTTCAACAAAAGATCAGATTGCGGATATGCTAACAAAAAGCTTGGATGGACCAAAGCTACAAAGATTCAAAGACATGGCAGGTATAAAGAAGATAGAGAAAACCTCAATTGATGGTTGAGGGGGAGCTGTTGGTGCAAGTCAACCATCAATTGATGTTTTGGATGAAGGATTGAAGTCAAAGATTGAAGAAAATATTCGCCTATGAAGCTTGAAGATAGTGCACATTTAGGAAATGAAGACTTGTATACATATGTACATTTAACTTATAGTTAGCTCACTTATACCTTTTGTATGGTCATAAGCTTGTACATATATGCCTATGCATACAAGTAGAATGTCGGGGCAAGTAGGAGAGAGCATGAGATGAGAAGAATTAGAAGTTGTTAGAGTCATTAGACACTTGAGAAATAACGAAGATCTCCCTCATCATTCAGATGTAAAAACTTTTCAGAGAAGAAGAAAAATTGCACCCGATCTTTTGCTGAGTACTCCTTCTGTGTTTAATCTTTTGTGAAATGCTTTTATACAAGTCTAATTCTATATTTGATTGACCTTTGTACAAGTTTTCATATCCTAATTGTGATCAGGCTGAGAGAATTGAGAGTAGGAACATTTACATGTGTAAATGTAAAGAAGTGAAGTTGCAATAGGTGTTCGATGCTACTCTTTTGGTCAGTTCTCTTTCCACAGTGTAAAGTTTTGACCACGTAAGCACTCATTCTTTAAGTTGGAAGGTAAGCTAACTATGGCTAGAAGCATTTAATTTGAGAGAACTATGCATTAAAAGTTACATATGTCAAAGTCGGTTGTAGAGAAGTACAGTTTTAGACATAGGTGAATTGTTTAGATCATTTCTCAAGATCTACTAAATCTTTTGAGATGCTTTAACTTGGAGAAGGTGTGAAATCTATAGCTGAAATTTTGTACAAAGTTTCATTAAAAACTTTACACATTTGGTTAGTCAATGAGTGAGTTATGTGCAGTAGACTTTTTGAATAGTGACTCTCTTCACAGTTAGTTCAAAATTTTGATAATCTGGTAGTGATCATCCAAATTGGTAAAGGTTTTGAGTTATTCTTGAGATAGAAGTATTCTAACATCAAGGATAGCTTGTCCTTTTGGAGTTTAACACTCTCCATCACCCATGCAAGAGAATATTGTAGACCTTTTCACAAAGGCTCTGCCTCGGGAGAAGTTTGAAGCTTTTCGCAAAGCTTTGGGCTTACTTCCTTTTGTGGAGTGATTTCCACATAGCTTGGCACTTCCTTATACATGAGTGTCAGCTCCTTGTTCACCACATCACTCTCAGGGGGGATTTGTTGATATATTTAGTTAGTGATGTGTGTGAACACTCTAGGATTATCGGGGCACTTTTTTCCCTCTTTAGGAGGTTTTTTTCCCCGAGTTTGTATATATGCCTATATTCCTAATGGGTTACTAATCTTTGTACATACTCTAGTAATACATTCAGGATTGTGTGTTTTGCTCCAAGCTTCTTCTTCTTCTTCCTTGTGTTGTTCGCTTCTGCAGACGTCCAACTCCAACATTTGGTTCTCCACAAGAGCTCAATACCTTTTGAAGCATGAAAAGACTTCATCCTTGTGCTTCATAAAGTAGAGGATAGTCCATATACTACAATCATCAATAAAAGAAAGATAGTACCTTGATCCAGATATTGAAGCATCCTTGCTAGGTCCCCATACATCTGTGTAAACCAAGTCCAAGAGGTCTCCATGTATACATCCTTTCTTCATATATGGTAGATTGTGAGACTTTCCAAATTTACATGCACTACACTTATAAATCATGTGTTGCTTTGACAAATTAGGGAGTCCAAGTACACTTTGGTCCCTACAAATTTGCTTTAAATATCTTTCAACAATATGCGCTAACATCTTGTGCCATACTTCCAATTTTGTGAGTGTCTGATTACCATAATTAAAGAAAGCAATGTTCCTTGTGTCTTGTAATTCAAATGTGAATAATCTACCTGTCTTTTTTCACCCTTTTCAATCCTCTTGAATCCTTGACTTCAATCTTCAACAAATGCTCCTCCTTTTGTAAACCTGAATTGTAGGCCTTTCTCCACAATTTGTCCTACACTTATCAAATTCTTTGTGATGATAGGGGCATAGAGTACCTTGCTAAGTAGGTTGATGTTTCCATTAGGTGCTTTTACATTTCCTATCTTCTCCACTAGATGCTTTGTATCATCAAATGTTTGCACTTCATGTTTGTTCCTTGGGTCTTCTAAGTCTGATAGGAGGGCCACATTTCTTGCCACATGATTAGAACAACCTCAATCTATGTAGAAAACATGCTCATCATATTTACTTTGAGGCATTGCCATATTCATTATTAGAAATGAGTCCTCTTTATTTGAGTTTTGTGTGTAATTATTGAAGTCTCTTCTTCTTCTATTGCCTCCTTGAT
>CM035423.1:155816580-156044080 GCA_020310875.1 Ceratopteris richardii | reverse complement strand
GTATCAAATTCGATGTGATTTGGTACTTTCTTCCCCCCTTTGAAGAATTTTTGTCCTCGAAAACTATAAAGACTATGGCTTCCTTCACAATTAGAGAGCCACTATTATGACTCCTTCAATCATTGGACTATTCAATGCTTGTGAGGGCCTTGAAATTTTCTAGAACATGTACTAGAAAGGGATTCTAGTGTTGGTATTTATTAAAACATCTTCTAGAGGTAGCTCGGCCACCACCTATCCTAACGTACTCATAAACTTATTCATGAATTCTCATGTTTCCTAACAATGTAAGTTCATGTTTATCTATGTTAGGAGAGGTGGATTTAATTTTCATGAAATAGGAAAAATATTTGGTTTTCATAATTGTACCTAGAGAGCTTTAAGTTCCTTCCATTAGGAACCATCGCATCTCCCTAAGAAAACGTGTCTTGGTTTTCATCTTGAGATACTAAATTTTGGAATGAATAAAGTCTCAAATAAGCTTGAAGACTCTTCTAAGAAGAAGTTTTTTATAAAGTTTCATGATAATGTGAATACTTTACACCATTTTATAAAGTTTCATGATAATGTGAATACTTTGTGAATAAAGTCTCAATTAAGCTTGAAGACTCTTCTAAGAAGAAGTTTTTTATAAAGTTTCATGATAATGTGATAAAGTTTCATGATAATGAACCTTTCAGAGAAATCATCTATGTCTTTGAAGACATTGGATGTATTCGGGTGCCACATAGTTAAGGCATCTCATTCAAAAGCTTGTTTTTGAACCATCTCTAAGTATATCTATTATACTTAGAGTTAGCATTGAATATGTTGGATTCTCTAGACTAATATATATATATATTATTACACCCATGTCAAAGTGTTTTCACCTAAAACACATTTCAAAGAATTTAATCTAAGTCATTGAAGAACTTAGACATTTTTTGGGTGCTTTCTTTGGCAAGCCAATGTATCTAAACTCATTTCTTCCCTTTCAATGGAGCAAGAAATAATCATCACTTTAATGTAAACTTTAACCTTAAGTGTAAATGTTACTTGGAAGAGGAATTTCTTGGTATTTAAGTTGCAAAATCTAAGTATAATGATTTTGCAAATACCATAAATTTTCTTCTTCCATAAGGTCCTGATTCTATTAAGAAGTGAATTATCTATTCAAGACCATGTTCACTTTATCATTTCCATCATGTTTTCAAATATGCAATGAATACAAATGCATATATGAAAATGTATATTACCGATCCTTAGATTCATGCTTATGTGCTCCTCTTTGTGCACAAACATGTGCTTCTCTTATATACATCATCATGCCAGTGCACATCAGTCGGTGCATTTAAAGTATTTGTAATGAAGAGTAAACATAAGACATGCACAAAAGAAAACTTTCTCTTTGAATTTAGTGCATTAAAATCATCCCTTGCCAAAAGGGAATGCACTAGTGCCCACGGGACCCCCCAAATCCCACAAAGCAGGGGAAGCTTTTACAGAGCTTAGATGACATTACAAAGAAGGTTAATTACCCTCTCATCACCCTCATGTGGGGCCCACTTGGGTTTAAGCTTGTTATCGATCAAAAGGAGTACTTGATGATGCCTAAAGGGGGGGGATTTTTTACAGTTGACAATCCTTTTGCCAAGGAGAAACAGCGATTTCTCAATTGACCACTCCTTGGGGGAGTCCCCTTCTCTTGTACTTTTCTTTATTTAATTCAAGTCTGGGAGAGTAGGCTAATGCCGAACTTCCTTTATATTAAAAAAAAAAAGGGAATGCACATACATTCTTTCTCTTCCTTGCAACAATGCATGCAAATGCTTCAGGTGTGGTTAACTTCTTTTCAAAAAGTATATGTTTGCCTATTAGACTACATCGTTATATATGCACTTAAAATTGAAGTCATATCTTATGCTTCAATTATGTGTGTATGCAAAGATGATGGTTAAGGCAAGCAAATATTAAGATCGAACATAAATTAAAAAGTACTTAGCTTTATTTCAAGCTTCATCCTTGCTTTGCCTAGGAAAAGATCCATCCTTTGGCTTTGATTGAGTGCACCATGGTGATGATGTTAGCTTGGGCCATTCCACCTCTTTTGATGTTGAAGTTCTTCTTGGGCATTTGTATACTTACTAGTGTGCCCAATGTGTGCATAAAAAACATGCATGTATTCTAAACATACATGCTAAAAGATATTATCTGTTTATGTATGAAAGGATGTCAACAACATATGCCTTCACACAATTTAGCATGGCATGAAAAATTGGCATTAATAGAAGAAGACTCAAACCTCATTATTTGCTCCATGGTACTCCATATCTTCTTCTTACTTCAAAAGGAAACTACTTGGGTTATCTAGATAATCACATGGAGATTAACTATGTGTACATGGGCATTCGTGGGTGTAGGATAAAAGAGAGGAGTTCAAACGATGGGCCATATGTCATATACTCAACATTTAACTTAGAGAAATAAACTACAATTTTAATGGTTGACGATCTTTACATTCCAAAGAAAGAAGCTACATATAATCTTAATGGGATGTTATTTCCATTCCAAAGAAAAAGGACTACTGAGCGTGCGTCGCATAGACTTTGACATGTCTGTGCGCAAGAGCATATGTATGCGAAAAGACCACTATGAAGTATAAGATGTATTCCATTTTGTAGAGAACACGAGAGAAAACACACTATAGAATCTTATCCCACATTCATGATAAATCCTTCCTTTTAGTCCTATAAGAACCATATGTGTCCCTAACTATATAGAGAATGCACCTAGATGCTGCTCTGCTATCTCTTCGAGGTGCACGTGGTCACGACTCAAGTACTAACTTACCCGCCTAACGACAATGTGACTCTGAACTATACTAGATACTTTTTAGTCGAGAGAAAAGTAAAGCCTTAAAATGATCGCGAACGTATTCTCACAAAAGGCTCATGGACTCATTACTTCTCTCTCAAATCATGCTCACGTGAAAACCAACCTGGCTCTGAATGCAAATGTTGTGGCTCCACACAACATGAGTAAGGACAATCCAATAAAATAACTAACCTAGCCCACGAGGGGTGATTTGTTTTCACTGTCTCTGAATTCCAATGTTATAGCTCCACACAACAAGAGTAAGGAAAATCCAATAAAATAACTAGCCTAGCCCATAAGGGGTGAGAGATGCACGTACCCACCCAACCCACTTCACCCATATATATACCTCAAGACCAAGGGGAAATGTGAGGAGATCTTGCCAAGTGCCCTCTCCACATGGATGCTAATCCAAGGCCTTCTAACCTTGGAAATCACAAGGAATCACATGGCTCTCACATGGATTCTAAAAGGATTTCTCCCAAATTCTCAAGGCTTGAGAGGCCTCCCTAAGGGTTAAACACCATACCTTTAGGAAATATCAATCCTAAGGGTCAAAACCCTTCAATTGGGAGTAAATAAATCCAAATAGTCCAAGTGTTCAAACCATACTCTTGGAGACACTTTCCCAAGGGTTTCCCAATAAACTTCAAGGGTTCTCCAAGTAAAACCCATGTCTTTGGCCACTTTGACCCATAGTTATACAACACTTGGTAGCCAACAAAATCAAGTCAAAGGATGCAAGATGAAGCGAGGATATGTACAATGCTCATTAAAAAATTATTGGAATCCACATACTCTTTGTAAAGTTCCTCTTAGGACTATTTTTATGGATGTACTAAATTTTTTAATTCAAAAGAACATGGGAAATCTCTCCATTGTATTTAGTTCACTCATAGTAGATTAATTAGCTCAATGATTGGCTTAGAGTAGCTCTACAATTAGTGTAGGAATACTTTACCTATGGTGGCCACTTTTGGGTGTGGCTCATTTTTTTTTATAAAGCTCAAACAAGAGCTCATTTATGTAGATTTTTTTCTGTTTGTGAAGTGAGAGCTCTTTGGAAGTTATTGATATATTTTGGTAGCGATGTGTGTGAGCACACTTAGGACCATCATGGCAGTTCTTTCCCTCTTTATGAGGTTTTCTCCCTGTTGGTGCAGCGCTTATTTCGGAATTCGCTTACACCACAGAAACTAAGCTAGAGTGATGTTAGAACACCTCTATAACCATCAGTAGCTTAGCAAACTTTCTGAAACTGAAAACTTTATAACTGTATTTAGTGAACACCGAAATTTACTTCACAGAAAACTTCTCATTTTCTTCAAGCTTCAATTCTAAACGGATTTACTTCAGACTTTACACTACTGTGTTTGTTTACAGTTAAACAATCTTTACGTCACTTAATTTTATCAAAACTGTGTTTTGAACTCACCAAAATTCCACCGGAACTTCACCTAACTGTCACTGGAATGTTACCGTAATTGTACTGGAATCCTATCGGAATCAACTCTAACTTTGTTTGTAATTACTTCAAATGTGTATACATGAAGTAAGGAAGTGATGCGTGAACTTCCTTCACTAAATGAACTTTATCTGAAGTTTAAGAAAAAAACTTCATCAGTTCTGGATGCCTCTTTCCGGTCAAACTTTGTACTGTGTGTACATATCCATTTCACCGAAATCTTTGATCAGTTTATAGTTGAGACTTATAGCTACAAGATAAGCTATATCTCATACAAAACTTTACACTGTACTTCGAGATCTAGCTCATAGAAGTACCGGAAAACCTTTACTGAGAAAAAACTTTAACTGTTAAGTAACTTTTCACTGTAACATGAAATCTCTCAGATTTCTTCACATACGAAGAATGCGCTCAACCTCCACATGAACATGTGTTTTCTATTAGATAAGATGTGTACAAAAATATAGCTTTGCCTCACTTTGCTCATAGCTATGGAAAACTCTCCTACTCTGAGTAGTTATTCCTTACCATCTCTCTCAAATGAATACCCGACTGTTCAGGTTTAATCATTCATCTCTACATACGCAATCTCTGGCGTCTTCTACTCTATGCTATTCTCTATCTCATATGCGCACTTCTTTTCTACTCTTCTACACACACTACATTCCGGTTCTATGCTCTCTCTTATATACATATTGATCCGATTTCAACAGACTCTAATTCTGGAAGTTTCTACTGTATATTACAGTCGTGAATTTGTCCCTTCACTAAGGCTTTGGTTTTTCTTCTGAATGCTTTGTTTCTGCTTTCCTTTATCTTCATGTCATTATGCATAATTAGTGAGTGACTCTTCAACAGCTCCCCCTCAATCACTAATTTGCATCTTCCGGTCTTCATACATCCTTCTTTTCTTTTATACCTGCCATTTCTTTGAATCTCCTTGTCTTTACTCCATCTAAGCTCTTTGTCAGAATATCTGCAATATGATCTTTGGTAGGAGTGAATACCAATTCAATCTCCTTCTCCATTACCTTTTCTCTCAGGAAATGATACTGAATCTCTATGTGTTTTGTTCTTCCATGAAATACTGGATTTGCTGCAAGATACAACGAGCTCATATTGTCTCCATGTATGATAGGTATACCTTGATCAATACCCATGCTTTTGAACAAGGTCTGCATCCATATCACTTCTTTAACTTCTTCCACAACTCCTTTATATTCTGCTTCTGTTGACGATAAAGCTACTATGTGTTGCTTCTTTGAACACCAGCTTACAAGCTTATCTCCTAGGTATATCATATACCCATGTGTTGACCTTCTGTCATCTTTACTTCCTGCCCAATCTAAGTCACTGTATGCTCTCAGCTTTATATCTGACGTATAAGGATAATATAATCCTTCTTTTATAGTTCTTTTAATATATCTAAGAACTCTTTGTCCTCCAACCCAATGTTGATCCTTTGGACAATGCATAAACTGTGAAAGAACTCCCACTGCATAACTTAGATCTGGTCTTGTTAGTGTAGCATAAATTAAGCTTCCCACTAACGACTGATACTTCCTCATATCTTTAAACTCTACACCACTATATTCGCTGAGTTTATGATTTACTTCAAGCGGTGTTGAATCTTCTCTGCAATTCTCCATGTTAAACTTCTTCAGTAAGTTTAGGAGATACCTTTCTTGCGAAACATATATACCATGATCTGTATATGTAACTTCCATTCCTAGAAAGTATGACAAGTTTCCTAGGTCACTAATCTTGAACTCTTTTTCAAGCAGTCTCTTTACCTCTTTGATTCCTTCATTTGAGGTTCTTGTGATTATTATGTCATCTACATAAATACAAATGTAGATCATACCTTCATCCGTTTTCTTGATGAGTAGACTTGCATCTGCCTTCGAACTTTGGTATCCAAGGTCATTGAGATACTTCACAAGTCTGTAATTCCAAGCTCTTGGAGCTTGCTTCAGTCCATAGAGAGCTCTTCTTAATCTGCAAACATAATTTCGGTAATTGGAACTTACAAACCCTTCAGGTTGTTCCATGTAAACCTCATCTGATATATATCCATTCAGAAATGCATTCTTAATATCTAGTTGGTTTAGCTTCCATCCTTTTGATGCTCCTATAGCAATCAATGTCCTTATGGTTGACATCTTTGCCACCGGACTAAATGTCTCATCATAATCTATGCCATATGTCTGAGCATAGCCTTTGACAACCAGTCTAGCTTTGTATCTGGCTATCCTTCCATCTGCAAGCTTCTTGACTTTGTAAACCCATTTGTTTCCAATCACTCTCTTACTATTTGGTTTTGGAACAAGTTCCCAAGTCTTGTTCTCTTCAAGAGCATTGAACTCCTCCTTCATTGCTTCTTCCCAATTTTTCTTACCTTTTGCTTCACCATAATTCTGAGGTTCTTCATCCTCCTTTACTAAGTAAGCATAGTTTTTATGAGTCAAATAAGAAGTGTCATAGGAATACCTTGTTGGTTGTTTCCTTACTATGTTTGACCTTCTTGGTTCAAACTCTTCATGTGTATCTGAATACACATCTTCATCAAATCTTGATCCATCTTCGTTTCTCATACCTGATCCGATCCTGGATGTACTTGCTTGCATATGATCTTCATCTCCATTTACCTGCATATGTGATTTTCCTTTTTCGTTTCTTCTTATCTCTTCTTCAAGTGTTTCAACACTATGTTCTTTATCTGTATACCAGCTTTTTCCTTCATCAAATGTCACATCTCTGGAAACAGTAAACTGTTTGGTTAGAGGACTCCATAACCTGTAACCCATCTACTTTTCATCATATCCGATGAACACATATTTTTTAGCTTTTGGTTCAAGCTTATGTCTGAGTTGTGATGGCACATAAGCATACGCAATTGATCCAAACACTTTGCAATGATCAAGTGTTGGTTTCTTGCCCCACCAGGCTTCATAAGGGGTCATCCCATTTAAAACTGTACATGGTAATCTGTTTACCAGGTATGTTGTTGTATTTACAGCCTCATCCCAAAGATAATTTGGACAAAATTTCAGCATCCTCTTCAAGTAAAGGAGGATCATCTAAAATAGGAGTGAGTGGTAAAGTTCCTTTAAAGGATTTCAATAAACTAATATGAAAAGAATTATTTATATTCCAATGACAAGGTATGTCTAATCTAAAAGCATTCTCATTTATTTTTTGAATAATACGAAAAGTTCCATAATAATGTGGTGTAATTTTAACCTTAGGATGTTGTGAAATATTTTCAAAATGTCTTTTACTTATTCATAACCATACAAAGTCATTTTCATTAAATTGTTTAGCTACTGGTCTCTTATTAACATTATGCATGTAACATTGTTGACTCTTTTTAATATGCTCATGAACCTCATGAAGTGTAGAAATTTAATCTTGTACAAAAGAATCAGCCATAGGTATATCAGCTTGAGTGATAGACATGGGAGTGGGAAGCTTTTAACCATAAACAATTTCATACATCGCACGTTGAGTAATGGTACGGTTTGTGTTATATGAAAATTGTAGTAAAAGAATTTTCTCATCCAATTACTTGGATTATCTCAAGAATAACAATGTTATAAATCAAATAGTACTATTTGTAGCTTCATTTTGCCCATTACTTTCATGATGAAATGCAAAGTGGAAGTCTATTTTGGAACCTAAATTTTGAAATAATGCAACCCAAATGTGATCATAAAAACAACATCTCAATCTGATAGGATACATTTATTAATAACTTATCATGGTGAAGAAAAATACATTTAATAAATAACTTATCAAAATCCTATGTAATATGGGTAGGGTCCATGGCCTTATGGAACCAAAACCTATTATTAAACATGTGAAAAACATTTTATTAATATTGGAATTAAAATAGAAAAGAAAAGGTTTTGTCTTGGAAATATAAAACAAAAATAAATAAATAAAAGAGAGTGTTAGATAAATAAATAAATAAAGGGAAGAGATTGTTAGAAGTTATGTTAAATATGAGTTGGGAAATGGGGTATCAATATGTGAAAATAGGCTAGTGGATAAAGCATGTCTCTTGTATGTGAGAGGTGGTGGGTTTGTGTGAAAATAGGTTAGGGGATAAAGCATGTCTCTTGTAAGTGTGAGGTGGTGGGTTCAAATCCCTTACATGCTAACTAGCGAAATAAGTAAGCTAACTAGGAAAATAAGTAAGCTCTTATTGTCTCATTACTTAGAAAGGGTTCACGCATAGCCAATGGCTGCCAAAAGAACCAAAGGGAACCAAAGTGAACCAAGAGAACCATGAGTGCTAGAGAATCCAAAGATGCTAAAGTTATACCATAGTTTCAGTACAGTCTGACAGTTTCATAGCATGCACAGTGAGCACAGTGCACAATGCACAGAGGCACAGTAACAGATTCAAAAAAATTTAAAAAAAAACACCATTGAACCAAAAAAAAACTGAATTGACAAACGCAAACCTAGACCAGACAAAAATTAATGAGTCAAAACGGATGGCAAATTACGAATGGATGTCGCAAATCACCAATGGATGTTGAGAAGTACACCTCCACATACGCACGTAGGCTTTGATACCACTGTTGATCGGATCTTGTAGACACACGTACACAGAGATAGTACAATAATGAAATCTCACAAAAAACACACACAGAATAGAGAGAGACAATAGATTGAACACAAGATTGGGTACAATCTCCTGCCACATACTATGATGGATGAGTCTATCAAAGTATATGTATTTATAGGTATTTTTCATTACGTCCTCAATAGAAGATACATGAGGGCAATGCTTCGAAAAGCGTGCATTTATGAAAAATCTGCTTTATTTACAAATCGTTGCTTTTTAAGTGATCTATCATTTTTTTAGAAATATTTTTTCAAAATATATATATATATATATATATATATATATATATATATATATATATATATATATATATATATATATATATATATATATATATATATATGATACTATTTTCTAAATATATTCAAAAATATCTGAATAAGTCCACGTACGTTCACGCCCTCATGATTCTTCACTTGTTAAACCAAAATACAATCACATTAAAACCCTCAAGATATTAAAATCCATTTGACATTCCATTATTCCATAATGTATAGCACCTACTTCTTGTCATTAGTTGATGATTATAATAGAAAGATGTGAATGATTTTATTAAAGAAGTTTGATCCTTTGGATGAAGTTAAAAATGTGGCATAAGATTGTTGGAAATGAAAGAAGTGGAAAATTGAAGAACATCTATGTTGATTAAAATAGAGAATTCTTATCAATCAAATTCAAATATTATTGCAATGAGCATGGAATCAAAAGATAACAAACTTTAGTCACAAATCTCAATAGCTAAAGGCTCAACATATGCTTGATTGGTAAAAGGCCTTCAGTTATGAATTTTAAATGTTTTGGATGTTTTTGTTATGTACATGTACTTGATTCAAGTAGAAATAAGCTATCACCAAAAAGCAAAAAGATGTGTCCTCTTAGTACACAATGAAGAGTTTAAGGCATATAGACACCTCAATCTAGACTCCTGAAAGAAGATTATTATCAACCATGATGTATAGTTAATGAGCAATCAGACTTGGAGGATAAAAAAGTTAAATTGACTATCTCATCAACTAAATAAATCATGCACATTTTGCCCTCCCATAAATAAGTAAAGTTGGAGAAAGAGGAAGGGACATCAGACTCACATTCCTCCATCAAAAAGTCAACCTATTGTTGCCACATAGTGCACCACTACCAAAATGGGCACAAAAGATATTTGAAGATTTCATCCTCAAGTATATATCCTAGAGTCATCTTTAGATGGACTGTATAGTTCAAATTGAGTAACAAAGGGAATCACATCACATTGCTAATATGGATTTTATATGTGAAATCTTGGGATCAAAGGAAAGAATCAATAGTCTTAGATGAAGCACTAAATGATCCCAAGTGGAAAGTAGAACATTAGAATAAGTAGGACATTATATTTCAAAATGAAAGTTGTGAATTAGTTGATCCATTGCCAACAAAAAAGGTAATTATAGGTACTAAGTGGATCCAGAAATCCAACTATAAAGAATATGGTACTCTAAAGAAATACAAAGTTAGTCATGTTGCAGAAGGATTCTCATAGGTAGAAGGATTTCTATCTAAGAAATATTAGCATCAACAATTCAAATGTCTAATATTAGCATCTTACTTGTAATTGTTGCACATAAAAGCTAGTCTATATTCTAGAAGAATTTCAAAATCAACATTTGTGAATGGATATCTCAAGGAGGAGGTATATATGTATCACTCCCAAGTTTTGAGGTGCTTGTTTTAAAAGAACAAGGTTTCTAGATTTAAAATGGCATTATATGGTCTAAAGCAAGCTCCAAGATCTTGCTATTTTTGGTGAAAAAAAGATTTCAAAGAAATACTTTTGGTTCAAATTTGTATTTTATGAGTATGCCAAGATCATGAAATTAACCCATGCTATCTTAACCATTAATTTTTGGATGATAGATCTTGGGATACTCCATTATTTCCTTGAAATTGAAGTATGAAAAGAAAGAATAGACAGTCTCATATCGCAAAAAAAAATGCTACAAAATTCCTTAAAGATTTTGGGATGAATCACAAAATCATTGGCACACCTATGATGGTAACTTTTAAACTCTTAGTAGATATGATATGCCTCGTATAATGCCAAGAAGTACAAAAGTCTTATTAGAAGTTTCATCTTTTTGTGCAACACATGGCTAGATATTTCTTATGTTGTTTGACAATTGAGCAAGTTCTCTAACAAAAAAAAGAAAGCCATTGGAATACTGGCATGTGAATATGAAGGTACATTGCAAGAACCTTGAACTTAGTTAATATTCTCAAATGATTCCCCTTCAAGAGTAAGATTGACATGGAGATTATGATTCCCGATTTTTGGATATTGTTTCTCATGGCCACTTCACTGTTTCTCGATGTGTGATCTAGGCACAAACGTATGAAATGTGTGGATTCCCATTACTAGCCCATTTTTGGGCAGGACTCGTGTGTGGACTTAGTAAGTAAGGCAGGATTCTTAGTCTATCAAGATTTTGAGAACTCTTTTTTCACTTAAATTTTATTTGGAAAACTTGAAGTTTGGTTGGTCCAAACATCTGACTTGGATGTTTGTACAATGGTTTACTCCCAACCAATACTTACTTGATTTTTTACCCGACTAGAGGACTACTTTGTCCTAATGGGTTTGAAAATCCTATGTAAATTGTAGGAGAAATTTTTCCATTTACTTTGGGTCAATTGTACTATAACTTGACTGATTCAAATCCAAAATGAAAATTGTCCAACATAGGACACTTTTCTCAAAGACTATAGCTAAAAGTTCTTGGGATTTGTCCAACTTATGAGCAATTCCTAACTTCTCTTTTCTAGGGTAGACTAAACCCTAGAAATTCATTTATGCTATATAACTTGAAGCAAACTCAAATGAATAGGTCAAATTAGACTTGGCAGCTTTTGAAGATTGAAAGAGGTTCTTGTATAGAACATTCAGCTTTTGTGAAAAGAATTAGATACCATATCTGAGTCAAATCTAAAATATTCGGAAAGCAGAAAGAAAGATCTAAAATTATGTACAAGTAGTTCATACTTCAAAGATATATAAGCTTGTGAGGAGTCAATTTCTAGATGACTCAAGACTTCAACTACTCCAAGATCTATTTAAACAAGATATTGAAGCATTCTATCTATCTTTAAGAGAAAAAAACTCAATTCTCAAAAAGATTCCTAGAGTTAATCTAAACATCATCCAACCACAAGATACTAGTGTGGTATCCAACATCAGTGTGTCGACCCACTGAGGTTCTATTGATGAGTTTTTACTAAAATAATGCTTCACTTGAGACTAGGTTCATGCCTATATTCAATCTTTATGATTTCTTGTGGGGAATAAAATTCTTGTGCATTTCTTCAAGTCAAAGGATTGAACCAAGTTACACTAGGAACTTGGTGCTTGACTTAGTGAGCCCATTCCTTACTTTAAAGGATCTTTTTAATGTCAAAGTCCTACTTCTTTAGAAAATAATTAAATATTTCTGAATCAATAACACTTTATCTTGAAGTGTTCCATAAGATAGGAATAAATATTTTTCCTATTTGAAAAAGAAGATCTTGGAAGCTACTTACTTTGTATCTTCTTATTTACTTGATCTTGAAGTATCTTAAGATCATACTTTTATCCTCCTTAAACTTAAACTTCTCACCTTTGAAGTTTCAATTCCCTTGAGGATCAAATCTAACTTCAAGGTTCATTCTAGGACTAAAAGATAATTATCGTCCCACATTCCAATGTCCCATACCATCTTTCATACATCAATCTGAGTGTAAATTTTGGTGTCCCATACCACCCTTTTTTATATTCACATTGATGTATGAGTGATACTTATCCTGAAGTCTAAATATCTCTTGTTGAAGTACCTTCTCACTTCAATTCTTGAAAAGAATTTTTGAAGTTTCAGGCATTACCTCTAACTAGATTTTCTAGCTTTTGGTTCCCAAGATCATTTCAGGATCTCATACCATTTCGTTGGAAACTTGAAAACTTTTGGATAGAACATCCATCCTTCTTTGCTAGGATTTTCAAAAGAAAACCAATTATCATTCCAAGTTCTTGATTTTTTTTTTTAATTCAAGTGGAATTGGTTATACTTGACCAATTTATAGCGACAAGAGTTGTTTACTTCTTGTCTTTAGATTCCTTTCTAGCTAAAGCTTTTAGTAGCTCCCTTGAAGCTTTTATAGGAATCTCTCTACTACTTAAGTCCAAGCATCCACTCATGCTTTTTGGATTTTATCAAAATCCCTTCAAGGATAGATAAACTTTACATTGTACCTTCCACAGACTTAATTACTGTTATCATGATTGCAAACTACATGCTTGGAACTTTTACTATGTCAGACTTGCAATAGCTTACTCTTTTCACACTTTCCATTGGATATATGAAACTTGAGTGAAAATAAATCCCAAAAGGAATTTGATTGCCAATTCTTAGGAAAACTTTAAAGTAGTTCCAATCACAAGTTCTTGGACACACATTGCCAAGCTTGATCAAATCTGGTTGACCTTGCGATAAGAATAAAGACTTCGTCTTTATCTTTAACATCTCTTGAACTTGGCTAAAGCTTTTTGGCTTACCTGCAGGATTTACATAGAACTTTCCCTCAACTCAAGTCTGAGCATATGCTAATGCTTTTTCAATTCCAAAGCTAAGAATCTTATCAATATTGATACACCTTTAGGTTATACCAATCATTGGACTTACGTACCACTAGCGATGGTTTGGTACTTCTTGGGAACTAGTTGTTGTTTAACGAGCTTGAAGAATTTGTGCTCACCTCTAGGGAGTAGTTTATTCTTCCAATACTTGAGATTCCTTATAAGGAATCCAATAACCTAGCAAAATCATTCATCATGGAATCCATTGCACTACTCTAATGATTTTTGAAAGAATTTCTTGACTTTTGGACAAGAATCTCAAAGCTTTATTGTTGGAATGATGTTCATGTCTCGAGTATCAAACTAAAGGATCACCTAATTATGACATGATTTTCATTTCTTAATGAAAGTTGGACTAGAACTTTCACTTACATGTGTTCCTATTCTTGAGATTGAAAAAATTATTATCATTTTTCAATCATGTGATGTTATTAGAGTACTTTAAACATAATTCGACAATCCACTTTGATTGCATAGTTTAAAGTACAAACATCTTTTGATGATTGAACTAATGTATAATAATTGTACTATGAATACTTCATTGTCTTCTTTATCACTTAAGAATCATCAACATTCTTTCCTAGAAGTGATTGCTTACCAACATCTTGGAAGACCTTAATGATTGATCTTTACAAATAGCTTGTCCAAAAGATACACTTTTTCAACCTAAATTAGTGCATGCGAACTGAGTGACAAGAAAGCTAATGCTTTACTCCTCATACGAGGTAAAACTTGGGCATGTTACAACTACAACCACCTTTAGGGTTGGGCACCCACTCTTTTCTAGACTTTAATATGCCGAAAAGTTATTTTCTAGATAACTTTCTTGAATAAACATCTATATTTTGAGGATGTTTACTTCCTTTAACCTACATTTATGTTTAATGATTTTGTCCCTTTTTATGTCTTTACCTTAATTCAAGCACTTCTTGAGCTTGCAGACCAATTGTGACTGGAAAATGTCTTAGGTAGACTCATCTCCTTTCCAAGTGTCATTTGTTTAGAATGGTAAGTAGTGCAAGTTCAAATTGATGATACTTTGGCTAGGGGCTCAATTTGAGATTGAGATGATTTTGGATCACAAATGTCGACTCAAATTCAACATCGTAGCCTAATTTTGTTTGATATTAATCATGAAGCTTGTTGGACTCTATATTGCACCATGCATTGACATATGCCTTGTATCACCTACACATGGGTAGCCAGTCCATTGTGTGAGAAACATCTACCCATGCATAACCACCCATGTCTATCTGTCATGGAAGGCCACATCTCTCTATTAGCCTAATTATAGATAACTTTTGCACTAGTCTAGACATTGAGTTGAGCAAACATACCTCCGCTTTTTATTTCCCAATCTTGGATTTCCTAGATCTCCACTTAAGCTCTAGTTTTAGAGCATATGAGTGGAAAATGTTATCATTGTGGTACCTAATTTTTTTCAATCATCCCACATGGTAATTCTATGACTTAGCAGATACCAATCTTCATAGTCCAATCTAAAATAAGGATCAGTGTCCTCACGTCTGATCCATTGTCTTCTATCTTGGTTCTATAGGTGCTTAAACTACTGAAAACCTTTTTTTCAGTGACTCTTGACCCTCTAGGTGTGAACTTCATCCACTTTAGAGATATTTGATTGGGAACCAAATGGAGTTATGTTGTCTAATTCCTAAAGCCCGCTTCCAATCATTATTGATGGTACATAAGGGCTTTAATTTGCTCAATCCCTTCCGCAAGGAGTGCACAAGATCTAAGCCCTTAAGGGAAACAAGGGAAAGAATAGGAGAGTGATTAATTAATTCAAGATCCTACTGTCTAGGGATACCCACAAGAGAAAGGGGTCTCTGATTCTAAAAATATGTTTTGCCCAAGACGTGTCCTTGTTTGAGGCTTTATTAATCCATTTTGCCACCAACTTATTGGCCATGGCTTCCACATATAAACTACTCAATCCTCCCACTTCCTTTGGTCTAGAGCGGATTTCTCACTTGGTTTTATGCACACCTCTCTTATTGGAGTTTCCCGTCCAAAAGAAATTTCTACATAATCTTTCCAACTTCTATATCTCATTTTTAAACAATCTCCAGCAAGCGAAGAAGTAAATAATAGAAGATATAGGAAGTTTGTTGATAGTCGTAGTCTATCTAGCCACAGTAAGGTACATACCCTTCCAAAACTGAATTTCATCAGAATATTTCTTGTTATGATAGCAATGCGTACAACGGATATGTACTCATATTCATGTTTTTATGATACTAAAATATAATTGAAATAGGAGCCAAAACACGATAATGGAAAAAATATACATTGGCTTCAAGGAAACCTTCAATATTACCTTCCAAATTTATCGTAGACATACTCACGATATAAGTTTTGGGAATCACTCGCATCATAGAACCCTTTGAATTACTTGAAATGATAATTTCTTCGAAAAAATCTATATACCCATTTCGGCATTCGATTGTAGCATAAAAACTGTTGAATTTTCACTATAATTGTTGAACTTTCATATGAATACACTATTGCCTTGTGTTATCATAGAAATGCAAGAAAAAAGTAACTATATCCTAATAAGTGCTCAATGGGTTACTCTTTCTAGTACAAAAACTTATATATGGCAACAAAGACTTTTTCGGAAGGCTTGAAAAAAGATATACAAAGGCATCCAATGCAAAAATCAAAATGTTAAACAACCAAATTGTCCTCATTTGATGTATATATATGAAGTAGAAAATTACAAAGATGGATTCCATAATAATCCTTTCTCAAAATGTCACCAAAATAGTGCAATTGATCTAAATCAAGATGACCTACACATCCATTGATATTGCTAAAATATTCATAAGTAAGGTATTTGAATGATAATTTCTATCACAAATCTATGCCAATAAAGAACTTCTAATTGAGTGAGTAAAATGCTTCATTTCCTAGTGTGGACATGAGCCCATTCATGGCCTTGATTGAAAGTAATTTATAGAAACTATGATCTTTGCTAACCCTATTGTAAGAGTAGAACTTCTAAGGAAAGTGATACAAGAGATAAACGATCAACTCAATATTATTTGAGAAAGCTTGCAAGCTTTTTGGTAAAAATAGAATTATGAGGTTCATCAAAGGTCAATAAAGGAATTCGAAGTGGAAGGTTCTTTCTTTGGAAGACATAAGAAACTTGGTCCCAAATACGTTGGGATGCATGAAGTTATCAAATGGAGTAGTAAGCAAGCGTATAAGCATAAGCTATTAGAGCACTAGGTTGTGCACAATGTGTTCCATGATAGGGTTTTGAATCCATAGATACCAAACCGTGACCATGGACTAAATTATGGAAGATGATTATGATGATTCCAAGAAAAATGGGGCTTCAACCCCTTCACGTCATCAAAACAAGGGAACATGGATTACACAATAGGAAAACAAAGAGGCGTCTAGTTTATGGGAGACACTCCCCCCTAAAGAATGCTATCTGGAAAGATTATAATAATCAACGTAAGCATCGTTTTTAGCTTTCCTCAAGTTGAGAACAACTTGACTTCTAATAAAGGTCCAAAGTTTTTGGAATGGAATCGAAAAAGGTTGAATAAGACTTTTTAATGGTCACAAGAGCTAGATGGACCGAAACGCGTGTTAAGGTAAGTCAACTTTGAAACATATACTAGTTTTCCGTTTATATTTTTTGATAAAAAATAGATCTTTAACGATCAACCTTCTTTATTATTTTATCATAATCCGTCGTGCTTAACCCTTTCTTACAATTAGCCAATCTCTCTTCTCCATTTCTCTCTCATCCTCTATCTATTTATGCTATCCATGTTCATTTTATAATCTATTCAAAACATGACTCTACTATAAAAAATAACTATTGCGATGGTCTAACCAATCTTCTGATTAGATTCTGCAATGAAACCTATTTAAATTGTGAGCTTTTTCTATGGCTTCTTAACTTATGATAAATTCTATCATGTTGGTGAGAACAAATTGAACACTCGAGAGAGCCTAGTTCATCATCTAAGAGCAAAGAGCATGTTCCTAATATCAAAAATAGGAGAGTGGAGCCCAACCCACCTCTATGCAAGTTCGCCGAACACATGTTTAGATAACTTAAAAAGATTCAAGATATGCTTTTTGCATTGTGTATTTACATATCATGCAAGACTAGTTATGGCCTTGCTCCCCCCAATAGAAATATGGGATGTGACCATCGATATGCAACCTAAATCTCACACTATAAAGCTATGGAATGACTGCATTTAATTCTTCTAATAAGAGACCAATCCCAACTGAACACATTAAAAGACAGACAAGCATTCTAGGAATGTATGAGATAGACAAGCATTCTAGGAATGAAGGCAATGACTTGGACACCATAAATCATATGTTTGGTGATTTTTCCCTCGTGAAAAAGGGAAAGACAAGAATATTAGCCATCATGGCAAAGTACGAGCTCCTAATCTCCAAAAAACATGGGGTAATAAGCAATGGCACACCCCCTTAAAGATCCAAAGTGTCACATGACTCTCATGCACTGAAAATTGCCTTGCCAAGACAAACTCCAAAAAAAAAGGCAGACCATACCCACAAAGGAATCTCGAGTCATAAGATTCCACAACTAGCGCAAGTTTCTCCTCCCCATTCTAGCACAATTGTGAGACTATCCTATCCAAACAACGAACAAGCAACAGTACTTCTACATCCACAACATCATGAAGGAGAATCTCATCATTTTTGTGAGAGGACCAAAGAAGAGAGAGCGTCACGCTTAAATATACCTAGACATAACCTCACCAAGGAAAGAGGCGACCAAACTGAATTCATCATCGCCTCCCGTGTGTGCAAATTTTGAATACCCCCATCAAATCAAGCTTAATTCCCCTCCTGTGAGGATAAAACTACACACCAAAGGAGCTTTGGAAACGTGAAATGAAGTCCAAACATTTCCTTTAAAAAGAGAGACATAGATACCTCTATTATGTAAACTGAACAAACTTCGCTAAGTACTCACACATGTACAAGAAATCATTGTTGAAAGCTCACCAAAGATTTTACGTGATTGCTTTATTTAGAAGTATTAAAGCCCTCCAAAAGTTTGCCAATAAATAGGAAGTTCGAGGATGAATCTATATCATTAGTCCTCAATGCAGCTTCATTTAATCCCAATATCTTGAGAGCCAGAAAGGTGACCAGATTAAAGGCCGTCCATATGTGAATTCAAAAACTTCATAGATGTATGCAATGACATGGAAAGATACCCCTTTACATGGAGCTTGACCCTGAATTAAATGCCTATCATTCGAAACACCAACAGCTCCAATGGAAGGAAACTTAGAGAACAATGAAGATACAGATCAAATGATGTACATAATCGTAGCCCATTGCACTACATAATCAATAGTTACAAACTACATAAGATGTTACGCATGAATAAACCAATGTAAATATTGTTTTTAGATTGCCGAACTCAAAAATTTTGGGGGACCTCTTAAGTGCATAAACAATAGAAACAGTACAATTTTTTAAAATCCACGTCCACATCCAAGACCAAGTTCAATCACTCATCATTATCTTAATTTACACATTGAGATCAATAAAGATAACCTGAATTTTGAATTGTGTGTCATTCAATTATTCATCATCTACTTAGTTATCTGAAAAATAATTTCAGAATTGTAATTGCAGCCAAAGAAAATGACTCGGAACAAGTTTGTTCGTGGTAACTAAGTCTTTGTGGCACATACATTCTTACAAAGGCTGCGTCTCAGTGAATAAGAAAGGAAAAGAAAGGAGGGAGGAGGGGAGGGGAGGAGAGAGAGAGAGAGAGAGAGAGAGCTAGGTTCACACTGCCCGGCACCACACTGAGCACTTTCATATCGCAAGATTTAATTAGATTTTAAAAACGGGAAAAAGTTCCGGGTCAAGTATTCCTTGAGTCGGGCTCGCCCCCTCGGAAGAGTTATGCCGCTCTGTTTATGTTGTTCAAGCAATATTATGAGACATAAATTTTGATTTTTTCGAAAGCTACCACCGCTCTATGTGAATTGAACACACTCGAACATATTACGACTCAGCGAAGTTGTGCCTTCTTGTCTGAACGCACCCTTCCCTTAATACAAGCTATGTGTTTTTTTGTTTAAAACTTCACGCATTTACTCTTTTCAATAATCCCGACCTATAATATTCTGGCATCAACCTAGGTAAAGGGTTGCTTCTAACATGGGAAACATTTACTTTTAGGAAAGAACCTATTTAGGTAATAGAAGGATCTGAAACGCATGGCCATTGGCATTTGCCCGATGGACGAACCATACTAACTTCATTCACTCAATAATCAATGAAGCACTAGAGTGTATGCATATTTTTAGGACATGCTAGAGCCCAAAAGTACTCGTCTAGTCTGAGCCCGCGTAGCCTAGTGGCTGACGCCTTGAAGCTTTAGGAGGATGTCCTGAGTTCAAGTCCTGGCTGGACATGACCATGAGTCTTTCATGAGGGGTGCCTCTACCTTAAGAGGTTGGGTGTGTGAGTGTGTATTTCCAATTCATTGTACTCTCAAAAAAAAAAAGTACTCGTCTGCTATTCAGCAGGTGTGGTTTAGCAGATGTGCCTTGTACTCCTAAGCAGATGGCTAAGGATGCTATCCAGCAGGTGTGATTAAGCGGATGTGCTTTGTACTCCTAGACAAATGGCCAGGGTTCAAGTCCCACTTAAGGCTGGATGCCTTAGAGTTCCCCAAGATGGGTGTCTCTATTTTACAAGATCGGGTGTGTGTCTTTCCAATTCATTGTACTCTCAAAAAAAAAGTACTCGTCTGCAATGAATTGGTATAACCTATTTGAGGGAGCTGATTAATGTGGCTGAAACAAGTTTGCACATGAATTCATATTTAGTTGAAACACAATCGCTATGGAAGTTGGACGTAATGTACAGGTTATTCGCATTGTAAGCGCAAGCCAAGAGATCAATAATAGCCCAATTAAACGTAAACCTCATGTGTCAAGGATGCAGACCACCTTATATACCGACGACTGTAAAGGTGGAAAGCCAACGTAAACCAGAAATATAACCTGGTATAGACCACATATGTCAGAGCTGCAGATTGCATTGAATATGCAAGCGATATAAACGTGGTTGACGCTCATTCGGCTGGGTGGGTGATTGAGCCCTTCACCTCTTGACGCAGGGGCGAGGGTTCAACCCCTCCCTGCAGCAATGGAGCCAGTCATCGGGCAGTCAAAACCATTGTCATGCTGCCTTCATGCAGTTCTTTCCCGGTGGCGCCTTTGGGCACTCTAAAAAGGTGTTGACCACTACTTTGTGAGATACAGGGATACAGGGGGTCCCATGGTGCTATGCTGGTCTTCATCTATACTTTCCAATTAATCCAAGCTTCTCGAAGAGTAGATCTCAATGATCAAACTTCCTTTTAAAGAATCATATATATATATATATATATATATATATATATATATATATATATATATATATATATAATATAATATAATATAATATAATATGTGTGCGTGTGTTACGACACAAAACACTTCAATAACATTTTAAACGAGAGAGCAAATCAACCTAATCGCTGACAGATAAATTGGTTCATGTTCTATACAAAATAATCACAGTATGGAGTGTAGCTCCTTGGAGGAATGAAACCTTGGATCTCGATATTTGCACTAGTATAGAGCATGAAATAAACATAATGAACATTTTAAATCAGATAGTAAGACTAACTAGTTCCTGAAAGATAAACGGCTTAATGGTCTATATGCAAAATAATGACAGTGAGGATGTAGTTCGTTGGAGGAATGAAACCTTGGATCTGGATATTTGCAAAAGATCTCATTTTGCTTCTAGTATCACCTTCAAACACACTTCATACGTGAACGGCATCACTTGATGATTTGTATATTAAAATGCTCCTGAAAGCTCGCATCATCTGTGCTTCTTGATAACTCGTTGAAGTAGAAGCTGTTCAATCAATAGGTCCCAGCTCTGATGCATTGATAGAACACTGGTCATTATTACATTTATAAACAGGAATAAAACTCAGGCTGACAGTGCAGAGTGACTACAGAATTTGGAGTGCAAATTAATCACACTTTACCCGGTGAGAAAGGGGATCCACAAGATTGACTTCTTAAAAGCAGCAATAAACATAAATAGTAGCACTAGGTCATACGAGAACTAGCCCTATCTTGTACTATAGCTGAATGACGTGGTTCATTAACAGACAAAATGACGCATTGTTAAGGTGGATTGTGGGAGCCCATCTGAATAACTATGACAAAAAGAAGGCAGACAACAACCATCTGCTGCAAAATACAGAAAATAATACCAGATTTGGGCATAGCTACTCACGAAGTGTATGCTTGCGTTGGAATGCATTTATGGCTTTGAGTCTCCTTCTGATACAATTTGCTGGAAATCATTTCGCGGTAGCTGATGAGATCTGACTAACTCTTTCTTCAGACCCCTAGCATGATCAAACGCTTTGGTATAGCCCTCTGAAGAGGAAGACGTATCTACATCCCAGGAGCCAAACTCGGGGAGAGATACATGATGCTGCAAGTAAATCCAAACGAGGGAATTTTCTTATTGCCATAAAAAATTTCTTAAAGTAAACAGATGATGAGAGCTGCGCAAATCTCAACGATTGATAAGGATGACTCATGGAGGGTTATCGACAACTAACAAAAGCAGAGCAAGCATTAAAAGATATTTTGCGGCATTTTAACACTTGGAAACGCATCTTTCGCTCTGTCCATATTTAAATGCTAGTTGAAGACAAACGATAATATTTATTGAGCCCATCACCAAACAGAGAACCCCTTCAAAATGCATTGGAAACAAGTTTGGAATTTCTGTATCCATGTGTGTGTATGTCTGTATAGAGGTGCTGCGAAAGTATTTTACATTGTTAATTCACAAGAGAACTTATTGGGCTGAAAAGTTACAGTGATACACCTTCCATTCACGAACAGTTGCATCATATTAATAGTCTCAGTCATTTGAAATGAATACGACATCTCATGTTATTACTGGTGACGTATGGTCAAAACCTCAAATATCTTAGGAAAACTACCAATGTTGGAGATTTTGGGCCAGCAATAACCTCATGGGTGGGTGACTATGGGGATTAGTTAGTGGAGATTTTGGGCCAGCAATAACCTCATGGGTGGGTGACTATGGGGATAAGTTAGTTAGTGGAGCTAAGATTAATCATGAATACGTAGAACCATGCCATTGAAAGATTTTCTCCTCATCCGCCTCCCATGAGTCGGGCACGAGATGCTCAGAATTCATGTAACATTGGTGTGCAACTGCTGTATGACCATATGTGTGTAGAGTACGGGGAAGGTGTGTTTTATATATAATAATTCATAGAAACCCTATCGAACTGCAAATTTAAATAGTGAATCGTCTTGCTTTATTCGCGGGCGTTAAGACCAGATCCATAAACTCTCTGTGATTTGAAACGAACTTATCAATTAAAGGCATGCCACATGTATTTAATGGAGACATATTGATGGAAAAACCTGAAATACCTTTGAAGAGGGTGCAGAAAGATCTTTCCCTTCATCCGTTCCATGTGTGTGAGAAACACGATGGGAAGTTCTCCTGTTGAAGGGTGTCATACTGGCATTCCTACCGCTGAAAAACGATGAAATGTATTCGTAATCTTTTCTGTTATAAGCTCTACTTGAAACAGGTTGGGGACGGCCTGATGAAGGCAAAGAACTGTGTGGACGTAATTTACAAGAATCTTGTTGTGACAAATCCGGGAGACTACGTGGTCCATTTGCCGTCTCTGAAGAAGAACAACTGAGTGATGAGTCCGCAGAACTCGAGATGTCCTGCGAAGTCAAATGATAAGACAGCACTTAGTATTTAGGGAGGTCTCATTCATTAGTAGGGAATTAGAAGATGGATTAACCGAATCTCACCGTCATGTGTGGCGGAATAGCAATACACTTGAAAGTTCAGCAGAGTGGATGCACCAGAAGAAACTGATCAGACGCACAAAATGAAATTGTCTCCCTCGTGGTTCTTCTCTTCGGAACGATGTATGTCGAAGGCAGGAAGAAAAGGATAGGCAACGGGCAGGCGTTGGTGAGATGGTGTCCCGCTCAACCAACAAGAACATGGAATTGGCTGCACCGATGGAAATCGATCAGATGCGCATCCAAACCCTTGCCGTGTGTGTGCTTACCTTCGAGATGATGCCGAAGTGAGGCAGGAAGGAAAAGGTCAACAGCAAGAATGGGCTTACTAATGAGCGATACAGCTGGATCTGCAAGTCTATGTTTGGAACGAAGTAGGTCGACAACCAAATTTCCGAACCTGAAAAAAATTAATAAGAGAGTCTACGTTTGGGACGAAGTGAACTCATTTCGCATCATCCGACGAGGAAGACGTAACGGGCCCGACTCCCGACGCCATGTCAAAGTCCAGCTTTCCCGCGTCGAACATCGATTTAAAAGTGGGCGTGCAGGTGGTCCATGGTTTCAACGAGATCGCTCTGACTATTGGGTGTTAATTTTTTCGCGGACTGCCGGCGTCGATTATTCTTTTTTAATTGCAAGCGAAAACATAGTGTGCTACTTGAAAACCAATACAGGCTTCCTCATGAGTCATCATCATCATCATCGGTAAAGGACGACACATAGCTTATTAATAATTCATGGCCTAAATTTGGTGGGCTGTACAAAATGTCATATGACAGGTAAAATTTTGCTTCTACCTTCATATAATTCATATAAGGAATTCTGATCCATCTACAGGAGACATACACATATAATATACACACAAGATGTACTAATAATGGCAGGAAATTAATTTTAAGCCCACTTGTCTTTGGAGGAACCTAGATTTTTTTTTTTTATCTAAGTTTCATTGTCAACCTATTTTTTCGTTAAGCTCGAAATTTTATCCAAGAGATTTTCTTTGTGAGGCTATTGTGAGGCTGATCGATCTTTGGGTTTTGATTTTGAGCTTTTCAATCTAAGATCCAAAATGTTAAGCCTAACTCCTTGCACAAATTTAGACTTTGTGTTGTTCCACTTCAATTAGTATGATAAGATCCAAATACCTCTACGATTTTTCACCCACAATTCTTTTCTATCGCTAATTGATAGTCTACACTCAATTCTCCCTTTCTATTGTGGTACTTCTTTACCTCTATCGTCGTTCTAACTTTAGTTTCTTTATTAGAATCTTTTGATCCTACGCATTAACATCAAAGTGACAAATAAGAAAGGGGTAGATAGAAAGGGGCTGATGTCACCACTCATTCTAAATTGTTCTCGCTACAACCAAATAGCTCTATTAATGGCGTTGACCCATAGATCCCTATTCGTAAAACCTATTCACTCTAAAGATAACCTAATCAACATTCTTCACTCGAGTTCATCACGTTGACTCAACCTTTAACGTTAGGACGTCAAGCCTACCATGAAAAAAAAGGCATTTTTCTTTCCGACATAGTAGTATCATTTCTGCCATCATTCTCATTTCAACCACGTCTACTCGCATGGCTAGTAGATGTTGTGAAATATTTAAAGTCATTGTCATGCTCTCTTAAACAATTTCTCTACCATAAGTTTTGATCCATGTACCATTGGATCCTATAATTCTATTTTAAACAACTTTTTTTGCTTCCACTTCATCCAAAAATGCCTACAATGTGACTATGGATTATTCCTTGGCATGTGCTTGTTTTGTATAGACATCTGCTTGTTTTGTATAGACATCAATTGTACCTGCTAGAATACCCTCCATTTCATTGGCTTTTTGTGTCAACAATATATTCTCCTTAATCACTTTTTCTTTTATTGCTCTGCTTGTTGAGCATTGGACTCTGTCCAATTAAAATGAATTGAACATAATGATGATAAACATGTTGTGTATGTCATAACTAAAGCAATAGAATTATATTCCTTTAAGTGACATGGGTAGATATATTGAGAATAGGGAAATTGTGGCATTCAACACCTTCCGTTAGGATCTCTCCACTAATCTTTGACTTGCTCATTGAGCATTGGGAATACAATGGGTTGATTTTCTATTACTCTATTGTCACTATTCATGATTGCTCTATTTTCAAGAATCTTCTTTGCCCTTCCTTCTCCTTTTGGCTTCTATCCTAACCGCTTCTTCTCCTAGTCTCATATTCTCTTCTTTAACTACATATCTTATAGATTCTTCTTCCAATCTTTACCTTTCTGCTTTTTGCTTTATAGTTTGGCTACACCGAAATTCTAAGAATTTGTGTTCCACTTCCCTTCATCTCACTTTTTTAGCCCTCTATAAATCTTCATAAACTATCTCTTCCTTTATGTGCTTTCTTCTATCCTCATATTCAGTATCTATATTCAAATCGATAAGAGCTTCCAGTTGTTTCAAGATCTCAGCCACAAAAACAGACTCTGATACCTCGATCACTTGTCTTCTGTAGAAGGTCTTCATGGAATAAGAGGGCAATATTTTCCACTAATTTTGTGTTTAGCATATGTGCTTTCTTTGTTGGCCAAAGCACCCATTTAACTTCCCTCTTGATCCGTTGGAACATGATCTCATACTATTTTGAAGGGCTTTGGTGTGCAGAACAAGAGGAGCAAGAAGGAGGGGAGGGAGAGGAGAGGAGAGACACGCACACATGCATGGGAGCCTCGAAACCCACATAATGATCTCTCTTGAGGCAATGCTCTATAAATGATGTATATATGAATATGGGGGTAAGGTCACATGACCCTTACATCCCCAACAATCTCCCACTTAAGGGTCAATGTAAAATATACAAAGAATGATGTAGGACTATACAATAATGTACAGGAAGAGTCCTAATCTCAACCCATACCAAGTGGCAATACACACCAATACAATGGCGATACACCTCCCACTCAAGAATGAATTCTGCAAGATGGTCCAACCTGTCACTGATAACATGTGATCAAGTCCAAATGAATGGAGATAAGCAATGATCCAAAGCTATCTATCACACAAGCTTCAAGATCCACTAGAGCTCTCTTCTGGCATAAAAGCTGTCTAAATTTCAACAACATCTCCTTTGTAAAATGGACTCTATAACCAAAATAACCATGTGGGAATCACCATCCACATATGCCAAGAATCACACTGGCAAATAGATATCAAATCAATGATCATATGCTAATAGAATAGCCAATCAAGGTGACAAATGACTATGCAATAGAGGCTCCAATCTAGATCATCTACCTGCATAAAAAACAAAGATACACATACAAGCTAAGATCTGAAATCAACTCTCATAAAATATGTGCAAACGGCAAGTAAATCAGTAACCAAGTGGCATAAGCAAGATATAAACCACAATGCCACTATACATCCACCAATAATGCCATAATCAAATTCATGATGACATAAACCTCAAAAAATGTATATCAGAATGTCATCTCACATGCCAAACATGTGACAAGATCATGCTCTACTCTCATATGGAGGATCTACGACAATGATCATACATGGATAATGCCTTGAAGCCCTAAAAATAAGATCTTGCACACCAAAAAATCTCTCGAACAAGTTCCACAAAAAAATGAACCTCCAAAAGCAATTAGGGTTCTTATGGTGAAAATATGATGCTCTATATTTTGCTGTTTTTGAGATGATAAACTCTAAATTTGAACTTTCGTTCTTCAGCAAACTTCAAGAACTCTTTAGCTATGTAAAGCTATATAGAAAACCTCAATCGAAGGTGTGTAGCTCAAGATATACACAAAACACAAAGCTGTTGTCAATTTCACCTTCACCTACAGTAATGCTACTCTATATTTTGCAATTTCAATGACCTAGAGCTTAGAATCTGGTCTATTTTCTGTAGGCTCTTTACTAAGCTACACACACAAAGTTGAGTAGCTTGAATCTGATTTGTAAAACTCAAATTATGGCCCAAAAACTGACATGTCCAAGTGATTGTAGATTCATCTTCTACATCAGTCTATGTTTTTTGAATTTTTGCCACTTTAGAACTCCAAACCAGGTTCTATGCTCTTCTATGAAGTCGTTTCCCTCTATCTTAGCTATGCATAAAAGTTTAAAATGCATCAATCCAAGCTTCCTAACTCGAGTTATGGCCAAAATACTGAACAATTTTTGAGAGGTGCCAACCTGCACATTCACTTCTTGTTACTTAAGGTTCCATTGAAGCTTCTTGCACACAAGCCTTCAACATGCTCTTATACCAATGAAGGGCTTTGGTGTGAAGAACAAGAGGAGGAAGAAGGAGATGGAGGGAGAGGGAGGAGAGGAGAGATGCGCACACATGCGTGGGAGCCTTGAGACCCACATAATGATCTCTCTTGAGGCAATGCTCTATAAATGATGTATACATATGAATATGGGGGTAAGTTCACATGACCCTTACATCCCCAACATAGTCCACCTAGCCGCAAACTTTTAAAGCTTCATAGATCAGGGATTAGATGTTTTGCAAAAATCCATAATGTTTAGGATGTATATTTATGGCTCATGTTGCAAAGTGCAAGCCTATCTTGAGTGGATCAGTAGTTGGTAATTGATTATACCTGAATTCATTGAAACAAGATTGATCAAAGATCTATGTCATCTCTAATAGGGAAATGATGATAGCTAGAGAGGTCACCTCTACATGGCTCAATAGAAGCTACCGCATACTCGTATCTACACTCGGTACATAGATAGAAGCATGTTGCAAATCTATTTGAAGATGGAACTCATTGATGTTATCACCTCCTTTTTCCATATGCTCATTGATATGTTGGATAAGCTAGATGCTCATGGGATGTGGTTGAAGAGCCTACCAATTGAACATCACATATTCCAGCAATCTACGACCTCTCAACCACTAAGTATGTTTTCTAAGTGTTTAGTATGTGTGCTTGATGCATGTTTGAGAGGTGCACTTTGGTTTAGTAGCTTGCTAAGTGTCATGGTTGTTGTAGTGCAAAACACAACAATCTGTGACAACAACAATTGCAATACCAAAAAGCAAAAAATCACAATGCCCCAAATTAGCACTCTTGTGTTCACTCATGCATTATTGCTCACTCACACCATAGTGATTGTGTGTTCAAAAATGGCTCAAACCAAATATGCTGCAAAAATTGCATGTGCCTTTGCATGTAATCATCTTTAATTGCATGAAATTATATTCATCATCTTTGTGATCAAATAGGATCAATCATCACTACCCATTTTTTGTCACTCCAAATCACGTTTCCCATTTGTGTAAAGTATACTACCAAAGATCACTCTACAAAGTCATGAGATCTGCATCACAATAACCACCAATGAGTCAAGAATGAGCTTTCAAAATCACTACAACCTCATGTGGCAGAACACATTTGAGCTAGATACTAATAAGATCTTTAAAATACAAGTGATCCAGAATAGCTGATAAGTACTGATTTCAAAAAGTAAGCTTCTTGCAAGTCATCGGCCATAAATGGGCATGAGGAACACCTGTGGCAAGAAAAGATACCATTTCATCATACCACGTTGGCTTATCTATATCTAGTTTTGTTTCATCTACAAAATGGAACATCTCCAATTTGGAAAAAGAAGCATTGACACCATCAAGTGGTTCATGTTGGAGTTCGAGGTCTGTGGTAGCACGTGAACAACACAAGGAACAAGAAGAAGAAGCTTGGAGCACAACACATAACACTAAATGTATTACCAAGAGAATGTAAAAAGATTAGTGACCCATTAGGGTTATAGGCATATGTACACTCCGGTGGAAAAAAACATCCTAAAGAGGGAAAAAAGTGTCCCAGTTGTCCTAGTGTGTTCATACACATCACTACCTAAATATATCAACAAATCCCCCCTAGGAGTGATGCGGTGAACAAGGAGTTGGACTCATGTATAAGGAAGTGCCAAGCTATGTGGAATCAATCCGCAAAAGGCAGTAAGCCCGAAGCTCTGTGAAAAACTTCAAACTTCTCCCTAGGCAAAGCCTTTGTGAAAAGTTCTAGAATGTTCTCCTGCGTGGGCACATATGCCAAACTGATCTCTCGAGCAGAGAACCTCTCTCTAACATAATGATAGTGCACCTCAATGTGCTTAGTGCGAGCATGGAACACACGGTTCCTTACAACTGCCAATGCGATATGACTGTCAGTAAAAACAGTGGTGGCAGAAAACTGACGAACACCCAAATCAACCATAAAGCATCTGAGCCACACATACTCGATAATGGCTGTGAATGTTGCCCTATACTCAACCTCACAACTAGAAGTGGCCATAGTAGGCTGCTTCTTGCTCAACCAAGATATGCATGAGCTACCAAGCATGAAGCAAAAACCACTAGTGGACACACAAGTGTCGTAGCAACCAGCGTAGTCAGAGTCAGAAAAAGCATGTAGATCTGGTGATAGTTATCTCCCCTTGGGATAAAACAATCCAGGTAGTCGGGTATCATTCAAGTAGCGAAAGATGCATTTAACTATCTGTCAATGCTTGACACCTGGGAAATGCATAAACCTTCTCATCTTTGAGACAAAAAACTGAATATATGGCCAAGTAATGCATAAGTAAATCAAGTATCCAACAACCCATTGATAGAGAACAACATCAAGTGCATCTCCAACATCATGAAGACTCAATCATAAATGTGTCTCCATAGGAGTGGCAATAGGTTTGCAGTTTTCAAGGTCAAAATGCTGCAATAATGTGTCAATGTATTTTGTTTGACACAAAAAAAACTATTTTTCCATCAACTTGCATGAATTGAATGCCCAAATAATGATGCAAATGCTTGAAATTTGACATCTCAAATAAGGCATGCAAATAAGCCTTAAAATCAGAAATATGCTTCTCATGAGGACCAATGAGCAGCATGTCATCAACATAGACAAAAATGAAGCACGTCATTTTCACGCTTAACATATAAGGTGCGCTCAGTTGGGCTGTTCTTAAAACCATGTGCAATAGGCATGTATCTTTTCATACCAAGCACGTGGTGCTTGCTTCAAACCATATAATGCCTTTTTCAATATGCACACTGTTTTCATGCCCATCTGCATGAAACCATGGGACTAAAAAACATACACTTCTTCATGCAAGTCACCATTGAGAAATGCACTTTTAATGTCCAACTGATGTACGTTCCAACCATGATGAGCTGCAAGTGCACAGATGCTATGAACAATAGTCATTTGCATGTAGAGCAAAGGTCTCATCAAAATCAATGCCTCTTTCTTGAGGATAACCCTTTGCAAGAAGCCTAGCCTTATACCTATCAACTATTCCATCAAGCTCATGCTTTGGCTTGTATACCCACTTAGTGCCAATGGCCTTCTTGCCATGAGTCAAGTCACATAAAGGTCAGGTACCATTTTTCATAATAGCATCATATTCTAATTGCATAACAACCATCAAATTTTTTGAATTTTGTGCTTCATCAAACAAAACAGGCTCATTCTTATCACATATACTAAAGGCAGCCATATCATAACAATCTGATGCAAAAGAAGCACTATGAGAGCCCTGAACTAGTAGGATATGACAGAGATGCATCTAATTTGCTAGCTCACAAAGTATGCACTAGCCATTTTGGCATAGTTTTTGCCTCCTCAATATCAGCTCTCTCATCAACGATTGCATCATGTAAATTTTCATTAGAAACGGAATGATATGCATCATCACATGAAACCTGTAAAGGCTCATGAATTGCCTCATTTGGACCAACACATGACCGTCCACCTATAAAAAGATGCAGCAAAGTGTCATACATATCTTTAGAGCTAACTTATGTCTCCTTAGTGCATGAAAGTAATGGCTAAATTTCATCTTCCACAAAAACAAGATCACGACTAACCAAAATGTGTTTAGTATGTGGATGATACAGATGATAGCATTTGCTTTCATAACTGTACCCAACAAAAATATGTTTCAATTCTTTATCATCCAATTTCCTGCATTGTTATTCAAGAACTAATGCATATGCCATACAACCAAAGACACGCAGATGAGCAACAAGAGGCTTGGCATGGTATGGAGTGATAGACTGCAATGCTTTAGTGGTACACCTGTTAAGTACATATGTTGCACACATAACAACCTCAAGCCAGAAACTATGTGGTAAAGCCTGATTCTTGACCATACACCTCGCCATCTCCATGAGTGACCTGTTTTTCCTTTCAACAACTCCATTCTATTGAGGTGTATATGACACTATACAATGATGTTTTATCCCACCTTCAGCAAAAATTGCATTAAAATCAAAAGTCTTGGAGTTTGAGGTCTGTGGAAGCACGCAAACAGCACAAGGAAGCAAAAGAAGAAGCTTGGAGCACAAAACAATATTGAATGTATTACCACTAGAATGTACAAAGATAAGTAACCCATTAGGACAATAGGCGTATATACAAGCCCAGGGGAAAAAAACCTCCTAAAGAGGGACAAAAGTGCCCTGGTGATCCTAGTGTGTTCACACACATCACCTAAATATATCAACAAATCCCCCTTGGGAACGATGCGATGAACAAGGAGCTGGTAGTCATGTATAAGGAAGTGCCAAGCTATGTGGAATCAATCCACAAAAGGAAGTAAGCCCAAAGCTTTGCGAAAAGCTTCAAACTTCTCCCTAGGTAGAGCCTTCGTGAAAAGGTCTGCAATGTTGTCCTACATGGCCACATATGCCAAGCTGATCTCTTCAGCAAAGAACCTCTCCCTGACATAATGATAATGCACCTCAATGTGCTTATTGCGAGCATGGAACACAGGGTTCTTCACAACTGCCAATGGGTTCTGACTATCAATGAAGATGGTGGTGGCAGAAGATTGACCAACACCTAAATCAGCTATAAGGCATTTAAGCCACACACACTCAATAGTCACTGCGAAAGCTCCCTTATACTCAGCCTCACAACTAGAAGTGGCCACAGTAGGCTCCTTCTTGCTCAACCAAGATATGCATGAGCTACCAAGCATGAAGCAAAAACCACTGGTGGACACATGAGTGTCATAGCAACCAACCTAGTTAGAGTAAAAAAAAGCATGTAAATCTGACGATAGTGATACCCCCTTGGGGTAAAACAATCCAAGTAGTCGGGTACCACTCAAGTAGCGAAAGATGCACTTAACCTCCTGTCAATGCTTAACATCTGGGCAATGCATCAACATGCTCATCTGTGAGATAGCAAACTGAATATTTGGCCAAGTAATGCATAAGTAAATAAAGCATCCAACAACATGCTGATAGAGAATAGCATCAAATGCATCTCAAGCATCATGAAGACTCAATCGTAAACCTGTCTCCATAGGAGTGGCAATAGGTTTGCAGTCTTCAAGGCCAAAATGCCACAATCATGTGTGAATATTTTTCGTTTGACAAAAAGCTATTCTACCATCAACTTGCATAAATTGAATGCCCAAATAATGATGCAAATGCCCCAAATTAGACATCTCAAATGAGGCATGCACATCAGCCTTAAAATCAGCAATATGCTTCTCATGAGGACCAGTGACCAACATGTCATCAACATACACAACAATGACCAGAAGCACATCATTAGCATGCTTAACATATAAGGTGCTTTTAGTTGGATTGTTTTCAAAACCATGTGCAATCAGATAGGCATGCATCTTTTCATACCAAGCATTTGGTGCTTGCTTTAACACATATAATGCCTTCTTTAACCTGCACACTTGGTTTTCATGCCCGTTTCTGCACAAAGCCACGGGGCTGAAAAACATACAATTCTTCATGCAAATCACCATTCAAAAATGCAGTTTTAATGTGCAATTTATGTACATTCCAACCATGATGAGCTCCAAGTGCACATATGCTATGAACAGTGGTCATTTGGCAAGTAGGAGCAAAGGTCTCATCAAAATCAATGCCTCTTTCTTAAGCATAACCCTTTGTAACAAGCCTAGCCTTATACATGTCAACTGTTCCATCATGCTTATGCTTCAGTTTGTATACCCACTTAGTGCCAATGGCCTTCTTTCCATGAGGCAAGTCACACAAAGATAAGGTACCATTCTTCATTATAGCATCATATTCAGATTGCATAGTAGCCATTCAATTTTCTAAATTTTGTGCTTCATCAAATGAAACAATCTAATTCTCATCGTAGATACTAGAGGCAGCCGTAGCATAGCAATCTGATGCAAAATAGGCACTATGAGAGCCAGAACGAGTACAATATGATAGAGGTGCATCTAATTTGCTGTCACACAAAGTCTACACCAACTATTTTAGCATAGTTTTTGCCTCCTCAATATCAACTCTCTCATCAACAAGTGCATCATGTAAATCTCATAAAAAATAGAACGATCTGCATCATCACATGAAACCTATAAAGGCTGAGAAGTTGCCTCATATGGACCAACACTAGGCTGTCCACCTGTAAAAAGAGGCAATAAAGTGTCATATATGTCTTTGGAGCTAAGTGATGTCTCCTTAGTACATGAAAATAATGGTTGAATAGCATCTTCCACAAAAACAACATCATGGCTAACCAAAATGCGTTTAGTCTATGGATGATACAAGCGATAGCCTTTGCTTTCGAAACTATATCGAACAAAAATACATTTCACCACTTTATCATCCATTTTCCTGCATTGTTGTTCAGGCACTAATGCATATGTCAAACAACCAAAAACATGTAGGTGAGTAACAGATAGTTTGCGACCATACCAAGCCTCATATTGAGTGATAGACTACAATGCTTTAATGGGACACATGTTAAGTACATATGTTGCATACATGACAACCTCAATCTAGAAACTATGTGGTAAATCTCCATGGGTGATCTGTTCTTCCGTTCAACAACTCCATTCTATTCAGGTGTATATGGCACTCTACATTGATGTTTTATCCCATGTTCAACTAGAAATGCATTAAAGTCAGAAGACATATATTGCCCCCCTTGATCAAAATGGAGGGTGCCCATTTTACATGCTAAAAGATTTTTAGCCAAAACCAAAAACTATTTAAAGCACATAAACACTTGGACTTTGCTTTCAATGGATATACCCATGCATGCCTAGAAAAATCATTGATGAAAGTCATGAAGTAAAGATAGTTCCCAAAAGAGGGAGGCTGTTTGCATAGGACCACAGACATCACTGTGAACAAGCTGCAGTTTCTGAGTAGCTCGTACTGAACCATCTTTTGGGAATGAGGCTGCTGTATTTTGCCCAAAATACAGTCTTCACATACATGTTTACCAAGTGCCTCAAGTTTGGGCAAAGAGGACACCATTTCAGATTTCTACACCCATAGCAAACTAGCAAAATTCAGATGACCAAAGCATGCATGCCAAAGCTTTGCATCTGACATAGCCTGAGAATCATGTACTGCACGTGCCAAATCATTCGTAAATTTTTCATAGTCTATGAGATTATACAACCTAGCAATAATCACATCACCATTTGACAGATCATGAATTGTACATTTGTCATCAACAAATTTCACAACCAAGCCAATCTTGGCTAAAGATGAAACTGATAACGGATTCTTCTTGATCCCTGGCACAAATAAAGCATCCGACAATGTAAAAGAACTACCATGAGCAGTAGTCAGAATGATCTTACCAACTCCTATGACATGATAAGAGGAGTTGTTGGTACATGTGATAGTATTCCCTATAGGGGCAGGCTCGAGTGAAGTGAAGAAACTGCACTACGAGGTAATATGTTTGGTTGTCCCACTATCAAAGTACTAAACATCTGAGTCTACTGAGGACATACACTGTTTAGGAGAAGATGGGTCAAAATTGCACACAGTAGTAAAGGCCCATTCTTCATTCTGCACTAGATTAGCAAACTCTGTTTTTGTGTAGAGGCTTCTACAACAACCATTCCATCCTCTTTTTTCTTTGCCTCTTTTTCACCCAGTTTTGGAAAATTCTTTATGACATGATCATTTGCTTTACAATACTTGCAAAACAATTTATTCTTTTATATTTTCTTGTTGTCTTTGTCATCCTTCTTTGATTGCACAGAATTAGCAAATTCCTGCTTACTAGTAGAAGAGCTCCATTTACCTTTGCCCTTTTGATTAGCCAAGAAATCTTGATATGCAACACACATAATGGACCTATGATTGATCTTCCTGCAAAAAATAGGGACTAACTCCTCAAATGTTAAGGCATTTGGATTGCCTTTCATCATCAAATGAAGAGTAGAAGCAAAACTCTAATATGAATCGGGAAGACCATTCATAACAATCTGCACAAGTGAACTATCAGGCAAGACTTCATCAGCAAAAATCAACTGTTCCTTCAAATCTTTGATCTTTGTCACAAAACTGTCCATGAAATCTCCTTCATTCATGTGCTCACTCTCCAACTGTTTTTGGAGGTAAGCAACACGAGCCTCATTCCTTGCCTGGTATAAAGTGATAAGTGTATCCCAAGCATCTTTAGCTGTTCTACAAGAGCGAATGTGAGGAATAATCACACGTTTGATAGACAATGCATTGTGCTTGAGCATCTCTGTCATCCCAATAAATTTTCTCTATAGTAGGTGCAACAGAAACCATGAAGAATATCATCATCTTCAATTCCATCTAGATCATCTTTAGCAACTGTATTTACAGGTGTAATAGGACATTTTTCAACACCCAGCACAATATTCCACAGGCCTTTTGCAACCAATACATGACACATCACATAAGCCCATAATGGGTAATTGGTACCATCCAACTTATCCTCAACAGCCAACATACAAAATACATCATTGCTCTCAGCCATGGCCACTAACTAAAATGCCATGATGCAGAAAATTGACTGTATCTCAAAAAGTTGAACATAACTACCTTGTCAAGTTCTTCTAAACTTGTAGCAAACTTTGAGATGCTTATACTGGCAAGCCAAAACTTGTATATATCTTTTGCACAAAAAGATGTATTAGCCTGCACAAGCACTACAATAGTGCGTTTGGAGGTCGAAACAAGCTCAGATCACAATTTCGGCACCATAAATCAAAGTCGTTTTGATCTCCTAATCACCTTGAGTATGCTCACCAAATTTCATGGGATTTAGAGACTGTGACTAGAAGGGTGTCAACGATGCCCTAGATGAAGCGGCGACCTGCTTTGATACCAATTGTTGGAGTTCGAGGTCTGTGGAAGCACGCGGATAACACAAGGAAGAAGAAGATGCTTGGAGCACAACACACAATACTGAATGTATTACCACTAGAATGTACAAAGATAAGTAACCCGTTAGGGCAATAGGCATATATACAAGTCGAGGGAAAAAATCTCCGAAAGAGGGAAAAAAGTGCCCTGATGATCCTAGTGTTTTCACACACATCACTACCTAAATATATCAACAAAAAGACATATATTTCCCCCTGGATCAAAATGGAGGGTGCCCATTTTACATGCTGACAAATTTTTAGCCAAAACCAAAAATTGTTTGAAGCACATAAACAATTTGGACTTTTCTTTTGGTGGATACACCCATGCATGCCTAGAAAAATCATCAATAAAAGTCACAAAGTAAACGTAGTTCCCAAAGGAGGGTGTCTGCATAAGACCACGTACATCACTGTGAACAAGCTTCAATTTCTAAGTAGCTCAAACTGAACCATCTTTTGTGAACGAGGAATGCTACATTTTTCCCAAAGTATAGGCTTTCGGCAGAGAGGACACCATTTTAGATTTCTACACGCATATCAAACTAGCAAAATTCAAATGACCAAAGCATGCATGCCCAAAGCTTGGCATATGATATAGCATAATCATCTTGTACTACACATGCTGAATCATTCACAAATTTTTTGTAGTCTATGAGCTTATACAAACTACGACATAAAATGCCAGAAGCAATAATGACATCGCCATTTGATAGATCATGAACTGTACATCTGTCATCAACAAATTTCACAACCAAGAGAATCTTACCAAATGTTGAAACTGATAATTGATTTTTCTTGATCTCGGGGACAAATAAAGCATTCGAAAATGTAAAAGATGCTCCAATATAGCTTCAAACTATAATAATATGAGCATACAAAATATCATAAAATTCAAAACAAAAATTCATGTCATAAACTCCAAATGATGGTAGGAGGCGTGAACACAATCTCTAAATAGGGAAGTCATGCACCCCCCATGGATTGAACTAGACGAGTCCTTCAGCCACCCTATAGTGAAGAAAACCAAAAATAGACCTTCCCCCAAGCATGCAATCCGGTGGTCTTCCTTGAGTTTCCTTATAATGTCTCTAGTGCATGACATAATGGAAACTAGTGAATTCTCATGTCTAAGAAACATCCAAGCCTATGAGCCTCCTTGTGAGTAGTGGAAGGAATTCTTCCACCAACACTCTACATGTGGCACTTGTCCCCAAATGCCACTTCAAGGGATCTTCTTTGAAAATATGTACAATGGATGCCATCAAATTAACATCTTTGGATAGTAGTGGAGTTTCTTAATGAAGGAGGAGTCTGAGTCTTCTTGTCACACTTATACTACCCAAATCTAACACTCATTGAGAAGCAAAAGAGAAGTACCATTAGATTCAAAGGCTTCTCAAAATAGAGAGGTGAGGGGGGGAAAAATGAGTTGTGGTAACATAGACATCACTCTTCAATCAACATAACATGAAGCATAAGAGAGAACACATTATTAGAATCATAGTAAAAACTAGGAAATTTCAATAACAAAAAAGGGAAGCAAACAAGTGCATGAAGCTTCCATCTACGCTCTTCACTAAAAATCCTTCCCCTAACTTTGACTCATTTGCTTCACACCTTCAGGTTACGGCTCATTGTGCCTCAAATCATCCTCTAAGAAGTATCATTCTACACTTGTTCTCGATTTGAGCTTAAACTTCCAAGAGAGGACGGCATAAGGGCTTTTGTAATTGGGGAAGAGGTAAGCAAAAAATGGCTCTCCCAAGATGGTTCTGAAATGGGAAGTGCAAAACCCATATTTTCCAAGCTTTTGCATGTAGCAGCCCTCCTTTTGGTATCACATCAAGCAACCTAAGAGGCTATCTTCTTAGCACCCAAACTCAACTCTATTGATAATTTGTAGTTGATAGTTCTAGATGTAGGTGTCTCTTCAAAAAATGGCATGCACTGCTTCATTGGAAGAGTAGAAACACGAGGTTTGGGTTGGCGAGCTTCAAGCCTTCAAGAGCTTGACAACACTTGAGACCATCTGTGAATACAACAAGCAAAGACTCTTCCAAGAGAGACTTTTCATTTTGTAAATCTTTGAAAAGAGTGTGTCTCTTACACAGTATGAGGTGAAAGATGTGCTCATACAAAGCTTTTATCAATTGGTGAAAAGACAAGTGAAGTTTCTTTACTACAAAAGCAAAAACAACTAGAAATCCAAGAGCATATATTCACAAAGCTCAAATCCTTTAGCAACTATAATATATACCAAAGATGGAGTCTTTGCAATTCAAAAAGCTTTATGCCATAATATTCATGAAACAAACAGAAAAGAGATAGCCCCCCATATAAGAAGAGGCATTCAAAAAGCTTGATGTCATAATATTCATGAAACAAATAGAAAAGAGATAGCCCCCCCATGTAAGAAAAGGCATGGGATTCAAGGGGACCTGAGACTCCTTCTAATATTTTTTAGCATTCCAAGATCTTCAGCATATGGGGAGCAAAGCTCAACCCACAACTACTGGTATGAACATTGTGCATAGAAGCAAACCTTCCCTAATAGGGAGAAGGTCAAGAGAAGGGCCACATGAATGTGGCCTGGAGCAAATTACACACAACCAAATGAGGAGTCGAAATCCATAAAGGCATTGATCCTCCAATGCTTGACATGTAATCAGGGAGCATGACAGTTGAGGGAGCTTAGATAGCATCATTTTGAGACACACATGACTTCAAAAACTTGATAACCCGGAGTAAATATGCTGCTTTGGACAAGAGATCTTCATAAACGATGAAGAGATCACAAAGGTCCAACTTTCCAACACATGACTGAAGATTGGGGACAAAGTGACAAGAATAGAGAGATCAAGAACCCACTTAATCCATAGCTCGAGTAGGATAGAAGGCAATGGGCAACACCAATATGGTATGGTGGAGAAGCTTTCGATGGGAGTGAAGCGCTACCTATATTGTGTTATGCCATTTCATACCCACAATCAGGCAGATCTCTAGCAAGCCCCATGAGTCTTTGGATAGGAGACTCCCATGCCTTTAGATATAGTAGTAGAACCATGGAAGGATATTACTATCATAAAAATCAATCATTGTGCTTTGTAGCATGAAAAAAACTAGTTGCATTATTATTTCTCCTTTGATGAACCACACGCTTGGAAGCAAGTCATTAGGTGCAAGCAATATGCAAATTAGGGGACATGTAAAAAGGCCCTTTAAATAGCATCGTGGGGAGCATGGTGGCCTTGGAGACAAAGAAGTTCAACCCTATTGAGCAAACAAGATTGTAGCTCATGTCTAGCCAAACGCAGAAGGAAAAATGCTTTGTTTTATTGTGTTGTACTTGGTTGCTTGCTTCTTTTGTTAGTAGTAATGGGGAGTGCCACACTAAGTGGTAGTCTATTGTATTCATCCAGATTAATGCTATTGTATAGTAGGTGATTTTAACAAGGTAGAAGCACCCAAGTAAGCTTGCTTAGAACCAAAACTTCCTTTCCTTCCATGGCATAAAGTCTTGGCCTTCATTTTTCTTAGAGGAAGAGCAGGATCGAGACATGAAAAATATGGATCTAGGTGAGCTCAAGGGAGCTTAACCCTCGACCTAGAGAAAGGGATGAGGGGGAGCTCAAAATGGGCTCAACCCTGATTGTAGTGGAGACGGGCATGAGAGAGAGCTTGTGGAGCTCGACCTCACATGCACAGAGGAAAAGGGAGCTCACAAAGAGCTCCACCCCTTGTAGTGTAGCAAAAACAATGCCAAGGAGATCTCATAGGAGCAGAAGTTGCCTTGTGGGGGATCCCAAAGGAGGATTTCATAGTGAAGTCCCATGGGGGAGCATGGCTCACCCCGAAAAAATAGAGAAGGGTAGGGGGGAGCTTGAATGATCTCACCCACCAGTGATTGTGGGGAAGTGTATGTATGTGAGAGATTGAGAGAGAGAATGGAGGTTAAGGGAGGGTTTTCATTCACACAACTAAAATGAACATAGATTAAATTGAAAGAAATGAAAGAATGGGGTACCAAAGGACACACATACTTATCCTCCTCCAAGTTTCAAGGTGCATCTCACAAAACATGGACACCACAAAACTTGGAGAAACACACGAATAAAGGTCGACATACCCGACAATGGTGCCAAATTGTTGAGAAAAGGTGGGTGGGGACAACCCTAATCATCTCGCATGGAAGCGAGAGTTCCTCCAAGTTGGGGGTAAAGAATGAAATGAAAGGGACACACATGCTCATGGAAAATGGCTCCAAGCCTCTGAAAAGGAACAAGGGTGGGCATCCTCCCACACAAGCACACCCACATGCAAATCCATGCACCAAGACCAACACCATTGCATACAAGAAAGAAAGAGAATAACAAATGAAACTGTCTCTCCATTTAGCATGATAGCCACAAGGCCATGGACAATGGACCAAGATTTACAAAATGAGTTCCTCATTATATAGGAGAGGAGGCCCTCAATGTGCTTAGTCTTTGCATGATAGAATGGATTCTTAGCCAATGCAATGGCACTTTGACTATCACTGAGAAAATGAGGTACATGCTAAGGTAGACCTATATCACAAGCAACATGGGAAAGCACCAATGCTTTCTTACATGCCTCACTTGTAGCAACATACTATGCTTCTATAGTGGAAACAATTGTACATCCGCCCATGCACCCAAGGCCTTCTCCAAGGCTTATGACTAAGGTGGCGACCAAGGCATAGACCTTGGCATACCTTGTCATCCGTCACCAAAGTCACTGTTGGTTGTGCATGAGGGAGGACCTCAATGATCAAGGAAGATAGAGGTTCCTGGTACTTCTCGAGAGTTCACCCATCCCAACACTGTTCCCCCCAGACCTCACTTAACCTTGGAAATCTCTTGCCACTAAGCTAAACTCTTGTGGTGTCTAAATAAGGGGAAAGACTAAGGTTAACATTACCTTGAACATGTTTTGGTCCCTCAAAGCTTCATTCTTTGCTTTCAAAGCCTGTTTTTGAAGCATTTTTTGGGGTGATTTTTGGAGCCATTTTGGAGTACTTTCATGCATAGGTCTCTTCACACATGTTCAAGAACATCAAGAACAGTGTTCTTTGTACTTCTCCAAAAATAAGTATTCGCCTTTGGGGCCATGCCACACTCGTAAAACTACAGGTTTCTTGAAAGGTTTTTAGTTGTGGTGGGAGCAGCCACTACAAATTTATGTAGGTTTTTGAACCTAAACAACAGAGTCGATAAACACTTGCAGGTGTTGTTAAAAAGTTTTTGGGCTATGCATTTCAGCCTTGCCATGTCATTTTACTGCATATATTGAGCACATATACACTATGTACGCTTCTATGGATACCAATTATGTACGTCCATGTGGTCATTGATATAGCGATTATGTTTGTGAGGTTTTCTTAACTAGGAGACACCCAGATGTTGGGGTCTCTTCAGTGATGCAAGTGGAAGACTTACCCAGCCTCAGCATAGAAGATGTTTGATAGTTGTTCATAGGTGCTTGATAAGCCTAGTTGGCTTCTTTCGGGTAACTTATTATATGCAATGGAGTCAGTGATATGTAGGTAAACATGTTAGTACTTGCAGATTTTATGAGATTTTGACACTACTCATATGCTCATTTTGCAGAGGATACTCTGATAATTTTTTTTCCAATTTTTCTAGTTTTGTCAACCATATAATGGTTGATTTACTCCTTGATACACTTATTGGTGCGAGCACATTTATTCTCACATAATCCTTCTGGTTGGTCATTACTATTTATTAATTCATATTTCTGGGAAGATTGATGAATTCTCTCCGAAATCTGACACTTGGTCATCCTTCTTTGAGCCTTAGTGGTGTTTGGACTCTTCTAGCTACATTATCATTCTATTCAGTTGTCTACCATCATGGCATTAGAGGTCTCAGGCACGTCTGGTGGATCAAGGTCTAGTGTAGTGTTCTGAGGAGGAGCTATAACTTGAAAGGCAAAGAACATTTCAAGATTCAAAAATTTGATGGCACAAACTTTGCTCAATGGAAGAATTAGATTAAAGATGTGCTGATTCAAAGGAGGCAATGGAAGCTAGTAAATGGAATCTCAAAGAAGCATGTTGACATGGATGAAGATGATTGGGATGAGTTGGATGAAATGGTCAGGTCTACCATTCAATTGCACATGACAGGTAATGTTTACTTTACAATATTAGATTGTGAAAGTGCAGAGGAGATTTGGAAGAAGTTATACAATACATATGTAAAAAAGACAGCATGAAATAAAGTGTATCTGATGAGAAAGTTATATGACCTTCGCATGAAGGACACAGATAGTGTTGCTTCTCATCTAAATGAGTTTGATGCTATATTCTCCCAGTTATAGGCTCAAAAAATGGATATGGATAATGAAATGAAAGTAGTCCTATTATTGTGCACCTTGCCATCAACATGGGATACATTTTGCACAACTATTAGCAATAATGCACGTGGTGGTAGACTGGTTTATGATGACATATGTGGAGCACTCTTGAGTTAGGAGATTTGTAGAAAATCTATGGTTGACACTCAAAGTGGAGCTGCATATAATGTCTATGATTCTTACCAAGGAAAGAATCAACAACGTGGTAGGAGCAAGAAAAAGGAAAAGAATGGTCAATGGAATAAGAGTAGAAGTAAATCAAATTAGAGGGATATCGAATGCCATTATTGTCATAAGAAAGGACACATGTTATGCATTAAAGAATGCTAAAGGTAAAGGATAGAATGTTGATGGGCATGTTAAAAAGTTACCTATATCATCTACTTCGACTGTGAAGATTGAAGAAATTAATGTTATTTTTGATGATGCTGTGTTGACACTTGATAGTATTGTGCCTACGAAGGCTCTTATGGCTGGTTCTCTTTCCCACATGTGGCTGCTAGATTCTGATGCTTCTTTCCATGTGACACCACACAGAGAATGGTTCTTTAATTATGCAACAAAGTCTCTTGGTACCATTTTACCAGTGTGGCATTGTGGGGATTGGAGATGTGGTTGCGCAATTTATTGATGGTTCAAATTTTACTATGCATAATATATGCCATGTACCTCAGTTATCACACAATTTGATATCAATTCGTCAACTTGATGACCTTGGTTACAAGGTGGTCTTCTATGCTCAGTCCTTTTGCATATCAAAGGGCAATATGGTTACTGCAAAAGGAAGCAAAGTTGGCTCACTTTATCCTTTATTTGTATCATAGAAAGAACACTTGTTAGTTGTTACTGAACAGCCTATGGCTTGTATTTGGCATGGCCATTTGGGCCATATATATCATAGTGGAATGGAAAATATTTCTCATTCTAGCTGCTTACCTGTGTTATCTTTCTTTGATTTTTCATTTTGTGAGCATTGTCAATATGGAAAGCAAACCAGAAGTGTGCATAGAACACATTGACTCTTTAATTCAGCCTTTAGATCTCATTCATATAGATGTGTGGTCTTATGCCCAAAAGGTGATTAGCTGGTTCTCTTTACTTTATCACTTTCATAGATGATGCTACTAGAAAAGTCTCGATATATCATATCAAATTGAAGGATGAGGTATTCCCTACTTTTAGAAAATGACTTGCTTCAATTGAGAGTGAAAAAGGAACTAAGCTCAAAGCTTTACGTTTAGATAATGGGGTTGAGTATACCTCATATGAATTCAACCTTTTTTGTTAGTCTAGAGGAATTCATAGAGAGTTTACAGCTCCTTATACCCCAGTAGAAAATGGTGTAGCTAAAAGGATGAATAGAACTATTCAGGATAGAGTAGTCTCTATGTTGCATCATGCAAACCTTTCACAAGCCTTTTGGGTAGAAGCAATATTGACTGCAGTTCATGTGATTAACCTTTCACCTAGTACTGCCAAAGGTTTGAAAGTGGCACAAGAGTTATGGATAGGGAATCCACTATATTATGATCATCTTCGAGTTTTCGGGTGTGAAGCATATGCTCATATACCCAAGAATCTTAGACAAAAGTTGGACCATAAGTCAAAGAAATGCATTTTTCTTGCATATGGTCGAGAAGGACAATTTGGATATCGCTTATGGGATCCTAAAACATGGTCAATGATCAGAAGTAATGATGTCATTTTCAATGAGTCTAAGATACATAACATCCCATGAAGGAGGTTGAAGTGAGAAGAGTGGTATTTGAGGACACTAGTCCTCCAATTAGCATGCATAAAAATGTTGCACATAGGGACATTCAAGAGAATGTACGATCAGATCAGTTTGCAAATGTTCATGTTCAGCAACCATTGAGATGCTCTGCACGTGTCTCACATCCACCTGATAGATATGTTTGAGGTTTAGATGTTGTTATGCTAACAGATCTCGGTGAGCCTTCTTGCTACAAAGAGGCTATGCAGATAGAGGATCATGTTAAGTGGGAGCGTGCCATGAAGAGTGAGTTGGATTCTATTCACAAGAATGGTACTTGGGATTAGTATATTTGCCAAAGGGCAGGAAAGCTTTACCATGTAAATGGGTATATAAGGTGAAATTCACATCAGATAGTGCTTCTCCAAAGTATAAAGCATGAATTGTTGCAAAGGGTTTTAAGCAACAACATGATGTTGATTTCGAGGAAATCTTCTCTCTCGTGGTCAAGATGACTACCCTGTGCATGCATATGGAACAACCAGAGGGTTATGTAGTTCTTGGCAAGGAAAGTCTAGTTTGTAGGCTCAAGAAGATCTTGTATGGACTTAAACAGTCCCCTAGACAATGGTACCAAAAGTCTGATGATTTTATGAAGTCTCAAGGCTATTCTCAAAGCAATGAGGATCATTGTCTCTACACAAAGAGATGCTTATATGGCAGCTTGATATGCTTGATACTTATGTCGATGATATGCTGATTGCTAGGAAGTCCTCTTATGACTTGTCAATTCTTAAAAAGAAGTTTTCATACATTTGATGTGAAGGATTTGAGGGATGCCAAACATATTCTTGGCATGTGCATTAATCGTGATAGGAGTAAAAGATGCGTCTACTTGTCTCAAAGTGAGTACATATCCAAAGTACTTCAGAGGTTCAATATGCAGGGTGGAAAGGCATTGAGTACATCTTTACCCACATATGTGAAATTGAGCAAGGAAGATTGCCCCGAATCAGATGAGGAAAAGGAATTCATGAACAAAATGCCCTAACAGTCTGTTGTTGGTAGTCTCATGTATGCTATGGTGGCTACGAGACCAGACATTGCATTTGCAGTGGGACTTGTGAGTAGATATATGTCTAATCCTGGCAAGAAACATTGGGAAGGAATGAAGATGATTTTGAGATATCTGACTGGCACTAAGGACAAGTGTCTATGCTTAGGTAGAGGGAAATCATCCATTATTGGTTACACATATTTTGACTATGTTGGTTGTGTAGACAATCGTAAGTCTACATTAGGGTACATTTTTCATTTTGATGGAGGTGCTATCTCTTGGAGATCTCATCTGCAAGAATGTATAGTTGTTTCCACCATAGAAGTAGAGTATGTTGCAGCAAGTGAGGTATGTAAGGAAGCATTGTGGCTTTCTCATCTTGCTTGTGATATGGGTTTAACTTAGCATGTACCTTCTTTGCTCAATGATAGTCAGAGTGCCATTGCTTTGGCTAAGAATCTGGTATATCATGCAAAGACCAAGCAGATTGAGGTGAGGTATCACTTCATTAGAGATTTCTTAGCCAGTGAGCATGTTATTCTTGAGAAAGTTCACACTCGAGATAATGCTGCAGATGCTTTGACCAAAGCTACCACAGGATAGCTTTTGACACTATTGTCACTTGATGGGGGTTACTTGATTCATGATCTTACACATGCACTTGTATACTTTGTAACATGCCCATCAGGTGGGAGGTATAGATTGTATACTTACACTCAAATATTCTTTATCAGTCTTTATTTTTCTCCCATAGTTACTTTGGCAATATTGGCCTTTAGTGGGAGATTGTTATTGTTAGTATCCATGTGAAAGGCCAGATGGCCATCGGACACTTCTTTGTATATGTTCTTTAATAAAACATATAGTGGCCTGGTCGTAAGTTTGATCGCATTTGTAACACCTAAGAAATCTGTGTTTGTTCTCCCCATGTATTGGCTTTTTCTACATTTTCTCTAGCCTCTCTACAGAGTACCGTGTGCAACACTTGGAGCTCAGTTTTCTACTCCAAGGATATCCTCGTGGATCTCTCAAGAAGGAGAGTGCACTCTGGTGCATCGCCATCAAATACTTCATACCCAAGCATAAACATTTGTCCTTAGTACCACTCAAATATCTCAAAATCATCTTGGCTGCTTCCCAATGCTTCTTTCCAAGATTATACATATATCTTCTCATGATTCCCATTGCAAATGCAATGTCTGCTCTCCTAACTACCATCGCATACATGAGACTACCAACAACAGAATCATAAGGAATTTTGGCCGAACTCCTCTTCCTCATCTAATTTGGGGCAATCATCCTTGCTCAATTTCACATATGTGGATAAAGGTGTACTCAATGCATTTCCACCCTGCATATTGAACCTATGAGGATGTGTACTCACTTTGAAACAAGTATATGCATCTTTTACTCCTATCACAAGTAATGCACAGGCAAAGAATATGTTTGTCATCCCCAAAATCCTTCATATAGTATGTTTGACTCAACACTTTTGAGAATTGACAAGTCATAAGAGGACTTTTGAGCAATCAACATATCATCGACATAAAGTATCAAGCATATCAAGCTACCATCTGAGCATCTCTTTGTGTAGAGACAATGATCCTTAGTGCTTTGAGAAAAGCCTTGAGACTTCATAAAAGCATCAAACTTTTAGTACCATTGTCTAGGGGACTGTTTAAATCCATATAAGCTCTTCTTCAGCTTACAAACTAGACTTTCTTTGCCACGAACTACATAACCCTCTAGTTGTTCCATATACATCTCATATGTAATATCTCCATGCAAGAAAGTAGTTTTCATATCCATTTGGACTAGCTCTAAGTCCTCCATTGCAATGAACCCAAGAAACATTCAAAGGGTAGTCATCTTGACCACTGGAGAGAAGATTTCCTTGAAATCAACACCATGTTGTTGCTTAAAACCCTTTACAACAAGTCATGATTTATACTTTGGAGAAGCACTATCTGATGTGAGTTTTGGCTTATATACCCATTTACATGGTAAAGCTTTCATGCCCTTTGACAAAGGTATTAAATCCCAAGTACCATTCTTGTGAATAGAACCCAACTCACTCTTCATGGCATGCTCCCACTTGACATGATCCTTTGTCTAGATGGCCTCTTTATAGCAATAAGGCTCACCATCATCTGTTAGCATAAAAAAATCCAAACCTAGAACATATGTATCAAATGTATGTGAGACATGTGTAGAACATCTCAATGGTTGTTGAACAGAAACATTTGCAGACTTATCTGATCGGACATTCTCTTGAACATCCCTATGTGCAACATTTTTATGCATGACTGGACGACTAGTATCCTCAAACATCACTCTCCTCACTTCAACTTGCTTAATGGGTTGTTTATGCATCTTAGACTCATTGAAAATGAATCCACTTCTTCTAATCACCAACCCTATTTCAAGATCCCATAAGTGGTATCCAAATTGTCCTTCTCCACCATATCCAAGAAAAATGCATTTCTTTGACTTATGGTCTAGCTTTTGTCTAATATTCTTAGGTATATGAACATATGCTTTACACCCAAATACTCGAAGAAGATCATAATATGGTGGCTTCCCTATCCATAACTCTTGTGCCACTTTTAGACCTTTGGAAATACTAGGTGAATGGTTAATCACGTGAACTACAATCAATACTGCTTCTATGCAAAATCCTTATGAAAGGTTTGCATGATGTAGCATAAAAACTACTCTATCCTGAATAGTTCTATTCATCCTTTGAGCTACACCATTCTGTATTGTGGCATAAGGAGTTAAAATCTCTATGAATTCCTCTATAATGATAAAAAGGCTGAATTCATGTGAGGTATACTCACTCCCATTATTTGAACATAAAACTTTGATCTTAGTTCCTTTTTTAGTCTCAAATGAAGCAAGCCATTTTTTGAAGGTAGGAAATACCTCATCCTTCAATTTGATAGGATATACATAGACTTTTCTAGTAGCATCATCTATGAAAGTGACAAAGTAAAGAGAACCACCTAATGACCTTGTGGGCATAGGACCACACACAACTATATGAAAGAGATCTAAAGGCAGAACTAAAGAGTCAATGTGTATTTTATACACATTATTAGTTTGATTTCCATATGGATAATGCTCACAAAATGAAAAATTAGAGAAAGATTAGACAGGTAAGTAGCTAGAACAAGAAAGATTTTCCATTCCACTACGAGATATGTGGCCCAAACGGCCATGTCAAATACAAGCCATATGTTGTTCAATAACAACTAACAAGTGTTCTTTCCATGATACATATAAAGGACAAAGTGGGCTAATGTTGCATCCTTTTGCAAAAACCATATTGCCCTTTGATATGCGAAAGGAATGAGCATAGAAAACCACCTTGTAACCAAGGTCATCAAGTTGACCAACTGACATCAAACTATGTGATAATTGAGGTGCATGGCATACATTATGCATAGTAAATTTTGAACCATCAATGAACTGCACAACCACATCTTTAATCCTAACAACGTCACACTAGTAAGAGTCACCAAGTCTCATAGTACCAAGAGACTTTGTTGCATAAGTAGAGAACCATTATCTATGTGGTTTCACATGGAAAGAAGCAATAGAAGCAGCCACATGTGGAAAAGAGAATCAACCATAAGAGCCTCCATAGGCACAATATTGTCGTGTCAACACATCAACATCATTAGAAATAGCATTGATTTCTTCAATCTTCACAGTTGAAGTAGATGGTGCAAGTAACTCTTTAACATGCCCATCAATATTGTGCCCTTTACCTTTAGCATTCTTTAACACATAGCAATCTTTCTTCATGTGTCCCTTCTTATGACAATAATGGCATTCAACATCCCTATTCCTTGATTTACTTCCACTTTTATTTCATTGACCATTCTTTTCCTTGTTCTTGCTTCTACCACATTGTTGATTCTTTCCTTGGTAAGAATCACGGACATTATATGCATCTCCACTCTGAGTGCCAACCATAGATTTTCTATGAATCTCCTCACTCAAGAGTGCTCCATATATGTCATCACAGACTAGTTTACCACTAGGTTATTGCCTCCTCTAAATCAGCATATATTTTATATGATTCTTTCATAGAGCAAAGTTTGTGCCATCAAATTTTTGGACCTCAAAATGGTCTTTACCTTGCAAGTTATAGCTCCTCCTCGGAATACTGGCACTAGACCCTAATCCACCAGATGTGCTTGAGACCTCTGATGCCATGATGATAGAGAAAGAAATAGAATGATAATGGATCTAGAAGAGTCCAAACACCACTAACGCTAAAAATGGATGACCAAGTGTCATATTCTAGGAAAAAAATCAGTAGAGTTTTTCCAAAAAAATGAATTAATGAACAGTAATGACCAACCAAAAGGATGTCTAGAAAAATTTTACCAAAGTATCCTCTGCAAAATGAGCATATGATGAGTGTCAAAATCTCATAAAATTGCAAGTACCAACATGTTAACCTGCATAGTGAATCACTAATTGGATTGCATATAATCCATTACCCGAAAGAAGCCAACTAGGCTTATTGAGCACCTACAAACAACTAGCATACATCTCCTATGGTGAGGCTGGGTAAGTCTTCCATGTGCATCACCCAAGAGATCCTGGCATCTAGGTGTCCCCTAATTATTAAAGCCTCACCACAACCCTCTTTATCAAACGTAAAAGGCTTTATGCAAAAATGTTACCACTATATCAATGACCACATGGACGTACATAAGCGGTATCCACAAAAGCGTACATAGTCTGTATGTGTTCAATATAAGCAATAAAATTGCACTAAAAAGGCTTAATTCACAATGCAAATACAAGCCAACAACACCTACAAGTGTCTATCAACTCTATTCTTTAGGCTCAAAAAACTTGCATAGAGTGGCTACTCCCACCACAACTAGAACTTTTCAAGAAACCTGTAGATTTACTAGTGTGGCTAAAAGGAGAGCCCCAAAGGTGAATATTCATTGTTCAAGAACTACAAAGAGAACTCTTTTTGATGTTCTTGAACCTATGTAAAGAGAACTATGCACAAGATTACACCAAAATGGCTCAAAGAATCACCCCAAAAATGCTTCAAAACAGGCTTTGAAAGCAAAGAATGAAGCTTTGAGGGCCCAAAACATGTTCAAGCTAATCTTAACCTTAGTCTTTCCCCTTCTTTAAACACCACAAGAGTGTAGCTTAGTGCCAAGAGACCCAGTTAAATGAGCTTTGGGGGGGAACGGTACTGGGATGAGTGACCTACTGGGAAGTACCAAGAACCTTTGTCTTCCTTGATTGTTGGGGTCCTCTCTTATGCGCAACCAACAACGCCAATGGTGACTTCATGATTTTTGTTGGATATAGTTATGAAAGCAAATGCTATCACCTGTATCATCCATAGACTAAACACATTTTGGTTAGTCATTATGTTTTTGTGGAAGATGCAATTTAGCCATTACTTTCATGTACTAAGGAGACATCAGTTAGCTCCAAAGATGTGTATGAAACTTTGCTGCCTCTTTTTACACATGGATAGTCTAGTGCTTGTCCAAATGAGGCAATTTCTTAGCATTTGTAGGTTCCACATGATGATATAGATCATTCCATTTCTCATGAAGATTTACATGATGCACTTGTTGATGAGAGTATGATATAGAAGAGGCAAAAGCTATGCCTAAATGGTTGGTGCACACTTTGCGAGATAGAAAATTAGATGTACCTTTGTCATATCATACTTTTTTAGGATCTCATAGTGCTTATTTTGTATCAGATTACTATGGTATGGCTTCCGCTAGTCTTTGTGATGAGAATGAGCTTGTTTTGTTTGATGAAGCACAATATTCAAAAAATTGGATGGTTGCTATGCAATCAGAATATGATGCTATTATGAAGAATGGTACTAAGTCTTGGTCTTTATGTGATTTGCCCATTGGAAAGAAGGCCATTGGCACTAAGTGGCTATACAAGAATGAAGTAGAAGCTTGATGGAACAATTGATATGTATGAATCTAGGTTTGTTGCAAAAGGTTATGCTCAAGAAAGAGGCATCGATTTTGATGAGAGCTTTGCTCCTACGTGCCAAATGACTTCTATTCATAGAATATGTACACTTGCAACTCATCGTGGTTGGAATGTACATCAATTGGACATTAAAACTACATTTTTGAATGGTGACTTGCATGAAGAAGTGTATGTTTTTCAACCCATGGTTTTGTGCAGAAAGGGCATGAAAACCAAGTGTGCAGGTTGAAAAAGGCATTATATGGTTTGAACCAAGCACCATGTGCTTGATATGAAAAGATACATACCTACTTGATTGCACATGGTTTTGAGAAGATTCCAACTAAGAGCACCTTATATGTTAGGCATAAAAATGATGTGCTTCTAATCATTGTTGTCTATGTTGATGACATGTTGCTCACTAGTCCTAAAGAGAAGCATATTGTTGTTTTTAAGGCTGATTCACATCTTTATTTGAGATGTTAGATTTGGGGCATTCGCATCATTGTTTGGGCATTCAACTTATGCAAGTTGATGGCAAAATAGCTTTGTGTCAAACAAAATATATTGACACATTATTGTGGCATTTTGGCCCTGAAGACTGCAAACCTATTGCTAATCCTATGGAAAGAGGTTTATGGTTGAGTCTTCTTGATGTTGGAGATGCATTTGATGCTATTCTCTATCAACATGCTGATGGATGCTTGATTTACTTATGCATTACTCGACTAGGTATTCAGTTTGTTATCTCATAGATGAGTAGGTTTATGCATTGCCCAGGTGTCAAGCATATCTTTTGCTACTTGAGTGGTACCCGGCTACTTGGATTGTTTTATCCCAAGGGGGGATCACTACCGCCAAATTTACATGCTTTTTTTAACTCTAACTAGGCTGGTTGCTATGACACTCGTGTGTCCACCAATGTTTTTTTCTTCATGCTTGGTAGCTCATGCATATCTTGGTTGAGCAAGAAGTAGCCTACAATATCTTTATAGGGCTGAGTATAGGGCATCTTTCACAATGATTGTTGAGTGGGTGTGGCTCAGATGCTTTATGACTAATTTGGGTGTTGATCAGTCTTCTACCACCACCATCTTTACTGGTAGTCAGAGTGCATTGACAGTTACGAGGAACTTTGTGTTCCATGCTCGCACTAAGAACATTGAGATGCACCATCATTATGTCAGAAGAGGTTCTCTGCTGGAGAGATCAGTTTGGCATATGTGCCCACACACGTGAATGTTGTAGACCTTTTCACAAAGGCTTTGCCTAGGAAGATGCTTGAAGCTTTTCGCAAAGTTTTGGGCTTACTTCCTTTTGTAGATTGATATTCTCTTTGGTCAAATATAATGATTTTACTTTCTTTGTGTAGTTGAGAGGGTCTAATTGGGGTATGGAAAGTAGATTTTTGAAACTCCATAACATTTGATTCCAGTTCCAAGAAAGGTTACCCTTTATCTCTGCACATAGTTGTGGCAAACTAGTTTACGTACTATTTTTGCATGGCCCTAGCCCTCTCAATAAATATCCATTTTGCATGTTTTTCAAGTCTTTAGAAATATGTTGGAGTGAACTACCATGGTGCAAACTTTATTTTTCAAATTTTTGATGAGTTGATGTCAATTCATGAAATGGTGAAGCCCTACCTGTGCAAAGATACCCATAAATTTATAGAAATTGCCTCCAAAAAAGTAATGCATTGTCTTCAAAAATCCTTTTCTCTTTGCTGCATTGATCAAAACTATTTTTTTTCTTAGTGTAGGTAAATAGATCTACTTGAGGTATAAAAGTTAGAATTTCCAAATTCCATCCTATTTAATTACATTTCCAAAAAAGGTAATTATATATCTATGCACATAGTTGTGGCAAACTAGTTTACATACTCTATTTTTGCATGGTCCTAGATCCCTCAATAGATAACCATTTTGAGTTTTTTTTAGGTCTTTATAATCTTTTTGTGAACTATCATGATGCAAATATTCATTATAAAATTCATAATCATATGGTGTCAGTTCATGAAATAGAGAAGCCCTATCTCTGTATAGATACATGGAAATGGTAGAAATTGCTTGGAAAAAAGTCAAAATGCATTGTCTTCAAATTTTTCTTTTTTGAACCATTGGCCAAATATAATGATTTTACTTTGATTCTAGTTCATGAAATGGTGAAGCCCTACCTTTGCAAAGATACATGAAAAATGGTAGAAATTGCTTAGAAAGTAACTTGAAAAGACTTATCTTAAAAACTCATTTCTCTTTGCTGCATTGGTAAAATCTAATGATTTTAATTTCTTTGTGTAGCACAAATGGTCCACTTGAGCTGCAAAAAGTATAATTTCTAAATTTCATCCCATTTGATTATAGTTCTATAAAAGGTAATCCTACATCTTTGCACAAAGTTATGGCCAACTAGTTGACATACTCTAATTTTTCATGGTCATATCTCTCTCAATAAATTTCCATTTTGAGTGTTTCATAAGTCACTGGAAGACGTTTAGAGCGCACTAGTTGATGATCAAAAGTCTCATTTTAAATTGGTGCCAATTCATGAAATTTTGAAGCCTTGTCTCTACAAAAGTACATGGAAAATAGTAGAAATTGCCTAGAAAGTAAGTTGAAAATGATTTTCTCTTTGCTCCGTTGGTTAAATCTAAAAATTTTACTTCCTTTGTGTAGATAAAAGGGTCTATTTGAGGCATGCAAAGTACCATTTCCATATTCTATTCCATTTGATTTGAAATCTAATAAAGGTAACCCTATATCTTTCCACATAGTTGTGACAAACTAGTTGACATACAATATTTTTGCATGTTCCTAGCTTTCTCCATAAATGTCCATTTTGAGTGGTTTTTAGGTCTTTAGAAATATTATATAGTGAAATAATATGATAAAAAGTTTCATTGCTAAATTCATAATGACTTGGTGTTGTTTATGAAATGGTGAAGCCCTATCTCTACAAAGACGCATGAAACATAGTGGAAATTACCTAGAAAGTAAGTTGAAATTACTTGTCTTCAAAAAATATTTTCTCTTTGCTTGATTGGTCAAATATAAATATTTTTCTCTCTTTGTGGTGATGAAAGCATATAATAAATCTATACAAATTCTCATTTCAAAATTCCATCCCATTTGTTTTTAGTTCCAAAAAAGGTAACTCTATATCTCTACACATAATTGTGAGAAACAAATCGATATACTTTATGTTTGAATGGTCATATTGCTCTCCATAACTATTCATTTTGATGAATTTTTAGGTCTTTGGAAAGTTTTTTGAGTATATCACAATAATTGATAGTCATATCATTAAAATACTAAGAATTTGGATGAACTATAAGTGTAATAGCTTTCTCACATATTATTGTGCATAGTGTAGACGTGCATTGGAGTAATTTTAACATGGAAAATTGATTTTTACTAAGAAAAAAATACCAGCTAATTTTATAAGTATCAAGGATGTATATAAAAATAGTTTCTCTATGCATAAAAACTTATTATAAAGTAATGTGCACTTTTATAATAAATAGATTGCTGTTTACACCATGCATCACTCTTAGTTACGTTTCACTCATTAAATTTTTCTTTATTTGGGCAATTTTATTTTTTTTAGAATGCACAATTTTTGTATATGGACTTTATAAATTTTCATTTGAGTATGAAGCTAGAATGATTTTGGTATATGCAAAAAAAGACACTATAGTGTCTTGTTTTGGTACAACACTAGTGTTAAGGTTCACTTGGGGCCTTTGGCCATCCTGGTCTCTTGTCAGGTTCCTTAGGGGTTCTAGGGGTTTTTGTGTCCTGAAGGAGATATTGGCTCATGGCAATACCCTTACTAGTGATGAGAAATCTTTCATGAAAACTAAGGAAACCAACTCGAATTCATCCTAAATTTCATGGATGTTTTTCATACCTCAAAATTGGTGAAGAATTTGAAGAATCCAATAGAACCATCATGTCTCAAATATGCCAAAAACTAAGAATGACTATTGACATTCCTTCTTTCAACATATTGAGACCCTGTTTGCCTCATTGATATGATTAATGCCATCATCATCTATAACTGCCCTATGTGTATTCCCTATAGAACATATATAAGGAGGAGTTGTTCATAGAGATCTCCCTATCTTGCTAATGCCAATCTTTGGAACTCAAGGAGTCATGGTATCCAAATAAGTATTTTCCAAGTTCAAATTATTTTTCTTATCTAGCTCCTTATTTAAGTCTAGGTTAGTCTACTTTCTAGACATTTAGCCTTTTCATCTTATAATATCATAGTATGAAATCATATCCATTTATATCTTCTAGCTAGTTCATCTCCTTTCAAGGGAGTTCTTGTAATTTTGATATAATGTTTCATACCTAGAATCCCGAGTTCTGGGATCTCTTCTATCCTGTGTAGTTGAAATACTCATACCTATTAGTCCTAGGTTGTGAGAACTCTTGTATCATTTGTATATTCTCATATAATTTTCCTTGTATGGGTAGTCTTGTAACAAAAAATAAATTTCAGTAATATTGTCCTATCTAGTTGGAGGGCACAATCTAGCATTGCCCTAACATTGTGGCAAGACTAGCATACAAAGTTCATGTCAAGCACCATGGATTCCCAATGCATGCAATTTCAATGTACCATAAGGAATGGAAATAGTGAGTCTTTGTAGAAAAGTCTATCATACCAATATTCCACCATAGAACATGGCTAGAACTCAGTCTAGAACTACTCAACCAAGAGGTCCTTACTTTAGGCGTAGCATTTTTTTAGAGAATGCCCACATGCACAAGTTCCCAAAATACCATCAATACCAACTAAGAAATCATAATGTAATGTGGGGAGAGACTCATCTGTATAAGGAATATTCTTACAACCCGGATGGGATCAAATCTACACCTATTAACATGGTAACAATGAATCCCTCTAACTCTAGTAGTGGAGGGGAGAACGAGATGATAGATCCTATACAAGTGATCACACACATAGAATCCAAGGCCAAGGAACAAGATAAGGGCAAAAAAGTGCTTGATTCATCAAGCCTAGAGAATGAAGAGGAGCTTCCAAAGGATTCTCCACCTACCAAGGGGATCTTGAAGACAACATGGAAAATAAATCAATAAATGAAAAAAAAAGGTTGTTGAACTTGAGCATTCTCTAATTTCTAAGCAAGATGAGCTTAATAATTGTTGGGTGTGTAGAGAAGTGCAAGAGACACACAAGAATCACACATAAGGATCACAAACACAACAAGACACATGGGGAAGATGGGTAGCTAGAATAGCTCTCTCTATTGGCTATGAATAGAACCAAAGTAAGAGCTAAATAAATATCCCTAAGTACAAATTACCACCACATATGAGTGAATCATGTATCTGGTAACATGGGGAAAGAATCTCTAGCCACCACTAGAGTAAAAAGTGCCCATGTATAGGGAAAAGGTTCACATCAAAGCTACTTGAAGAACACATAAGTGTAATAAACCCACCCGGAGAGAATGATGTGAACACATACAGGGAGTGATAGATCAACCCCCATTGGGCAATAAGCCTAAAGCTTTGCAAAAAGCTTCAAACTTTTCCTATGGAAAAGCTTTGGTGAATATGTCTGCCACATTATCTTGTGTAGGCACATATACCACATCAATATCTCTTGCATAATGGCACTCTCTCACATATTGATAATGCACCTCAATATGTTTGGTCCATGCATGAAACACTGAGTTTCATGCAATAACCAACACACTCTAACTATCAATGAGAATATGCATAGCAACATCAACCAAAATGCAAAGATCCATCAATAAGCATCTCACATATATGCATTCCATTGTAGCTATGTAGGCACATATACCACATCAATATCTCTTGCATAATGTCACTCTCTCACATATTGATAATGCACCTCAGTATGTTTGGTCCATGCATGAAACACTGAGTTTCATGCAATAACCAACACACTCTAACTATCAATGAGAATATGCATAGCAACATCAACCAAAATGCAAAGATCCATCAATAAGCATCTCACATATACACATTCCATTGTAGCTATGAAAACTGCCATGTACTCAACTTCACAACTCGATGTTGCCACTCTAGGTTGCTTTTTACTCAACCAAGATATGCATGAGTCTCCAAGGAAAAAGCAGTTACCACTAGTGGACACACAAGTATCATAACAACCAGCCCAATCACTATCTGTAAAAGCATGCAAGCATGGCTGAACATCTCTTCCATAAAAGAGACATGAGATCAAAATGCCTTTGAGATACCTAAACACATGTTTTACTACTTGCCAATTCTTAATGCCAGGGCTATGCATATATTCAGTTTGCAGTCTCACAGATGAGTAGATTTATGCATTGCCCAAGTGTCAAGCATTGGCATGCAGTTAGATGCATCTTTTGCCACTTGAGTGGTACCCAGATACTTGGATTGTTTTATCCCAAGGTGGTATCACTACTACCAGATTTACATCCCCTGACTGGGCTGGTTTCCATGACACTCATGTGTCCACTAGTGGCTTTTTCTTCATGCTTGGTAGCTCATGTATATCTTGGTTGAGCAAGAAGCAACCTATTGTGGCCACTTCTAGTTGTGAGGCTGAGTATAGGGTAGCTTTCATAGCAATTGTTGAGTATGTGTGGCTGAGACACCTTATGGCTGATTTGGGTGTTGACAAGTCTTCTACCAACACCATCTTCATCGACAGCTAGAGTGCATTGGCAATTGTGAGGAACCCTGTGCTCCATGCTCACACTAAGCACATTGAGGTGCACTATCATTATGTAAGGGAGAGGTTCTCTACTAGAGAGATCAATTTGACATATGTGCCCACAAGAGAACATGGCATACCTTTTCACAAAGGCTCTAGATAGGGAGAAGTTTGAAGCTTTCCACAAAGCTTTGGGCTTACTTCCTTTTGTGGATTGATTCCACATAGCTTGGCACTTCCTTATACATGAGTTCCACCTCCTTGTTCACCACATCACTCCCAAGGGAGATTTGTTGATATATTTAGGTAGTGATGTGTGTGAACACTCTAGGATTTCTCGGGCACTTTTTTCCCTCTTTAGGAGGTTTCCTCCCCCCGGCTTGTATATATGCCTATTACCCTAATGGGATACTTATCATTGTACATTCTCTTGGTAATACATTCAATATTGTGTGTTGTGCCCCAAGCTTCTTATTCTTCCTGGCATTGTTTGTGTGCTTCCGTAGACCTCAAACTCCAATAAGGAGTGATGACTCTCAATGCTTTTGTAGGCGAGCAATTCAACACATAGTTTGCATACATGATTGCTTCCATCCAAAAATTGTCATGAAGGTGCTTTCCTTTAACCATACATTGTGCCATTTCAAGGGGTCTTCTATTTTTATGCTTGGAAACACCATTTTGTTGAGGTTTATATGGCCCTGTACATTGGTGTGAAAATCCTCTTTCACAACGGAAAGCATTAAACTCATGTTGACATGTATTCACCACATGGTTTGTGCATAGAGTCAAAAGCTTATTTTCAAACAAATTTTCAACCATAGCTAAAAATACTTTGAAGTAAGAAAATTTATCATTCTTTGCTTTGATACTATACACTCATCTATGGTGAGTAGCATCATCAATGAAGGTGCCAAAGTATACATGCTATCCAAAAGCTGGAGTCTTGATGGGATGACATACATCACTATGAACAAACTGTTATTTTCTTATAATGTGTGTATGAATATCTTTTGGAAAAGAAGCACGATGCATTTTTACAAGAATGCAACCTTCACATGCATACTTTTCAGTGGACTCAGGTGTTGGCAAACCAATAATCATGTCCTACCTTTGTAAATAGAGCAAACTATTGAAGTTCAAATGACCAAAATGAGCATGCCAAAGCTCCTTTTCAGCCATGGAAGAAGTATGAGCAACAAATGCATTTGAGGTAGCCCTCTTGTATGTATCCAAGTGATACAAGCCATTGCATAGTGTACCATACATCATGATGACATCACCATTTTTGAAATCATGAACCATACACTTATCATCAGAAAGTGTATCATGAAGTCCAACTTTGGCAATCAATGGAACTGAAATTAAGTTCTTCTTTATATCAAGTACATACAATGCATTCTTCAAGAAAATCACACCTCCACTGTAAGTGTAAGCTCAATTTCTCCTACTCCAATGATAGGATAAGAGGCACAAACCAACCTCATCTTCTTGCAAAAGAACATACACAACCTCATCAAATGTGTACATATTTGGATTTCTTTTTGCAACCAAATGGAGTGTAGTGGCAAAGCTTTGAAAAGATTTTGGTAATCCTTTCAACAAAGTAGAGATGAATCATGCATCCAGAATAATCTCATCTATGTTTGCCAATTGTTCTTTCAAGTCCTTGATGCATGTCACATACACATCCACATACTCATTTTTCAGCCATTGATACATCCTCAAGTATGCAACACGCGCTTCATTATGCATGACATACAAAGACGCAAGAGTTTCCCATGCTTGTCTTGATGTAGAACATGAGCGAATGTGTGGAACTATATGATGTTTCATAGAAAGCACAATCAATGCATGAGCTTGAGCATCTTTTCCATCCCATCTAAGTTGCTCTTGTGTAAGTGGAGAAGGATTAACAACTATACTTAAAGAAGAAGCTCCATCTGTGATAGTAGATTGTAAAGTAGAAGAACCTACAGTTCTTCGATCTACATCTTCCACTATGTTCCAAAGATGTTTTGCAACAAGAACATGATTGATCATGTAAGAAAACATTGGATAGTTGATCCCATCAAGCTTATCTTCAGCTTGAAGCATGCCAAACAAGTCATTGTTGCCCGCCATTTCACTAAAGAACAAGAATGTGACAAGATCTTTACTTCAATGAAAACTGAAAATAATGCTGAAATTTTAGCTCAAAATCCATCACTCTAATGGCAATTTTGACTAGATGGCTGGCTTCAAAATGGGGTTAAACCCCCAATGCAACGGGTGGAAATTCTTTTCTTGTGGAAAATCATTGTTTTATGCTTCAAACATGATTTGTACTATTAAAAGTGCACGCACACCAAGATGCAAAAAACCAAAACTTGAGAAGGAGTTGAACTTATTGTGATAACACTGTTGGGTGTGCGTAGAAGTGCAAGACACACACAAGAAGCACACACAAAGATCATGAATAGAACAAGACACACGAAGAAGACAGATGGCTGGAATAGCTCTCTCTATTGATGATGAATAGAACCACATTAAGAGTTGAATAAATATCCCTAAGTACAAAGTACCACCACATATGAGTGACTCATGTATGTGGTAACATGGGGAAAAAACATTTAGCCAACACAAGAGTAAAAAGTGCCCATTAATAGGGAAAAGTCTCACATCAAAGCTACTCGAGAAACACATAATTGTAACAATAAGAAGCCATATGGGCTCAAATGGAGAGAATCAGCTCACGCATGAGCAAGAATGAGCCCAAGATCGAGAAACAGAGTAGTATAGTGCTCCAACATTATCACATGCATATGCATACCCAAATCCATGGCCACAACCATGATTAGCCTTTGCTTACCCTCTAACTAGCAATTTAAAATGACTATTACAATCACACATCTAGGTGCCCAAGAAACTGATAACACTATCTGAGGATTCTCCTCACCCTTTTAGGAATAAATAATCTCCATATAAAAAGCCATTTCAAAAAAGAATGTCCCCTTGTAACAAGCCACAAGCAGTAATCAAACATATTTAGATACCTAAATCCATTAGCAACTCACATAATCAATATAATCAAGTATGTGTTCCAAAATATCTATTTAAGGCTAATTAATACCCCATGCCTCAATCATGTCTATTGTGGAGACAAAAAATTAGGAAGGGGGTAGTACGAGGTGGACTTTGCAAGCAACCTTTTTGCCCAAATCATTGTAGACCCCATTATACATTAAAAAGAAGATTCATAAGGCCAAAAATAAGAAACTAGGACAACAAGAGTCTAGGTTCATATGAAAGTGGATACCAAAGGAATTAGTGCTAGCAAAGAAGACCACAATGGATACCATTTTGGGTCTCTAGAAGATGTTCCATTCCTTCTCCAGTCTCCTTAGTCATCCCTTCACCAATAGAACAACCCTTGGCTCAACTCTCCATCAATGAGCACAACAACCAAAAGCATTGCTTTTTATATTATCATGATAGATGTTCACCTCATGCTCTTGAAATGTATGCATATGATAAGGAAGAACATGCACCCTTGTATATATGTTCATATATGTTATGTTTTTTATATATGAAAAACTAACACTAATGTTTCAAGCTTAAGGATATAGGAAATAAGGCATGATAACCATGTGCCTAAATTCACAGCCATATCTCTTGCACCTTTTAGGTCAATTGCACTTAAAGTACACATCAAACATAGGGCTGCGTTACAAGGCTTTGCATGAGACACAATTGTCAGTGGCCTATGCATAAGAGTGAACCCTTGTATGTGAGGAAGTAACACATGTATATCTTGCTTTACTACACATATTCCTCTTAGAAAAACATAAAGTAGCTATCTCCAACCAGAGATGTCGATTACATCCTTACCAAGAGAATATTATTGGGTCAAATCAATTGGCCATAGTAGCGACATAACTACAAGGTCTCTACAGGTTTCTAGTAGTTCAACCTTGATAGTGGTCATGTCAATACAAGTTCTCCACTATAGTTGGGTGGTCAATCCTAATAGTGCAACATGATCAAGGGGATGCATGCTACTCGCACTTATCTTATCTAGAGGGATTCAAGTTGTGTCTCAGCACCCCATGATATCATATTTGGCATGTAGTCACCCCCTTGCCACACCATGATAATGTCTTCATGCAACTCATTATTGAAGCTCTCCATTTGCCTGTCGTGTTTTAGAAGACATACATGCAAGCAAAATGCATTGGAGAACAAGTTAAGGAGAAGAGACCAAAGAATAAGAAATCATGAGAAATGATTAATCAGTTGAGCCCCTTTTTGTGCTTTCTTCTTATGTGGATAATAGGTTCCTCTTGATAAAGGCATTGTGCTTAAGTCAGGTCTTTTTCATTCACAAAACTTTGTGATGTTCTCAAGAATACATATGGTGCAATCTAGTGGACCTACTTATACATCCCACCATGATGGTCAAGGACTGCTAAACAAGCAATCAACTCTCACAGTCTCCACTAGAATGCATTGTTGGCAAGGAAGGCTATAGCATCCTTGATGGATTTTCAAGATATAACCAAGTGGCCACTGCGATAGAAGACTAGCACAAAAATGAATTTTTCTGTTGAATGGAGGATATATGCATTTTGCATCATGTCTTTGGGTTGAACAAATATTTTGCCTCATTCCAAAGATTGATGTGTTACATGTTCAAGGAGTTTCTTTGAAAATGCACAGAAGTGTATGCAGATAATCTATGCTCATATTTAAAGCAACAAAGGTAGAAAAACTTAAAGAGTTTTCTTAAATCCCAAAAGGGAAAAATCCTTGATCACATAGTGTCCAACAATGAAATCTCAACTTAGGACGAGAAAATAAAGTGTTTCTGGAGTTTCCTCATCCTAAAACTACCAAGGAGGTTCAATCCTTCAAGGAGAACTATGGATACTACTAACTTTTTATTCACATGTTTGAAGTAATTGCTAAACCAATCTATTTATTACTTATGCACTTCAAGTGGAAAAATGAGTGTGAGGAATCATTCATAGAGATCAAGAAACAATTGAGCACTATCCCCATCCTAAAAGCACCTAACTAGATTCGAACATTCCATGTTCATGTGGATGCATCAAACTATGCAAATAGGATGTATTCTTGTACAAACTAAACTTGAGGGCGATATGGATTTCCCGATTGCCTATGCTAGCAGCCAATTGAATGCAATAGAGAGGAATTACACTATCATAGAGCATGGAGGATTAGGAATGGTGTATGCACTGAAAAAGTTATGTCACTATCTATTGGTTAATAAATTCAATTTTTTTTAGACCATCAAACATTGCTTTACTTAGTAAACAAGCCTTGTACTATTCAATGATTAGTATGTTGGTTCCTACTACTGATGGATTTTGACTTTGAAGTAATGGAAATACTCGCATTAGAGATGACCATTTGTAATGCCTAACCAATGGTGAGCCACACAAGCATTGTTGATGACTTACCCCATGCATACCTGTTCAACTTTTGGAAGTAGTTCCCAAGTGGGCATAAAAGATAGTGCCATTGCTTACATAATGACCACGCCATGATGTCATTGCAAGACCACTTAAATTTGTGCATGAGAATATAGAGTAGCATATCATTGCAAGGATGATGTATTTTCAAGATAGTCTAGGTATGTTGTTGTGCTACATTAACAAAGTAGAAACTTCTTGAAAAACACTATGCCTAATCATTCATGCTCCATGGTGGTATAATTTTGCTCTACTGGATTCACTTTTCTTCTAGCATAGGCAATTGGGAAATCCATATAGCCATCAAGTGAAGGTTGTACAAGAATATATCCCATTGCATGGTTGGACACATCCACATGAACACAAATGGGTTGATTCTATTATGGTACTCTCAAGATGGGAGCAATGCTCAATCATTTTCTGAGTTATAGGAATAATTCTTCGCAATTATCCATCCAATCAAAGGGCACAAGTAATCCATAATGTGGTAACATGATCCAAATCCACAATCACTTTGATTCTTTCTTCCTCTATCGAGATTCCCTTTTTGGACATTATGTGGCCAAGGATTTTACATTGCCTGACCATAAAAACACAATTTTCAATATTCAAGCAGACTCTATATGTTCCACACTTATCGAAGAACTTCTTTAGAGTGCGGATATGCTACATTGATTGCTCTAAGTAGGAGCATAGTTTTTCTACATACACTTCCATGCATTTTTGCAAAACCTCTTTGAACACATGAAGTATAAATATTTTGAATGTGGAGGGAGCATAATTCAAACCAAAAGGCATGGCACAAAAGATGTGAATCCCATTCTCATTACTTGTTAGGCTTTGAATATGCAAAGTTGATGGTGGAATAGCTTTGTGCCAAACAAAATATATTGACACATTATTATAGTATTTTGGCCTTGAAGACTACAAACCTATTGCCACTCCTATGGAAAGAGGTTTACAGTTGAGTCTTCATGATGCTGGAGATGCATTTGATGTTGTTCTCTATCAACAAGCTATTGGATGCTTGATTTACTTATGCATTACTTGGTTAGATATTTAGTCTGTTTTCTCATAGACAAGAAGGTTTATGCATTGCCTAGGTGTCAAGCATTGGCAAGCTATTAAGTGCACCTTTCGCTACTTGAGTGCCACCCAACTACTTGGACTGTTTTATCCCAAGGGGGGATCACCACCGCCAGATTTACATGCTTTTTTGACTCTGATTGGGCTAGTTGCTATGACACTCGTGTGTCCACTAGTGGTTTTTGCTTCATGCTTGCTAGCTCATGCATATCTTGGTTGAGCAAGAAGCAGCCTATTGTGGCCACTTCTAGTTGTGAGGCTAAGAATAGGGAAGCTTTCACAATGATTGTTGAGTGTTGGGCTCAGATGCCTTATCGCTAATTTGGGTGTTGGTTAGTCCAACAGATATGTGAATTGGTTTGTTGCTCTTTCTTCCACTGTGTTTCATGAAATCTTTCCTGGAGTTCTTAAGGCCAAGCTTCATCCATATCCAATATGGTCTATTTTATCTCGACTTCCATTCTTGGAACACTTGGTATATGAGTCTTTCTTTCAAAATTCTAGCTTGAACTTGAGACAGATACTTTCATGCCACTTGTTGTGTGAGTTCTTAGAACTAGTCTTGTGGAATCCTAGTATTTGGTACCATCATGGAACACATTCCAGTATAGCTTGAGAAGCCTCTACGATTTTTATGCACCAAGCTAACATTTCCCCTTCTAGGTCTCCTTTATTATAGTACTTTTCATGGTGCTCTAAGCTAGATCTAGTAGCTATTCTCACTTGATACGCTAAGAACATCTATAGGTCTTCCAACATAGGAACTTGTAAAATTGATTGTGCCTAATACTTGTTTGCACTAATGATTGTGCATGATTATAGAGAGATCTATTAGGCACTTGATTCCTTTCTTGTTCTCTTTGAAACTTTTTTTGTAAATAAATCATTCTTTGTTTTCACTCCTTCTTGAGTTTTTCTTTTCTCTTTTTTTGAGAAAATGCTCTCTTTTTAAGTGGGATTTCATTCTTATCTATTGTGTTTTCTATGACTCTCGGGCTTCTTTCATCTTATTCTCATCTAGTAGGCTAAAAGCTTCTATTTTCATCTTAACTTCTCTATGTTGGTTTGTGCTCTTTTCATGTGTGCATTTATATCTGACATATCTTGGCCAATGTAGGCTAGTATTACTATCTCTATCATGTTTATATGAGTGCTCTTTCCATTGTTAGGAATTTTGGGTTAATCCCTATAAAGATGCTCTTTTTCATAGTTTGGACAAAATATACACTTACTTCTAGTACTAGACTGATAATTAGAAAGATGAGTTCCCCTTACATTTGTAACATGGCCCTCTCTTAGATGGTGCTCTATTTTGCCTCATAGAAGGTCTGATAGTGGTATACCATGCATTACAATTTTTTCCCTCCTATCCTTGATTACAATTATAATCTTGACCATAGCATTGGGCATCATAAGAAGAAAATTAGCTTGATTGTGGCTCTTTTAGTATTTCTCTCTTCTCGAATACTCATAAATAGGATCTTACACTTCTGGAGGTGGTAGGCCTCTAAGCCACACACACTCATTAGTCACTATGAAAGTTGCTCTATATTCACCCTCACAACTAAAAGTGTCCATAGTAGGCTACTTCTTGCTCAACCAAGGTATGCATGAGCTACCAAGCATGAAGCAAAAACCACTGGTGGACGCACAAGTGTCATAGCAACCAACCCAATCTAAGTCAGAAAAAGCATGTAAATTTGTTAGTAATGATCTCCCTTGGGATAAAATAATCCAAGTAGATAGGTACCACTCAAGTAGTAAAAGATGTGCTTAACTGTGTACCAATGCCTGACACCTAGGAAATGCATGAATCTACTCATATGAGAGATACAAAGCTGAGTATCATGCCAATTTATGCATATGTAAATTAAGCATTCAAAAACCTATAATAAAGCATCATCAAATGCATCTCCAACATATCAAAGGCTCAACTGCAAACCTATTTCCATAGGACTAGCAACAATTTTACAATCTTCAAGGCCAGAACATTGCAATAATGTGTCAATATATTTTATTTGACATATAGTTATTCCACCATCAACTTGCATAAACAGAATGCCCAAATAATGATGCAAATGCCCCAAATATGACACCTTGAAAGAGGCATGCAAATCAACCTTAAATTCAAAAATATGCTTCTCATTAGGACTAGTGAGCTGCTATCATCAACCTATACAATAATGATTAGAAGTACCATCATCTACACACTTAACATATAAGGTGCTCTCAATTGGATTGTTCTCAAATCCATGTGCTAGCAATCTGGCATGTATCTTTTCATACCAAGCAAGTGGTGCTTGCTTCAAACCATGCGATGCCTTTTTCAACTTGCACGATTTGTTTTTATGCCCTCTATGCAAAAAACCATGGGGCTAAAATACATACAATTCTTCATGTAAATTGTTGGAGTTTGAGGTCTGCGGAAGCACACAAATTGCACAAGGAAGAAGAAGAATCTTGGAGCACAACACACAATACTAAATGTATTACTGCTAGCATGTACAACAATAAGTAGCCCATTAGGGTAATAGGCATAAATACAAGCCGGGGGAAAAAACCTCCTAAAGAGGGAAAAAAGTGCCCCGATGGTCCTAGAGTGTTCACACACATCACTACCTAAATATATCAACAAATCCACCCGTGGAGTGATGAGGTGAATGAGGAGCTGGCACTCATGTACAAGGAAGTGTGAAGCTATATGGAATCAATCCACAAAAGGAAGTAAACCCAAATCTTTGCAGAAAGCTTCAAACTTCTCCTTAGGCAGAGCCTTTGTGAAAAGGTCTGCAATGTTCTCCTGTGTGGGCACATATGCCAAATTGATCTCTCCAACGGAGAACCTCTCCCTGACATAATGATAGTGCACCTCAATGTGCTTAGTATGAGCATGGAACATAGGGTTCCACACAACTACCAATGCACTCTCATTGTCAGTGAAGATGGTGGTGGCAGAAGACTGGCCAACACCCAAATCAATCGTAAGGCATTTGAGCCACACACACTCAATAGTAATTGTCAAAGTTGCCTATACTCAGCCTCACAACTAGAAGTGGCCACAATAGGGTGCTTCTTGCTCAACCAAGATATGCATGACCTACGAAGCATGAAGCAAAAACCAGCCCATTCGGAGTCAGAAAAAGCATGTAAATCTGCGAGTAGTGATCCTCCTTGGCATAAAACAAACCAAGTAGTCAGATACCACTCAAGTAGTGAAAGATGCACTGTGCCAATGTTTGACACATGGGCAATGCATAAACCTGCTCATCTGCAAGACAACAAACTGAATATTTGGCTGAGAAATGTATAAGTAAATCAAGCATTCAATAGCCTACTAATAGAGAACAACATCAAATGCATCTCACCATCATGAAGAATCAATCGTAAACCTATCTCCATATGAGTGGCAATAGGCTTGTAGCCTTCAATGCAAAAACACTACAATAATGTGTCAATATATGTTGTTTGACACAGCTATTCCACCATCAACTTGCATAATCTAAATGCCCAAATAATGATGCAAATGCCCCAAATCTGACATCTCAAATGAGGCATGCACACCAGCCTTAACATCAGCAATATGCTTCTCATGAGGATTAGTGAGTAGCATGTCATGAACATACACAACAATGATCAGAAGCACATCATTTGCATGCTTAACATATAAGGTGCTCTTAGTTGGACTATTCTCAAAACCATGTGCAATCAGATAGGCATGTATCTTTTCATACCAAGCACATGGTGATTACTTCAAACCATATAATGCCTTTTTGAACCTGCACACTTGGTTTTCATGCCCTTTCTACACAAATTCATGAGGCTAAAAAACATACACTTCTTCATGCAAGTCACCATTCAAAAATGTAGTTTTAATGTTCAATTGATGTACATTCCAATCATGATGAGTTGCAAGTGCAAAAATGCTATGAACAATAGTCATTCGGCATGTAGGAGTAAAGGTCTCATCAAAATCAATGCCTCTTTTTTGAGCATAACCCTTTGCAGCAAGCGTAGCCTCATACCTGTCAGCACTCCATCAAGCTTATGTTTCAGCTTGTATACCCACTTAGTGCCAATGGCCTTCTTGCCAGGAGGCAAGTCACATAAAGACTAGGTACCATTTTCATCATAGCATCACATTCTGATTGCATAACAGCCATCCAATTTTCATAATTTTGTGCTTTATCAAACAAAACATGCTCATTCTCATCACAGCCCGATAAGAGGCAGCCATAGCATAGCAATCTGATGCAAAAGAGGCACTACGAGAGCCTAAACGAGTATGATATGATAGAGGTGCATCTAATTCGCTATCATGCAAAGTCTACACCAACCATTTTGGCATAGTTTTTGCCTCCTCAATATCATCTCTCTCTCTCAACAAGTCCATCGTGTAAACCTGCATAAAAAATAGAATGATCTACATCATCACATGAAAAGTGTAAAGGCTGATAAGTTGACTCATTAGGACAAGCACTAGACTATCCACCTGTAAAAAGAGGTGGAAAAGTCTCGTACATGTCTTTCGAGCTAACTAATGTCTCCTTAGTACATGAAAGTAATGACTGAATAACATCTTCCACAAAAACAACATCATGACTAACCAAAATGCGTCTAGTCTCTGTGGATAATACAAAGGATAGCCTTTGCTTTTAGAGCTATAGCCAACAAAAATACATTTCCATGAGTAGCCTATTCTTCCTTTTAGCAACTCTATTTTTTTTAAGGTGTATATGACACTATACACTCATGTTTTATCCCATGTTCAACCAAAAATGCATTAAAGTTAGAAGACATATATTCCCCCCCTCGATCACAATGGAGGGTGCCTATTTTACATGCTGATAGATTTTCAACCAAAACTAAAAACTGCAATGAAGGACATAAACACTTTGGACTTTGCTTTCAATGGATATACCCATGCATGCCTGGAAAAATCATCAATGAAAGTCACAAAGTAAAGATAATTTCCAAAAGAGGGTGTCCACATAGGACCACAGACATCACTGTGAACAAGTTGCAATTTCTGAGTAGCTTAAATTGAACCATCTTTTGGGAACGAGCAACACTGCATTTTTCCCAAAATATAGCCTTCACAAACATGTTTAACAGGTGCCTTAAGTTTGGGTAGAGAGAACACCATTTCAGATTTCTACAAGCATAGCAAACTAGCAAAATTCAATTGATCAAAACGTGCATGCCAAAGCTTTGCATCTGACAAAGCCTGAGAATCATGTACTACACATGCTGAATCATTTAGAGATTTTTCATAGTCTATGAGCTTATATAGCCCATGACATAAAATGCCAGAATCAATACCGACATCACCATTTGACAGATCATGAACTGTACATTTTTCATCAACAAATTTCACAACCAAGACAACCTTGCCTAAAGCTAAAATTGATAATAGATTCTTCTTGATCCTTGTCACAAATAAAGCATCTGAAAAAGTGAAAGAACTACCATCAACAATAGTCAGAATGATCTTACCAACTACCATGATAGGATAAGAGGAGTTGTTGGCACATGTGACAATATTCCCTTTAGGGGCAGGCTTGAGTGAAGTGAAGAAACTGCACTGTGAGGTAATATGTTTGGTTGCCCCACTATCAAAGTACCAAACATCTGAGTCTATTGGAGACATACATTGTTCATGAAAAGATCGGTCACAACTACAAAACAATGGTAAATGCTCATTCTTCATTCTGCACAAGATTAGCATACATTGTTTTGGGTGTAGATGTCTCTACCACAATCATTCCAGCCTCTTTCTTCCTTGCCTCTTTAGCAACCAGTTTTGGACAACTCTTTATGACATGATTATTTCCTTTAAAATATTTCAAAACAATTTTTGCTTTTATGTTTTCTTCTCATCTCTGTCATCCTTCTTTGATTGTGTAGAGTTAGCAGATTTTTGCTTACTAGTAGAAGAGCTCCATTTAATTTTGCCCTTCTGAGTAGCCATGAAAGCTTGATCTAATGGACTTGTTCTTCCTAGATTGATCTTCCTACAATAGAGCAGAGACTAACTCCTCAAATGTTTAGGCATTTGGATTGCCTTTCATCATCAAATGAAGAATAGAAGCAAAGCTCTGATATGAATCGAGAAGATCATTCAAAATAGTCTACACAAGTGAATTCTTAGGCAAGACTTCATCAGTAGAAATCAATGTTGATATATTTAGGTAGTGATGTGTGTGAACACTCTAGGACCGCCGGGGCACTTTTTTCCCTCTTTAGGAGGTTTTTTTCCCCCGGCTTGTATATACGCCTATTGCCCTAATGGGCTACTTATCTTTGTACATTCTCGAGTAATACATTCAGTCTTGTGTGTTGTGCTCCAAGCTTCTTCTTCTTCCTTGTGCTGTTCGCGTGCTTCCACAGACGTCTAACTCCAACAATTGGTATCAGAGCAGGTCGTTGCTTCTTCTAGGGCGCCGTCGACACTCCTCCGTTTGCAGTCTCAGATTCGCACAAAATTTGGTGAGCATACTCAGGGTGTTTCCGAGATCAAAACAGCTTCGCATTGTGGTGCCGAAATCGCGATCTGAGCTCGTTTCGGCCTCCGAACGCACTACCGCAGTGCTTGTGTAGGCTATTTCGTCCTTTTGTGCCAAAGGTATATACCAGTTTCTGTTCGCCAGTTTAAGCGTCTCGAAGTCTGCTATAGGTCTAGCAGAACTCGTCTGGGCAGTTCTGTTCAACTTTTTGAGATACAGTCAATTTTCTGCATCAAGGTATTTTAGTCACTGGCCATGGCTGAAAGCAGTGATGTATTCCGTATGTTGGCTGTTGAGGATAAGTTGGATGGTACCAACTACCCATTATGGGCTTATATGATGCGACATGTACTGGTTGCAAAAGGATTGTGGAACATTGTGCAGGGTGTTGAAAGACGTCCTGTTACACCTGTAACGACAGGTACTGCAAATACAGGTGTTGGAGCTGATGAAGATGGTGTCGAAGATGATATTCCGCAGATTCCTGTTCGTGCTGCTGTTTCTGTTGCACCTACTGCAGAGCAGATTCGTTGGGATGGCAAAGATGCCCAGGCACATGCATTGATAGCTTTGTCTGTCAAACATGCCATTATTCCTCACATTTGCTCTTGCAGAACAGCAAAGGATGCTTGGGATACACTTACCACTTTGTACCAGGCTAGGAATGAGGCTCGTGTTGCTTACCTCCAAAAACAGTTGGAGAGTGAGCACATGAATGAAGGTGATTCGATGGACAGTTTTCTTACAAAGATCAAAGACCTGAAGGAACAATTGATTTCTGCTGATGAGGTTATACCAGATAGCTCACTTGTGCAGACCGTACTGAATGGCCTTCCTGATTCATATCAGAGTTTTGCCTCTACTCTTTGATTGATGATGAAAGGCAATCCGAATGCCTTGTCATTTGAGGAATTAGTCTCTGTTCTGTTGCAGGAAGATCAGCCCAGGCAGAACAGGTCCATTATGCGTGTTGCAGATCAAGCTTTCCTGGCTAGTCAGAAGGGCAAAGGAAAATGGAGCTCTTCTACTAGTAAGCAGAAATCTGCAAATGCTGCACAATCGAAGAACCAGGATAAAGATGAGAAGAAATTAGAAAAGCAGAAATTGTTCTTCAAGTACTGTAAAGGAAATGATCATATTATAAAGAACTGTCCAAAACTGGCTGCTAAAGAGGCAAAGAAGAAAGAGGCTGGAATGGTTGTTGCAGAGGCCTCTACACCAAAAACAGAGTCTGCAAATCTTGTGCAGGAAGAAGAATGGGCGTTTACTACTGTCTGCAGTTTTGACCCATCTTCTCATGATCAGTGCATGTCTGCAGTAGACTCAGATGTTTGGTACTTTGACAGTGGGGCAACCAAACATATTACCTCGCAGCGCAGTTTCTTCTCTTCACTCGAGCCTGCCCCTACAGGGAATACTATCACATGCGCCAATAACTCCTCTTATCTTGTTAAGGGAGTTGGTAAGATCATTCTGACTACTGCTGATGGTAGTTCTTTCACTTTGTCAGATGCTTTATTTGTGCCAGGGATCAAAAAGAACCTGTTATCAGTTTCTGCATTAGCCAAGATTGGCTTGGTTGTGAAATTCGTTGATGACAGGTGTACAATCCATGATCTCTCAAATGGCGATGTGATTATTGCTTCTGGCATTTTATGTCGTGGGCTGTATAAGCTCATAGACTATGAAAAATCTGTGAATGATTCGGCATGTGCAGTTCATGATTCTCAGGCTATGTCAGATGCAAAGCTTTGGCATGCACGCTTTGGTCATCTGAATTTTGCTAGTTTGTTAAGCCTGCAGAAATCTGAAATGGTGTCCTCTTTGCCCAAACTTGAGGCACCTGGAAAACATGTTTGTGAAGGCTGTATTTTGGGCAAAATGCAGCGTTCTTCCTTTCCAAAAGATGGTTCAGTTCGGGCTATGCAGAAATTGCAGCTTGTACATAGTGATGTCTGTGGTCCTATGCAGACACCCTCTTTTGGAAATTACCTTTACTTCATGACTTTCATTGATGATTTTTCCAGGCATGCATGGGTATATCCACTCAAAGCAAAGTCCGAAGTGTTCACGTGCTTCAAACAGTTTTTGGTTTTGGCTGAAAATCTGTCAGCATGTAAAATGGGCACCCTCCGTTCTGATCGAGGGGGGGAATATATGTCTTCAGATTTTAATGCATTTCTGGCTGAACGGGATAAAACACCAGTGTACAGTGCCGTATACACCTCAACGGAATGGAGTTGCTGAACGAAAGAACAGGTCACTCATGGAGATGGCAAGGTGCATGGTCAAAAGTCAGGCTTTACCACATAGTTTCTGGCTTGAGGCTGTCATGTGTGCAGCATATGTACTGAACAGGTGTCCCACGAAAGCGTTGCAGTCTATCACTCCATATGAGGCTTGGCATGACCGCAAGCCATCTGTTGCTCATCTGCGTGTTTTTGGTTGTTTGGCATATGCATTAGTGCCTGAACAACATCGCAGAAAATTGGATGATAAGGCAGTAAAATGTATTTTTGTTGGGTACAATTCTGAAAGTAAAGGCTATTGTCTGTATCATCCACAGACTAAACGCATTCTGGTTAGCTGTGATGTTGTCTTTGTGGAAGATGCTATTCAACCATTGCTTTCATGTACTAAGGAGACATCTGTTAGCTCCAAAAACATGTATGATACTTTGATGCCTCTTTTTACAGGTGGACAGGCTAGCGCTGGTCCTAATGAGGCAACTTCTCAGCCTTTGCAGGTTTCATATGATAATGCAGATCATTCCATTTCTGATGCAGATTTACATGATGCACTTGTTGATGAGAGAGCTGATATTGAACAGGCAAAAACTATGCCAAAATGGCTGGTGCAGACTTTGCGTGATAGCAAATTAGATGCACCTTTGTCATATCGTACTCGTTCAGGCTCTCATAGTACCTCCTTTGCATCAGATTGCTATGCTATGGCTGCATCTAGTCTCTGTGATGAGAATGAGCCTGTTTCTTTTGATGAAGCACAAAATTCAGAAAATTGGATGGCTGCTATGCAATCTGAATATGATGCTATAATGAAGAATGGTACATGGTCTTTATGTGACTTGCCTCCTGGCAAGAAGGCCATTGGCACTAAGTGGGTATACAAGCTGAAGCGTAAACCTGATGGTACAGTTGATAGGTATAAGGCTAGGCTTGTTGCAAAGGGTTATGCGCAGGAAAGAGGCATTGATTTTGATGAGACCTTTGCACCTACATGCCGTATGACTACTGTTCGGAGCATTTGTGCACTTGCAGCCCATCATGGTTGGAATGTACATCAGTTGGACATTAAAACAACATTTCTGAATGGTGACTTGCATGAAGAAGTGTATGTTTTTTAGCCCCGTGGCTTTGTGCAGAAAGGGCATGAAAACCAGGTGTGCAGGTTAAAGAAGGCGTTATATGGTTTAAAGCAAGCACCACGTGCTTGGTATGAGAAAATACATGCCTATCTGATTGCACATGGTTTTGAGAACAGTCCAACTGAAAGCACCTTATATGTTAAGCGTGCTAATGATGTGCTTTTGATCATTGTTGTCTATGTAGACGACATGCTGCTCACTGGTCCTCTTGAGAAGCATATTGCTGATTTCAAGGCTGATTTGCATGCCTCATTTGAGATGTCTGATTTGGGGCATTTGCATCACTATTTGGGCATTCAGTTTATGCAAGTTGATGGTGGAATGGCTTTGTGTCAAACAAAATATATTGACACATTATTGCAGCGTTTTGGCCTTGAAGACTGTAAGCCTATTGCCACTCCTATGGAGACAGGTTTACGATTGAGTCTTCATGATGCTGGAGATGCATTTGATGCTATTCTCTATCAGCAGGCTGTTGGATGCTTGATTTACTTATGCATTACTCGGCCAGATATTCAGTTTGCTGTCTCACAGATGAGCAGGTTTATGCATTGCCCAGGAGTCACGCATTGGAAAGCGGTTAAGCGCATCTTTCGCTACTTGAGTGGTACTCGGCTACTTGGGTTGTTTTATCCCAAGGGGGGATCACTACCGCCAGATTTGCATGCTTTTTCTGACTCAGATTGGGCTGGTTGCTATGACACTCGTGTGTCCACCAGTGGTTTTTGCTTCATGCTTGGTAGCTCATGTATATCTTGGTTGAGCAAGAAGCAGCCTACTGTGGCCACTTCCAGTTGTGAGGCTGAGTATAGGGCAGCTTTCACAGCGACTGTTGAGTGTGTGTGGCTCAGACGCCTTATGGCTGATTTGGGTGTTGGCCAGTCTTCTGCCACCACCATCTTCACTGACAGTCAGAGCGCATTGGCAGTTGCGAGGAACCCTGTGTTCCATGCTCGCACTAAGCACATTGAGGTGCATTATCACTATGTCAGGGAGAGGTTCTCTGCTGGGGAGATCAGCTTGGCATATGTGCCCACGCAGGAAAACATTGCAGACCTTTTCACGAAGGCTCTGCTTAGGGAGAAGTTTGAAGCTTTCCGCAAAGCTTTGGGCTTACTTCCTTTTGTGGAGTGATTTCCACATAGCTCGGCACTTCCTTATACATGAGTGCCAGCTCCTTGTTCATCGCATCACTCCCAGGGGGGATTTGTTGATATATTTAGGTAGTGATGTGTGTGAACACTCTAGGACCGCCGGGGCACTTTTTTCCCTCTTTAGGAGTTTTTTTTCCCCCGGCTTGTATATACGCCTATTGCCCTAATGGGCTACTTATCTTTGTACATTCTCGAGTAATACATTCAGTCTTGTGTGTTGTGCTCCAAGCTTCTTCTTCTTCCTTGTGCTGTTCGCGTGCTTCCGCAGACGTCTAACTCCAACAATCAACTGTTCCTTCAAATCTTTGATATTTATCAAAAAATTGTCCATGGAATCTCCTTCACTCATGTGTTGACTCTCCAACTGTTTTCGGAGGTAAGCAACATGAGCCTCATTCATTGCTTGGTATAAAGTGGTAAGTGTATCCCAAGTATCCTTAGCTGCTCTACAAGAGTGAATGTGAGGAATAATGGCACGTTTGATAGACAAGGCTATCAATGCATGTGCTTGAGCATCTCTACCATCCCAACAAATTTTCTCTATAGTAGGTGCAAAAGGAACTGTAACATGAACAAGAACATGAAGAATATCATCATCTTCAATGTTGTCTGCATCACCTTTAGCAACTATGTTTATAGGTGTAATAGGATGTTTTTCAAAACCATGGACAATATTCCATAGTCCTTTTGCAAACAATACATGATGCATCATATAAGCCCATAATGGGTAATTGGTACCGTCCAACTTATCCTCAATAGCCAACATATGAAATACATCCCTGCTTTTAGCCATGGCCATTGACTAAAATACCTTGATGCAAAAAAATGACTATATCTCAAAAAGTTGAACAGAACTACCCTGTCAAGTTCTGCTAAACTTGTAGCAGACTTCGAGTCCTAGAGCGTTCACACACATCACGACCTGAATATATCAACATAAATTACCATTCAGAAATGCAATTTTAATCTCCAACTGATGTGATTGCAACCATGATCAGCTGCAAAGTGGAACAAATGCTACAAAAGATGGTCATTCAACATGTGGGAGAAAAGGTCTCATAAAAAACAATGCCCTTGTCTTTAGCATAACCTTTGGCAACAATTCTAGTATTATACCTATCAATTGCTCCATCATGCTTATGTTTTTCTTGTATACCTATTTAGTGCCAATGACCTTTTTGCTTGGAGGCAAATCACATAAACAATAAGTACCATTCTTCATAATAGCATCATGTTCTAATTTCATAGGAGCCATCCACATTTCTAAATTTTATGCTTCATAAAGAAAAAACAAATCATTCTCATCACAAATACTAGAAACATCCATTGCATAACAATCTGAGGCAAAAAAGAATTATGAGAGCTTGAACATGTACAATATGAAAAAGGTCCAACTAACTTGCTATCTCTAAAATTCTACACTAGCCATTTAGGCATGTATTTGCCTCTTCTATGTCAGCTCTCTCATTAATAAGTGCATCATAAATTTACAAAAAAAATGGAATGCATCTTGACGGATCTCAACAAAGCTCTTCCCTCAAAAACTTCCATCGACTTGGGGGAAGGAGAAGTCTGGGAACAGGAAATCACTTACAAGAATTTGCCAAATGCATGCTTTCACTGTGGTCTTCAAGGTCACATGTTTAAAGAGTTTCCTTAGAAACTTAACACCACCATAAGCAAGCAGAACCAACAAGCTGCTAAGGTGGATCAGATAAGCACTAGGGCACAGGCTGGTCCGCCTATTGTTGAGGAAGAGAAAAACATCAAGGACTCAATGACTGACTCAAAAGGGTTCACGAAATTAAGAGATAGAAGAAAAAGAAGCCCTCGAGAGTCCGTGGAAAGAAACACCAAAGTTGTGCCTCCTTTAAATAAATTTTTCTACAACCTCAAAAAGGAGATCAATGAGTTGGACTTTCCAGGAGGGAAATTATACGATGTGGAAACCGAAGGCAAAACCTTAGATTCTGCCTCCAACAAAGAAGAAGGCTATACCAGTAGTAAAGAAGAGGGTTTCACTACAAGCAACGAAGACAACCCGAATAATGAGAGCTCTATCATTGGATCAACACTTCCGAAAAAAGTGCTTAACTCATTCCCATAGAAGGCGTCTCATAAGGGGAAGCAACCATTGGAAATGCCATGGAAGAGTCCCCTTAACGGTAAGATTTACGATTAGGATCTCTCGTGTTTGAGAAAGAAAGATGAACCCAAGAAGAAAAAAGACAAGGTCCCTCTCCGCAAAGAGGGTAATCAGCAATAATGATTATCACATCACTTAATGTCAAGGGGTTGACTAACCCCTCAAGAGCAGCTATTATTGGATAGTGGTTTCATGATAATAGCCTAAACCCCGATTTCATATGTATTCAAGAGATTAAAAATTGATGGAGAGGACCTTCAGAAACGACTCAGACACATCTCTTTGTCCCATGTTTGGGTTACCACTTCTGACCCCAGGGGGGCCAATGGCACAACTATTGGAATTAGTAGCTTCTGGTCTAGTAGACTTGTCAACTCTTGCGAGGACCAGAAGCATCGTTGGATTATTGCCTCCTTCGGAGACCCCTTCCAGTTCACTGTGGTCTCCATGTATGCCCCAAACAGGGTGACGGAGCGGATCGACACTTGGGCCTCTTTGGGCTCGCTTTCCCACAACATGTTGTTTTGTGGGGACTTTAACATGGTGGAAGACCCTTTGGATTGGTGGGATAACAAGGGGCATACCATTGATGGTCAAGAAAAAGACATCTGGGATAAAATCAAGCTCCACTTGGACCTAGTGGAAGTCAAAGATACGAATGGTTTCTCTTAGCCGAACCTCAAATCTAGGGATGACCCGAGGAAAGCAAGACTCGACAGAAGCTATATCACATAGAACATTATCAGGCGGTGGGGTCAGCCTAACATCTCGCAACACATTGACCTCACCATATCAGATAACTACCCTATTACTCTCACTTTTAAGCCGATTGCAAAACTCAAAAAAGCACCTTGGTTTCATGCTTGCCAGACATCGTTCTCCCTCCCATATATCCATCCGAAAATTACCTTGGTATGGAACATGGCTTTCACCAATGGCACCTCCCTAGCCAAATGTTGGAGGATTGCAGTTGAGAAGACTTGCCAAATTCTGGTCAGGACCCACAAGATGCTTTGCAATGTTCGATGAAGGCGAAGAGAGAAGCTCTATCGGAGGATCTGGTGCCTTGAGGAGGAAGGGAACAAAGGGGACTACCAATACCAAATGGGTCTATGGAAAATTAGAGGCATGTTAAGATACGAGGAAGAAATTCAAAGGAAAAACTTGCAAGTATACTTTAAAGATTGGTGGGCGGGCAAGGCTGACAAACCAACAAAAGGTAATGTGTGGCATCCTCAAGAGGAAAAAAACTAGAGACTTGATTCCCTTCTTGATTGGTAGCAATGGGGTCGAATGCAAAACGGAAGAAGACAAAAATACTATAATTGTCAACCATTTTACTCAACTCCTAGGGGTTTCGACGCCTCTCTCTCCCCAGATGAGGGATTGCATGGCGACCATCTCAAGATTCTCTCCCCAAAGAATACCACATAGCATGAAGTCTCTTCTTGAGGCACCGATCTTAGATAATGAGATTCTTGAAGTAATCAATAAGCTCCCCAATGGGAAAAGCTTGACTCCTGATAGCCTCACAAATGAATTTTTCAAGTCTTTCAGGTAGGTGATGGCCACCTCGTTGTGCTTGGTTTGGCAAGAGGCTTTGGCTTTTGGTACCCTCCCCGAATGCCTCAACAATGGTGTCATCAAGCTTATCCATAAAAAAGGTAATAAGAATAGGATTGAAAAATGGTGCCCAATCACGATGCTCCAAACAAGATACAAGATCCTTGAAAGTCATTGCCAACAGAATTTCATATCACTTGAAGGGATGGCTTAGCGAGGACCAAAAAGGTTTCATCAAGGGCAGATCCATACTAGAAGCTATTATTGATATCTAGGGAGGCCTCGACTATGCTGTAGAGTCTGAGAAAGACATAGTATTTCTTAAAATTGACTTCGACAAAGCATATGATAGGCTGGAATGGGACTTTGTTCTCCAATCCCTTAAAGACCTCGGGTGCAGTAAAAAATTCACTAAGATAATTGCCACTTTGTTGGGGAACGCATCGATGCAAATAAACATCAAGGCGCAAATATCAAAGGCTATCATATTAAAATGATCTATTAGGCAAGATTGCCCATTGACCCCTCTACTCTTCGCTATCTCCACAGAAGGACTAAATCGTCTAGTGTAGCATCACATGGAAATGGGCCATATTAAAGGTCTATCTCTACCTCTCAACCATGGCCAAATGATCATAAGACCTTTTGTTGAGGACATGAACACATTTGTGCATAATGATGCGGCCAACATTGAGGCCTTTTGGGGGTGCCTTGACACTTTTTATGAGGCATCAGGTTCTAGAATCAACGACTCCAAAACCGCCTTTTGGGCCATCATCGGACTCCCTCCCTAGCTTCTGGTTGACCATGGTTGCCAAATTATCCCTTGGGGATAGGTCTTCCACCTACTTGGTATTTCTAATGGATTCGGTGTCTCGATGGTGCAGAGATGGGATTGGGTCCTTTCTAAACTTTACTGCAAGTTAGCGTACTAGAAGGACATGCAAATCAACCTCGCGGGTCGTGCCATGGTAATCAATATCGTCCTCTTCCCCTCAACCATTTACTTTCTCTCGTGTTGGAGACCCAAAGATCAAGAGCTTAGCAAATTGAAAAGAATCCGTAGAAACTTTCTTTGGACGGGGGACCACAATAGGAGAGAGGTTCCCAAAATTAAGTGTTCTATGTGCATCAGCCAAAAAGAGTGTGGGGGTCTAGGCATTATGGATATTGAAATCATGGCCAACAAGTTGGTGGCAAAATGGATCATCAAGGCTTGGTGTAACTGTGAGACCTCTAGGGCCAAGCTCATCTTCAAGAGCAAGAACCTTCCTATGTTGGTGGGCCTCCTTGGTTGGAAGGACTTGGACCTCCTTACCCTATTATTCTCTCCAATTCTGGTTTCACCTAAAGGTTCAAATCTTGTTCACTCCTTTTGGAAGAGTTCGAATAAGTTCAAACAATTTATCAAAGTCAGTGAAGATTGGAAGTGGGCAGCCGGTATCAAAAAAAATGAATCAATATGGTTCCAGATCATGGGCATCAGAGGTGTGGCCTCGTGGAACCTCCAAACTGCTAAGAGGCTCTGGAACAAGGGTTTCTGACAGTGTAAACACCTTTGGAAACAAGAAACTGGCTGATGGATTAGATTTGAGGACATAGACCCTGAATTATGAGTGAACTATGAAGAATGTACTCTCCAACAAAGCAGATGCATTGCTTTGGAACGTTAAAAAACCCGGCACCTCATTGGGCACGCCCTACCTAACCATTACGGTCTTATATGGCACAATGACAATTTTCTTCCCAAAATTCCTAGAATCAAGGTGAACATAGACTTTCACATCACACTTAACCAGAAGTGGTGCCTGACTTGGACAAGACTGTGTTGGGATTTGAAGTTCATGTCTATCTGGCACCCACTCATCGAGATCAAAAAATCGATTCTCATGTGGCAAATTCTTCACCATGGTATGTGGACCAACCTAAAGGCCAACAAAATCTGTGGGACTCCATCATGGTGTAAGCGATGCCAGTGTAGCATCGAGGACCTTGGTCACATCTTCTTTGCTTGCCCCAAGTCGCTCCTTCTCTGGTGGACCCTCGAGAATATCTTGAGACTACAAGCACAAATCACGTGGAAGCAAGCTCTGTTTGGTGAAGCGATCATCTTCTCAATGGCACTTTGGAATGCTATAAGAGGGGAAACCCTCTGGAAGATGTGGGGGGAGCGGTGTCCCTTGAATTATGGACACCCTCCTAAAGAGTGGTTGATTGAGAAGTCTCTATTCCTCCTTGGCAAAAGAATCTCCAATTGTAAGAAGTATCCACCCTTTAGGCATCATAAAGTGTTTCTCATCGAGAACAACAAGCTCAAATCCAAGTGGGTCTTGCATGAGGGGGACGAGAGGATTGTTAACCTCCTTTGTAACATGCTATAGGCTAGCAATTTCCTCCCTTGCTTTGCAAGATTTGGGGGGTCCCAAGGGCACTAGTCCCATTCACTTGTAACCTTTTTCTATTCTTTAATTAAAGTTCGGGAGAATAGGCCATGGCCGAACTTCCTTTTATTGAAAAAAATGGAATGATTTGTATCATCATTTGAAATCTATAAAAGCTAAGTAGGTACATGAAATCTATAAAAGCTAAGTAGGCTAAATTGCATCATCCATAGAAACAACATCACAACTAACCAAAATGCATTTAATCTCTAGCTGATACAAGAGATTTCTTTTACTTTCATAATTATATCCAACAAAAATACATTTTAGAGCCTTATCATCCAATTTTCTACGTTGTTGTTCAGGCACTAATGCATATGATAGACAATAGAAAACATGTGGATAAGAAATAGATGGCTTTCAACCATGTCAAGCCTCATATGAAGTGATAGAATACGATGCTTTGGTGGGACACCTGTTTAGTACATATGTTGCACACGTAACAACCTCAACCCTGAATCTATGTGGTAAAGCTTGAATTTTGACCATACACCTTGCTATTTCCATGGCAGACTTGTTCTTACTCTTAGAGAGTCCATTTTTTTGATGTGTATATGGCATTGTACATTGATTTTTTATCTCATGCTCAGTAATAAATGCAATAAACTCAAAAGACATATACTCCCCCTCCATCAAACAATGTGCCCATTTTACATGCTAATAGATTTTTCAAGCATGATGAGAAACTGTTTAAAGCACATAAACACTTTGGACTTTTCTTTCAATAGATAAACCCATGCATGCTTGGAAAATTCATCAATGAAAATCATGAAGAATAGGTAATTCAGAAATGAAGGTTTCTGCATAGGACCATATACATCACTATGAACAAGTTGCAATTTATGTGCAACTTTGATTGAACCATCTTTGGGGAATGAAAAATGTTGCATTGTAGCTAAAACATAGCCCTCATAGACATGTTTAGAAGGTGCCTCAATTTTATGGAGATAAGATGCCATTTTATATTTCTATAAGTAAATCAATTTAGATAAATACAGATGAACAAATCATGCATGCCAAAGCTTTGCATATGAAATAGCCTGAGAATCATGAATTGCACATGCTAAATTGTTCTTAGATTTTGCATAATCTATGAGCTTATACAACCCATGACATAAAATTATATAAGAAATGATAACATCACCATTCGAGAGATCATGAATTCTACATCTATTATTAGCAAATTTAACAACCAAGCCAATCTTGGCTAGTGCTTAAACTAATAACATATTTATCTTGATCCTTAGCACATATAATTCAACCAAAAATGTGAATGGACTACCATCAAAAGTAGTCATAATAATCTTTCCAAATCTCATGACAAGGTAAGAGGAGTTGTTAGCACATGTGACACTATTCCCTATAGGAGGCTCAGGTGAAGTGAAGAAAGTACACTACAAGGTAATATGTTTTCCTGCACCACTATCAAAGTACCAAACATCTGAATCTATTACAACCATACACTACTAATGAGAAGGTGGGCCATAGCTATAATGAGTATTAAACAACCATTCTTCATTTTGAACAAGGTTAGAAAACTTTCTTTTAGGTATAGATGCCTCTACAACAAACATTTCAGCCTCTTTCTTGTTTGCCTCTTTTGCAACCAATTTTGAACAACTCTTAATGATATGATCATTTGCCTTATAGTACTTGCAAAACTATTTGTCCTTTTCTATCTTCTTGTTATCTTTGTCTTCCTTCTTTAATTGTGCAACATTGTTAGATTTATGCTTACTAATAGATGAGCTCCATTCACCTTTGCCCTTTTGAATAGTTAAGAAAGCTTGATATGCAACACACATAATTGAACAATTTTTCTTGGACTAATTTTCTTTTAGCGAAACAAAGACTAGCTCCTCCAATGTTAAGGCATTTGGGTTGCTTGCATCATTGACCAAAGAGTAGAAGCATCTAATAAGGATTTGGAAGACTCTTAAGAACAATCTGCACAAGTGAAGTATCTAGTAAGATTTCATAAAGAGAAATCAATTGCTCTTTCAAATGCTTGATCTTTATAAAAAAGTGTCCATTGAATTTCCTTCATTCATCTGCACTTTGCAAGTGTTTTCAAAGTTAAGAAACACGATACTCGTTTCTTGCTTAGTATATTGTTGTAAGAGTATCCTAAGCATCTTTTGTTGTTTAGCAAGAGTGAATGTGAGGGATAATGGTACACTTGATAGACAAAGTTATCAATGCATGTGCATGTGCATCTTTGCCATCCCAGTGAATTTACTTTACAGTAGGTGCAATGGGAACTATAGAAGCACCAAGAAATTGAAGTTCAACATCTCCAACATGACCTAGATGACTTGCAATCACTATATTTGCAGGTGTCATAAGACATGTTTCAATGCTTTGAACAAAATCCTTTTGCTACCAATACATGAGGCCACATATATGTTGTTATGTTTAGGTAGTGATGTGTGTGAACACACTAGGACCGTCGAGGCACTTTTTTCCCTCTTTAGGAGGTTTTTTTCTCCCGACTTGTATATACGCCTATTACCCTAACGGGCTATTTATCTTTGTACATTCTAGTGGTAATACATTCAGTATTGTGTGTTGTGCTCCAAGCTTCTTCTTCTTCCTTGTGTTGTTCGCGTGCTTCCGTAGATGTGTAACTCCAACAATTGGTATTCGAGCAGGTCACCGCTTCGTCCAGGGCATCATCGACACTCCTCTAGTCACAGTCTCGGAATTGCATGAAATTTTGTGTGCATACTCAAGCTGATTTGGAGATCAAAACAGCTTTATTGTGCCATACCAAAATCACGATCTAAGCTCGTTTCGGCTTTTGAATGCACTATCGCAGTGCTTATGTAGGCTATTTCATCTTTTTGTGCCAAAGATATATACCAATTTTGCTTTGCCAGTATAAGCGTCTCAAAGTCTGCTACAGGTCTAGCAGAACTTGTTTGGGTAGTTCTGCTCAACTTTTTCAGATACAATCATTTTTCTGCATCAATGTATTTTATTCAGTGGCCATGGCTGAAAGTAGTGATGTATTTCATATGTTGGATGTTGAGGATAAGTTGGATGGTACTAGTTATCCATTGTGGGCTTATATGATGTGTCATGTATTGGTCGCAAAAGGACTATTGAATATTGTGCAGGGTGTTGAAAAACATCCTATTACACCTGTGAATATAGGTACTATGAATACAAGTACTGAAGCTGATGCAGATGGTATTGAAGATGGTGATATTATGTAGATTCCTATTCGTGCTTCTATTTTTGTTGCACCTACTATAGATTAGATTCCTTGGGATGGAAGATATACTCAGGCACATGCATTGATAGCTTTGTCTATCAAACGTGCCATTATTCCTCACATTCACTCTTGCAGAATAGCTAAGGATGCTTGGGATACACTTACCACATTGTACCAAGATAGGAATGAGGCTCATGTTGCTTACCCCCGAAAACAATTGGAGAGTGAGCACATGAATGATGGTGATTCTATGGACAATTTTCTCACAAAGATCAAGGATTTGAAGGAACAATTGATTTTTGTTGATGAAGTCCTTCTGACAGTTCACTTGTGCATATTGTTTTGAATGGTCTTCCCGACTCATATCAGAGTTTTGCTTCTACTCTTCGTTTGATGATGAAAGGCAATCCAAATGCCTTAACATTTGAAGAGTTAGTTTTTGTTTTGTTGCAGGAAGATTAGTCTAGGCAAAACAGGTCTATTATGCATGTTGCAGATCAAGCTTTTGTGGTTAGTCAGAAGGGCTAAGGAAAATGGAGCTCTTCTACTAGTAAGCAAAAATTTGTTAATTTTGCACAATCAAAGAAGGAAGACAAAGATGAGAAGAAATAAAAAAAGTAGAAATTGTTTTGCAAATACTGTAAAGCAAATGATCATGTCATTAAGAGCTGTCCAAAACTGGCTGCTAAAGAGGCAAAGTAGAAGGAGGCCGGAATGGTTGTTGTAGAGGCCTCTACACCGAAAACAGAGTCTGCTAACCTTATGAAGGATGAAGAATGGGCGTTTACTATTGTTTGTAGTTTTGACCCATGTTCTCATGAGCAGTGCATGTGTGCAGTAGACTCAAATGTTTGGTACTTTGATAGTGGGGCGATCAAATATGTTACCTCACAATGTAGTTTCTTCTCTTCACTCGAGCTTTCCCCTATAGGGAATACTGTCACATGCACCAACAACTCCTCTTATCCTATCATGGGATTTGGTAAGATCATTCTGACTACTACTGATGATAGTTCTTTTAGTTTGTCAGATGCTTTATTTGTGTCTGGGATCAAGAAGAATCTCTTATTAGTTTCAGCTTTAACCAAGATTGGCTTGGTTGTGAAATTTGTTGATGATAGGCATACAATTCATGATTTGTCAAATGGTGACGTGATTATTGCTTCTAGCATTTTATATCATGGGCTGTATAAGCTCATAGACTATGAAAGATCTGTGAATGATTCAACATGTGTAGTACATGATTCTTAGGCTATGTCAGATGCAAAGCTTTGGCATGCACGCTTTGGTCATCTGAATTTTGCTAGTTTGCTACACCTGTAGAAATCTTAAATGGTGTCCTCTTTGCCCAAAGTTGACGCACCCAGTAAACATGTTTGTGAAGGCTGTATTTTGGGCAAAATGCAACGTCCATCCTTCCTAAAAGATGGTTTAGTTTGGGCTACTAAGAAATTGCAGCTTGTTCACAATGATGTTTGTGGTCCTATGCAGACACCCTTTTCTTGGAAATTATCTTTACTTTGTGACTTTCATCCATGATTTTTCTAGGCATGCATGGGTATATCTATTGAAGGAAAAGTCCGAAGTATTTATGTGCTTCAAATAGTTCCTCGTTTTGGATCAAAATCTGTCAGCATGTAAAATGGGAGCCCTCCATTATGATCGAGGGGGGACAATGCTTCAAATTCTGATCTAATGGCATAGAAATTGGCTTACAATCAGCCATACCATACTTTTGCAACATATTCAAGGCATACTGCCTCTACGACATCCATATACCTGTTTCTGTATGTATAAACTCAATGCCCAAGAAGTAGTGCAACACACCAAGATCTTTCATGTCAAATTCCTGCATAAGAAGTTGCTTTACCTCGTCAATGCTTCCTTCATTATCACCACCTACAATCAAGCCATCAACATAAATAGCCACAATCGTGATGCCATCATCATCCTTCCTTGCATATAGTGAATGATCTGCATCACACATAGAAAACCCAATGGTGGTTAAGTAATTAGCAATCCTTGCATGCCATGCATGAGGAGCTTGCTTCAGCCCATACAAAGCCTTTTGCAACCTACAAACATATTCTAGATGCTTTGAATCTTCATATCCTTGTGGTTGGTCCATGTATACTTCTTCGTGTAACTCACCATGTAAGAAAGCATTCTTCACATCCATCTGATGCAAAGTCCACCCTTTTGTTGTAGCTAATGCAACAAGTGTTCTGAAAGTAGAAATTTTAGCTACAGGACTAAATGTTTCCTCATAATCAATACCATATGTTTGTGCATATCCTTTTGCTACCAATTTTGCTTTGTACCTGCTTATGCTACCATCAACATTGTGCTTTACCTTCTAAACCCACTTGCAACCTATGGTTTTCTTTCCTTATGGCAATGGAACCAGCCTCCATGTATCATTTCCATAAAATGCAGCCATCTCCTCATCCATAGCTTTTTCCCAATTAGCATTACCGATTGCATCTTCAAAACAAGAAGGTTCGGCATCTTGTATTACATTTGTCATGTAGGCACAATGACGAGCCATGTAACTATCATATGTCAATCGTTGCACTGAATTACGCATCCTCCCAAATCTTCTTGGTCCTAGGTCACTTCTCCTTGTATCATCCAAATGTGCCTTTCTTACTCTTGGAGTCTTCACAGAGGGCAATCCAAGTTCCTCATCAAGACTCTTTTCAGAACCGCTTGAATCTCCATCAACATCTTCAAAACCTGCACATGTTTTATGACCAGTAGAAAGCTTTTCTTTACCTTTCTTGGATGTATTTGATGAATTTGCTGGACTGAAATTTCCATGCAATCTTCCACTCCATGGATTTGAGTTGGAACTATTGCTTGGTGATGCATCTGATCCACTCAAAACTTGAGATTCTGCACCTGATTTTTTAGCATTTACTTTATCATTTGGTTCAAGATTTAGTCCTTCTTTGGCATCTGCATAGAAGCTTGACATTTCATCAATTACCATATTTCTGCTCACGTTTACCTGTCATGTAAGTGGGTTATAACATTTATATCCCTTTTGCTCAAGGGAGTATCCAATGAAGACACACTTTTTTGCTTTTGGACCAAAGCTTCATCCTCAATTCATCTGGAACATGTACATATGCAATACAACCAAAAACTTTCAGATGTGATAAGTTTGGCTTTTTACCTGTAAACTTCTCTTCAGGTGTAACTTGATGTACAACAGTAGTCGGAGTTCTATTCATGATGTATAGAGCAGTATGCACAACTTTTTCCCAATAACAATGAGGCATATTCTTCTTAGCCATCAAGGCTCTTGCTATTTCTGCAACATGTCTATTTTTGCATTCAGCAATGCCATTCTGTCATGGTGTGTAGCTGCATGAAAACTGACACCGAATTCCATGATTTTTTAGAAAATTGATGAACTCATTTGACATGTATTCACCTCCTCCATCAGATCTTAATGTCTGAATGTACTTCCCTGCCTACTTTTCCACCATAGCTTTAAAATTTTGGAAGTGAGTGAACACCTCACTCTTCTCTTTCATGAAATATACCCATACTTTGCGTGTATGGTCATCAATGAAAGTAACATAAAACCTGCCACCACCCATAGATGTGGTCTTTGCTGGACTCCAAACATTTGTATGTACTATTTCTAGTACATTCTCACTAACATGCTTGTCATGTGGAAATGATGCCCTTGACTGTTTACCAAATTGACATGCTGCACATACCTTTTGCATTTCTGCAACTTTGAAATTTGGTAGTCCATAGACAATCTCCTTTGAATGCATCAATTTCAGCTTTTGCAAGTTTGCATGTCCAATCTGTTTGTGCCACATCTTTATATCTGCAATAACTCCTACACCTTTTGCAAACATGGCTGCATTCCATTGCCAAGGTATGTTCAGTAATGCGAAGTCCCCGGACAAGGTCGCGTTCGAGTTTCACCCAATCAATGGGTTGGAGTTTGTTTGGAGGTGGGAACATGTGATGTTCTGAATACATGATTCGTTCACGGGCAAACAGGTGTAGCAAATGCATTGGATGACTAATAAACACTTCTGAGTGGTATTCCCAAAAGCCGATGGTGAACATATCTTCAAACGTCTGCTTGTAACAGGTGGGCATGTATTTCAATCTGCAGTGCTAAGCATAGCATACCTTGAGAGAAGGTGTCGTGCTCATGTTGTAAACTAAGTCCAAATTCCCATACTCAAATCCTGGTATATTTATAGTGGGAGCCTTGACACATCGAAAGGTTTTGAATACTATCTGCATCATATCAAAAATCTTCACAGCATCTTTTGTAGTAAGTTTGCACACCATGTGGGTTGATATATGTGGGCGCGCTCTACTTCTGGTGGCACATCTTCAGGCTCAAATTGCATCGCATGTGTGGTGCACTTATGAGTAATGCTCTCAATTTGGAAATTATATTCCACTAGCAAAAGGAAATATGGCTTATACTATAATTCACTCGATATTATATGTTTGTGAGGGGCGATAGCCGCAAAATAGGATGACTTTAAAATAACCTCTTCAAGATTTGCCATCACATGTAGTTGCGCATCTACTCCTGCAGAGTGTTGGAACATCAAGCTTACACTATGCTTGAGGTAGATTTGATCTACATCAAAGGCTATCGTGTCGAAAGAATATCCATTGGAGAGTTCTTTTTCTTATGCTCATTTATTGTATGTTATGAGAGATTTTTGATGGTTCATTTACCGTTGTAAATGCCTTGAGCTTTACACATGTAAAGGTAGAAAGATAGAGCCCAAATCCCACGAATTTGTGGTGGTTGAAGTTGCATTCAATCAAGCAATCAATCACCTGAAAGTAGATCAAACTAGATCTTCACTTTTCCTAGATTGTAGGAAAGTGAATTGATTCCCTCCAACAACCATTCCCACCTTCATTTGAATTCAAACTGCACTTGTAGAAGTCATGGAGCACTCCTAGAGTCTACATAAAGACTTGAAATCACTTGTAAATACATAGAAGCAATATGCATGCACTTGTGACCATCATTGTCTTGCTCCTTCAATTCTCTACATCATCTTCTTCGCCAACAGTAATCTTGCAGAGGCTGCTGCTCTCTCTCCAGAGCTCTAAATTGAGTGCAAGATGGCTCATTGGAAAGATATTAGTGTCTAGTTTATGCATCTAATTTTTCATAGCATTTGGTTAAGTAAATTTGGAGAAATCTGAGTTTTTCTGTCTCGGGTCAATCTTTGTGTATTCCTGAAAAATAGGAAGTACCACCGGTGAATGTCTCATTCATTCCTATAGCATATTTTGCTTATTCCTTATACTTTTGTGCATTCTATACACTCAACCCTATGTGTATCACTCCCATAAAAGAATTTTTTCTAATTGTAATCACGCTGATCGCTATGGGCATTTGAAGTTCATTGTCTCTTCCATAGATAGTAAGTTTTTTGACCTAGTCGACCTACGAACCTATCTGTTTTGTATCGACTCATTGTCCTTGATGCTCCAAAGTACATAGTGTGTTTCTTTGCACTTATCACATGCTTATAAGGTCTATTTTAGTCTCCATAAGCTCAAGGGTTGGTCTTGTGCCGACTGGCGAGACCAAACTTTATCGCTTTGAAACACACTTTTCTACCTTCTACAAGCTTCTCCAAGTTTCTTTCGGTGGTATCAGAGCTAGAACAAGATGGGTGATGGATTTCCCTCAATGATTGAGAAGCTTGATCGACACAACTACGCCGCTTGGCAAATCAGAATGGAGGCCTATTTGCAAGGTAGAAATCTTTATGGAATTGTAGCAAGTGATGAAGCTATGCCTATTCCAAGATCCAAAGGAGGACCTACACAAGAGGAGATAGATAAGCTCACACTTTGGTGCACAAGGGATGCTCAAGCAAGGTCGTACATACTAAAATCTATCTCTGACTTTCTATTACCACATATTAGAGGATGCAAGACATCTCAAGAGACTTGGGATGCCCTCGAGACTTTCTTTTCTGCTAGTACCAAAGCAAGAAAGAATCATATTTGGAACGAGTTCAATCAAATGAAGAAGACACCTAAACAAACCATGACAGAGTTTGTTACCAAGCTCAAGGAGGTTGCGGATCAGTTCGCATCCTATGGAGAGCTGATTGAAGAAGAGGTCATCATGAGGCAAATTCTCAATGGCATTCGAAGTGATAAGCAATGGCAATCCTTCACGACGGCTTATGATCTCATCATGGATGTGCAAACTCTAGACTTCAACATCTTTCTTGGACAACTCTTCAATCAAGAAGCCAACAATAGCATAAAGGAAGGCAACTCTTATTATGGGAATTGAACTAGTGCTCTATATGCAGATAAGAAGGATAAGAAGCAGAAAGGCAAGAAGAAGGAAGAAGATGAAGAAGAGACTTCCCAAGCAAACTTTGCAAGCAAAAGCAAGTGGAAAGGGAAGAAGAAAGGACCAAAGCAAGACAAAACCAAAGGTCAGAATGTTCAACCTTGTGCCATATGCGATAAGACCAACCACACAACTCAGAATTGCTGGCTCAATGGGAAGACCCAGAAAGGAAGTGGAAGAGGTGGATATGGCAACAATAGAGGCAGAGGTGGACACAACTTCAACAATAACAATAGAAGCTATAATAGAAGGGACTACAACAATTATTCAGAAGATCAACCACATGAAGACTTATTGCTTCTTATGAATCTAAGCCACAAAGAAGGTAAAGAAGATGATCATTTGTTCTACATAGATTCAGGATGTTCGAATCATGTTACAGGCAACATTGCTCTTCTATCTGATTTGGAAAGTCCAAAGCATAGACATGAAGTGCAAACAGGGGATGACACAAAGCACAATGTGGAGAAGATTGGTCATGTCAAAGTTTCCAATTGCAAGACAAACATTCTAAGTAAGGTTCTCTATGTACCCACTATCCCTAAAAACCTAATAAGTGTAGGCCAAATAGATGAAAAAGGCTTGCAAGTTAGGTTCACCTAACATGAAGCTTTTGTGGAAGATCCATGTCAAGGCTTCAAAAAGATAGCCGGAGGTGAGAAGCATGGTAGGCTCTTTACTTTTGAAGTAGGAGAAACCACGAACATAGCTCTATTCAATTTTGGGTCTCAAAACCTAAGTGAGCTTAAAGTGTGGCATAAGAGACTTGCTCATGTGAATGAAAGAACCTTGAAGGATATATGCAGGGATCAAAGTGTTCTAGGACTCTCAAACATATCAAAGCAACACATGATCAACATGTGTGATGCATGTCAGATTGGGAAGGCACAACGACAACCATTCAACCACAAAGGCTACATCCACAACAACTTATTGGACGTAGTACATACAGATGTATGGGGACCAAGTCAAGATCCTTCATGGGTAGGATCAAGGTATTATGTCTCATTTATTGATGACCATAGTAGATGGACTATTCTATACTTTATCAAGAGTAAGAATGAAGTGTTTGATTGCTTCAAGAAGTATCTTGCACATGTGGAGAATCATACAGGTAGATCACTAAAGAAGTTTAGATCTGATGGAGGGGGAGAATACTTTTCCAAAGAGTTTGATGAGTTCTTGCAGGACAAAGGTATCAAAAGGGAAGTGACTACTAGGTACTCTCCTCAACTAAATGGAATTTCATAGAGGAGAAACAAGACACTGGTTGAATTAGCCCGAACAATGCTTGAAGAGAAGAAGTTGCCACATTATCTATGGGCAGAAGCTATTTCAATTGTTGTGTACCTTGTCAATAGACTACCATCCAAATCACTTCAAGGTATGACTCCTTATGAAGCATGGCATGGAAGAAAACCTAGTCTTGGACATTGCAAGGTTTTTGGTTGTTTAGCTTATTTTCATGTACCATCACAAATAAGAGGTAAGCTAGATGAAAGGGCAACAAAGGCAGTGTTTATTGGATATGATTCAACTCAGATGGGTTAGAGGTTTTTCAATCCTTCAACCAAGCAATTCACTACAAGTAGAGATGTTGTGTTTGAAGAACATAGGTCTTCGTATGATGAAGACAAACAAAAGGTAACACTACCATATGATCTTGATTTTGACTCTTATCAATCAGGAAGCAAGCATGATACACAGGTCCAGGATCCAAGAAGTGATACCGACGATGACCAAGATGAAAGGGAAAAGGATTACAAGCTATGGAAGTCAAGAGGCAAAGCAAAGATGCAAGAGGTTGGAGAATGCTCCAAACAAAACCTAGAAGATCAGCAAGAGAGAAGAAACAACCAGAAATGTATGGATATGATTCCACATTTGTTAGGAAGCATTCAATATACTTGGCAGAAGACTCTATTTCAGAGGAACCCTGAACCTATGAAGAGGCAAAGGGAAACCCTAATTGGGAAAAGGCCATGAAAGAAGAGATAGATGCATTGAAGGAAATGGACACTTGGGATTTGGTTCCAATGTCACCAAATCAAAAGCTAATTGGTTGCAGATGGGTATATAAAGTTAAAAGAAACTCATGGATCACTTTGCAGGTACAAGGCAAGATTAGTTGCCAAAGGATGCTCACAGACTCATGGTATAGACTATGAGGAAACATTCTCACTAGTTGCAAAGATGACTACAATCAGGACATTGATAAGTGTAGCTGCTGCAAGGAATTGGAGACTCCTCCAACTTGATGTGAAAAATGCATTCTTAAATGGTTAGATAAGTGAAGAGGTATACATGTCACAACCACCAGGTTTTGAAAACCCTAACCATCCATCTTATGTTTGCAGACTTAACAAAGCATTGTATGGATTGAAAATCTCCTAGAGCTTGGAATTACAGGTTGGTTACATATCTTCAAGATCAAGGGTTCAAAGCTAGCAGCTCAGATCCTTCTCTATTCATCAAAGGGATCACAATGAGGTTATCTATCTATGTGTATATGTAGATGATATTATTGTGACAGGTGATGATCTAAATGGCATTCAAAGGATCAAGAGACACATGCAAGAGGAGTTCAAAATCAATGACCTAGGTGAGCTCACATATTTCCTAGGTATGCAGGTGATATAAACACATGAAGGAATGTATCTGACTCAGAGAAGATACATTCACAATCTTCTTCTCAAGTTCAAATTGGAGAACACCAAACCTGCAGGTACACGTATGGAGATGAATCATAAACTTAGTGTTTATGAAGGTGAGAAAATTGAAGACATTAAAGAATATCAAAGCTTGGTAGGTAGCTTGATATATGCTACTCATACAAGGGCAGACATCTCATATAGTGTGGGAGTGCTTAGTCAGTTCATTCACTCACCGAGAAGACCACACATGGATGTGGCTAAGAGAGTACTTAAGTATCTCAAAAGTACAATCAACGAAGGTATATTCTATCCTTATTCTTCAGATTTGGATATGAAAATCTATTTAGATGTAGATTGGGCAGGAGCTAAGGATGATAGATAAAGTACATCTAGTTACTTAGCATTTGCAGGTTCGAAGCTAGTGTCATGGAGGTCCAAGAAGCAACCAACATTTGCTTTATCCTCAACTAAAGCAAAGTATAGAGGCTTCACCATAGCAACTCAAGAGGCAATATGGTTAAAAGCATTGTAGACAGATTTGGGACTTGTGAGTTCCAAACCTCACATATTTGGAGATAATGTAAGTTCCATGCATCTAGCGGCAAATCCTATTTTCCATGCGAGAACCAAGCACATAGAAGTCCATTACCACTTCATCAGGGAGAAGCTCACGGCAAATGAGATTGACATTTCTTTTGTTCCAATTGAAAAACAGGTAGCATATATGATGACGAAGGCACTTCATGGAATAAAGCTTTGTAGATTCAAAGCTATGGCAGGTATTCAACCTATTAGAGAATGAAGACTCAAGCATACTTTAGCTTGAGGGGGAGCTGTTGGAACATCAAGCTTACGCTATGCTTGAGGTGAATTTGATCTACATCAAAGGCTATCGCATCGAAAGAATATCCGTTGGAGAGTTCTTTTTCTTATGCTAATTTATTGTACTTTTTGAGAGATTTTTGATGGTTCATTTACCGTTGTAAAAGCCTTGAGCTTTACACATGTAAAGGTAGAAAGATAGAGCCCAAATCCCACGAATTTGTGGTGGTTGAAGTTGCATTCAATCAAACAATCAATCACCTAAATGTAGATTAAACTAGATCTTCACTTTTTTTAGATTGTAGGAAAGTGAATTGATTCCCTCCAACAACCATTTCCACCTTCATTTGAATTCAAATTCCACTTGTAGAAGTCCTGGAACACTCTTAGAGTGTATATAAAGACTTGAAATCACTTGTACAATACATGGAAGCAATATACATACACTTGTGACCATCATTGTCTTGCTCCTTCAATTCTCTGCATCATGTTCTTCACCAATAGTAATCTTGCAGAGGCAGCTTCTCTCTCTCAAGAGCTTCAAATCAAGTGCAAGATGGCTCATTCAAAAGGTATTAGTGTCTAGTTTATGCATATAAGTTTTCATAGCATTTGGTTAAGTAGCTTGGGAGAAATCTGAGTTTTTCTGTCTCAGGGTCAATCTCTACGTATTCCTGAAAAATAGGAAGTACCACTAGTGAATGTCTCATTCAGTCATATAGCATATTTTTCTTATTCCTTATACTTTTGTGCATTCTATACACCCAACCCTATGTGTATCACTCCCATAAAAGAATTTTTTCTAGTTGTAATCATGCTGGTCGCTATGGGCATTTGAAGTTCATTGTCTCTTCCATAGATAATAAGTTTCTTAAGCTAGTCAACCCGCAAACCTATTTGTTTTGTATGGACTCATTCTCCTTGATGCTCCGAATTACATAGTGTGTTTCTTTGCACTTATCACATGCTTATAAGGTCTATTTGAGTCTCCATAAGCTCAAGGGCTGGTCTTGTGCCGGTTGGCTAGAACAAACTTCATCGCTTCGAAACACACTTTTCTACCTTCTACAAGCTTCTCCAAGTTTCTTTTAGTGGTACCAGAGCTAGACCAAGATGGGTGACAGATTTCCCTCAATGATCAAGAACCTTGATCGACACAACTACGTAGCTTGGCAAATCAGAATGGAGGCCTATTTGCAACGTAGAAATCTTTATGGAATTGTAGGAGGTGATGAAGCTATGCCTATTCCAAGATCCAAAGGAGGACCTACACAAGAGGAGACAGATAAGCTCACACTTTGGTGCACAAGGGATGCTCAAGCAAGGTCGTACATACTAAACTCTATCTCTGACTTTCTATTACCACATATTAGAGGATGCAAGACATCTCAAGAGACTTGGGATGCCCTCAAACTTTCTTTTTTGCTAGTACCAAAGCGAGAAAGAATCATCTTTGGAACGAGTTCAACCAAATGAAGAAGACACCTAAACAAACCATCACAGAGTTTGTTACCAAGCTCAAGGAGGTTGTGGATCAGTTAGCGTCCATTGGAGAGCTGATTGAAGAAGAGGTCATCATGAGGCGAATTCTCAATGGCATTCGAAGTGATACGCAATGGCAATCCTTCACGATGGCTTATGATCTCATCATGGATGTGCAAACTCCAGACTTCAACATCTTTCTTGGACAACTCTTCAATCAAGAAGCCAATAATAGCATAAAGGAAGGTAACTCTTATCATGGCAATTCAACTAGTGCTCTATATGCAGATAAGAAGGATAAGAAGCAGAAAGGCAAGAAGAAGGAAGAAGATGAAGAAGAGACCTCCCAAGCCATTTTTGCAAGCAAGAGCAAGTGGAAAGGGAAGAAGAAAGGACGAAAGCAAGACAAAACCAAAGGTCAGAATGTTCAACCTTGTGCCATATGTGATGAGACCAACCACACAACTCAGAATTGTTGGTTGAATGGGAAGACCCAGAAAGGAAGTGGAAGAGGTGGATATGGCAGCAATAGAGGCATAGGTGGACACAACTTCAACAATAACAATAGAAGTTATAATAAAAGGGACTACAACAATTATTCAGAAGATCAACCACATGAAGACTTATTGCTTCTTATGAATCTAAGCCACAAAGAACGTAAAGAAGATGATCATTTGTTCTACATAGGTTCAGGGTGTTCGAATAATGTTGCAAGCAACATTGTTGTTCTATCTGATTTGGAAAGTCCAAAGCATAGACATGAAGTGCAAACAAGGGATGACACAAAGCACAATGTGGAGAAGATTGCTCATGTCAAAGCTTCCAATGGTAGGACAAACATTCTAAGTAAGGTTCTCTATGTACCCACTATCACTAAAAACCTAATAAGTGTAGGCTAAATAGTTGAAAAAGGCTTGCAAGTTAGGTTCACCCAACATGGAGCTTTTGTGGAAGATCCATGTCAAGGCATCAAAAAGATAGCCCGAGGTGAGAAGCATGGTAGGCTCTTTACTTTTGAAGTAGGAGAAACCAGGAACATAGCTCTATTCAACTTTGGGTCTCAAACCCTAAGTGAGCTTTGAAGTGTGGCATAAGAGACTTGCTCACGTGAATGAAAGATCCTTGAAGGATATATGCAGGGATCAAAGTGTTCTAGGATTGTCGAACATATCAAAGCAACACATGATCAACAAGTGTGATGCATGTCAGATTGGGAAGGCACAAAGAAAACCATTCAACCACAAAGGCTACATCCACAACAACTTATTGGACTTAGTACATACAGCTGTATGGGGACCAATTCAAGAACCTTCATTGGCAGGATCAAGGTATTATGTCTCATTTATTGACGAACATAGTAGATGGACTGTTCTATACTTTATCAAGAGTAAGAATGAAGTGTTTGATTGCTTCAAGAAGTATCTTGCACATGTGGAGAATCATATAGGTAGATCACTAAAGAAGCTTAGATCTGATGGAGGGGGAGAATACTTCTCCAAAGAGTTTGATGAGTTCTTGCAAGAAAAAGGTATCAAAAGGGAAGTGACTGCTAGGTACTCTCATCAACGAAATGGAATTGCAGAGAGGAGAAACAAGATACTGGTTGGATCAGCCCGGACAATGCTTGAAGAGAAGAAGTTGCCACATTATCTATGAGTAGAAGCTATTTCAACTGATCTGTACCTTGTCAATAGACTACCATCCAAATCACTTCAAGGTATGAATCCTTATGAAGCATGGCATGGAAGAAAAGCTAGTCTTGAACATTGCAAGGTTTTTGGTTGTTTAGCTTATGTTCATGTACCATCACAAATAAGAGGTAAGCTAGATGAAAGGGCAACAAAGGTAGTGTTTATTGGATATGATTCAACTCCGATGGTTACAGGTTCTTCAATCCTTCAACCAAGCAATTCACTACAACTAGAGATGTTGTGTTTGAAGAACACAGGTCTTGGTATGATGAAGACAAATAAAAGGTAACACTACCATATGATCTTGATTTTGACTCTTATCAATTAGGAAGCAAGCATGATGCACAGGTCCAGGATCCAAGAAGTGATACAGAGGATGACTAAGATGAAAGGGAAAAGGATTACAAGCTATGGAAGTCAAGAGCCAAAGCAAAGATGCAAGAGGTTGGAGAATGCTCCAAACAAAACCTAGAAGATCAGCAAGAGAGAAGAAACAACCAAAAAGGTATTGATATGATTCCACATTTGTTATGAAGCATTCAATATACTTGGCAAAATAATCCTTTTCAGAGGAACCCTGAACCTATGAAGAGGCAAAGGGAAACCCTAATTGGGAAAAGGTCATGAAAGAAGAGATAGATGCATTGAAGCAAATGGACACGGGATTTGGTTCTAATGTCACCAAGTCAAAATGTAATTGGTTGCAGATGGGTATATAAAGTTAAAAGAAACTCAGATGGATCAGTTTGTAGGTACAAGGCAAGATTAGTTGCCAAAGGATGCTCACAAACTCATGATATAGACTATGAGGAAACATTCTCACCAATTGCAAAGATGACTATAATCAAGACATTGATAAGTGTAGATGCTGCAAGGAATTGGAGACTCCTCCAATTCTTAAATGGTTGGATAAGTGAAGAGGTATACATGTCACAACCACCAGATTTTGAAAACCCTAATCATCCATCTTATGTTTGGAGACTTAACAAAGGATTGTATGGATTGAAACAAGCTCCTAGAGCTTGGAATTACAGGTTGGTTACATATCTTCAAGATCAAGGGTTCAAAGCTAGCAGGTCAAATCCTTCTCTATTCATCAAAGGGATCACAATGAGGTTATCTATCTATGTGTATATGTAGATGATATTATTGTGACAGGTGATGATCTAAATGGCGTTCAAAGGATCAAGAGACACATCCAAGAGGAGTTCAAAATCAATGACCTAAGTGAGCTCACATATTTCCTAGGTATGTAGGTGATATATACAGATGAAGGAATGTATTTGACTCAGAGAAGATACATTTAGGATCTTCTTCTCAAGTTTAAAATGGAGAACACCAAACCTATAGGTACACCTTTGGAGATGAATCATAAACTTAGTGTTTATGAAGGTGAGAAAATTGAAGACATTAAAGAATATCAAAGCTTGGTAGGTAGCTTGATATATGCTACTCATACAAGGGTAGACATCTCATATAGTGTGGGAGTGCTTAGTCAGTTCATGCACTCACCAAGAAGACCACACATGGATGCGACTAAGAGAGTACTTAAGTATCTCAAAAGTACAATCAACAAAGGTATATTCTATCCTTATTCTTTAGATTTGGATATCAAAATCTATTGAGATGCAGATTGGGCAGGAGCTAAGGATGATAGAAAAAGTACATCTTGTTACTTAGCATTTGCAAGTTCGAAGCTAGTGTCATGTAGTTCCAAGAAGCAACCAACAGTTGCTTTATCCTCAACTGAAGCAGAGTATAGAGGCTTGACCATAGCAACTCAAGAGGCAATATGGTTAAAAGCATTGTATACAGATTTGGAACTTGTGAGTTCCAAACCTCACATATTTGGAGATAATGTAAGTTCCATGCATCTAGTGGCAAATCCTATTTTTCATGTGAGAACCAAGCACATAGAATTCCATTACCACTTCATCAAGGAGAAACTCATGGCAAAGGATATTGACATTTCTTTTGTTCCAACTGAAAAGCAAGTAGCAGGTATAATGACGAAGGCACTTGATGGAATAAAGCTTTGTAGATTGAAAGCTATAGTAGGTATTCAACCTATCAGAGAATGAAGATTCAAGCATACTTTAGCTTGAGGGGGAGCTGTTGGAACATCAAGCTTACACTATGCTTGAGGTGGATTTGATCTACATCAAAGGCTATTGCGTTGAAAGAATATCCGTTGGAGAGTTCTTTTTCTTATGCTCATTTATTGTATTTTTTGAGAGATTTTTGATGGTTCATTTACCGTTGTAAAAGCCTTGAGCTTTATACATGTAAAGGTTGAAAGATAGAGCCCAAATCCCATGAATTTGTGGTGGTTGAAGTTGCATTCAATCAAGCAATCAATCACCAAAAAGTAGATCAAACTAAATCTTCACTTTTCCTAGATTGTAGGAAAGTGAATTGATTCCCTCCAACAACCATTCCCACCTTCATTTGAATTCAAACTCCACTTGTTGAAGTCGTGTAACACTCCTAGAGTCTATATAAAGACTTGAAATCACTTGTACAATACATGGAAGCAATATACATACACTTGTGACCATCATTGTCTTGCTCCTTCAATTCTCCGCATCATCTTCTTCACCAACAATAATCTTGCAGAGGCTTCTGCTCTCTCTCTAGTGCTCCAAATTGAGTGCAAGATGTCTCATTCAAAAGCTATTAGTGTCTAGTTTATGCATATAAGTTTTCATTGCATTTGGTTAAATTGATTGGGAGAAATCTGAGTTTTTTTGTTTCGGGGTCAATCTCTATGTATTCCTAAAAAATAAGAAGTACCACAGGTGAATGTCTCATTCATTCCTATAGCATATTTTGCTTATTCCTTATAGTTTTGTGCATTCTATACACTTAATCGATTTTGTATCACTCCATAAAAGGATTTTTTCTAATTGTAATCACGTTGGTCGCTATGGGCATTTGAAGTTCATTATCTCTTCCATAGATAGTAAGTTTTTTGAGCTAGTCGACCTGCAAACCTATCTGTTTTGTATCAACTCATTCTCCCTGATGCTCCAAAGTACATAGTGTGTTTCTTTGCACTTATCACATGCTTATAAGGTCTATTTGAGTCTCCATAAGCTCAAGGGCTGGTCTTGTGTCAGGTGGCTAGACCAAACTTTGTCGCTTTGAAACACACTTTTCTACCTTCTACAAGCTTCTCCAAGTTTCATTCACAGAGTGCGTCTTGCCCAATTCTTCGATGGTCGTCAACCAAGCTGGCGGAGGTAATTCATATGTGTCAAGTCCTCAAGCACTCCTACATGGTCTTCCAGGAGGATCTGCATTGATTTGGAGGGGACGACTTGAAAGTGATATGGACTAAGAGGCATATCCAAATTGTCCAGTGTGGCTTCAAAGTTCTCACGATTCTGTTGTTGTAGACGTTGATTTTCCTCCTTTGCAGCGTTGAGATGTCGGCGAAGAAGTGCCATGTTCCGTGACATTTGGGTGTTTCGCATCAAGTAAACATCTAACTGTGATTCAACCTCTTTCATGCATTCCTGTACCTGAGCTTCAAGAGTTTGCTCTTGCTTCTGATGTTTGATTTCCAAGTTTTGATAGTTTATGTTAAGATCCTGATTCTACAAGGTGAGTGCATCAAGCCGTACCTGTAATTCCTATGTAGTCCGTTGTAGGGCGGAATGCTATTGCGCGAGCAATAAATATTCTACATTAATTTGTTGCAGACATTGTATCATTTACTAGATTGCAGCATCAATAGTGGATGACAAGGATGATGCAAGGGTGGGGAATGCTACATGTAGGGTGGTTTGTAGTGCAATGGGAGTGGGAGTAGGGGTAGGGATGGTGGATGTCGTGGCAAGCAACAGAAGTGATGTGCGAATAGGTGACGTGTGCGTTGTGCTACGTGACGTGGTGGATGCATGTAATTGTGCGTCTGGTGAAGCGATGGGTGAAATATCCATATCACTAGTGGTACCTTCAGTGATCGCAATATGAAGAAGTGATGTAGTTGTGATGGTGCATGGTGGTGGGTGCAATTGTGTGGTGAGAGGTGACTGAGGTGGTGTACTTGGTGGCCATAAGAGGGGGACTTGTGGGTGGAGTTTCGAAGAAGGTCTTAACACTGGAAGAGGTAGATCGAGGCTGTAAAAAGGATGTGAAAGAAGTATAGAAGGAGGTTGGTTGTGTGGAGACGGTAAAGGAGTATAAGGGATTAGTGGTATATGAGGGGAAGTGAGGGGGTGGGGAAATGATGGGTGGTGTCATAATAGGTGGAATGGAAACAAAGGGGATGGAATCAATCGTCAAAATTGGGCTGGAGATAGGGGACCAAACACAAACGAGGGAGGGAATACAAACATCGGAGCTATCTACGATATCAAGGGAGGATAGGGTTGGGACCGGTTGTGTCTTGTTCATCTTCAAAATTAGCATTCTCTCCCTCTGATGGTGTAGTGGGGTACGTAGGGCATTCAAATTCTTGAGAGACAACATGGGTATCCGGACATTGAAAATCACTAGACAATACATCGGGGATCTCAAAATCAAACGTAGTACTGATATCTTCCATGCCCAAACTTGTAACTGGGAATGTAAAGGAATCAGAGACAAACGTAGAAGTTGTTGTGGGAGCCTCTATAGTCGTGGTGATAGTAGGCATTATGGTGGTATGCATGGTGGTCTCTCCTTGTGAAACCTCACGAAGTGTGGTAGATCAGTTCAGGTGAACGCGAAGAGGGGGGTCCGTTGATTGCGGTTGAATTGGAGATTGTTGGGGAGAGGTTTCGATTGTGGGCTGAGGTGATAGTGATGTCGTCACTTGTAAGCATGGAATGGTGTCGCACATGCGCTTGACTTGATGGGTTTTGGGGGGTCTCGTGGTTTTCTTGGAGCCTTTATATTGTTGTAATTGCACAGTTAGGAGGGCCCTCTCTATAGCGATATCATAAGCCAAACACATGTATATGATGCGTGTAAGAGCACAACATCCATGAACAACTTTTTTCTTCCCCCACCGATGTCCGGCCAATAAAAGTTGATCCTGAATATAAGTAGCAATATCAATTGTTTGAGGCCCTTTTGTGGCAAGATACAAACCAAACCAAAGATGCTTGTGTGGGATCGTAAATCGGTCCTGTGCAAGGAAGGCAAAGTGTTGTAGAAATATTCACAATGGACTGGTCAACTGAGGAGTGATGGCTGAGATGGCTGGCCATTTATCAACATCGCTTCACTTCATTGGTTCTGGGATGAGACGGGGTAATTCATGATACTGTCCTGCAAGTTTTAATTGAAGCACGCTTCTGCAAATATTTAAATTCATCGAGTAATGGAATAAGCATTCTTGGCCTAGGATCATAGGTTCTATAAGATCATCATCATGGAAAACCAACACTTTTATTGGCAAGGTCACATTCTCTATCGAGATTGGTAGCTCAACTTCACCTATGCAAGGGGTTTCTAGGCCACCTAGTCCTATGAGATAGGCTTCGAGAGGCTTAATTTCATACTCCCTACAAAGAGAGAGTCAAATTGCATTTGTTGCTGCACCAAAGTCGATTAAAGCCTCACATTGCATGCGCATGGATTCCTGTCCTAGAGTGATATTAATGAATGGTCTCCTATCAATAATACTAGGAGCATCTCTTCCTCCAAGTTGGCACATAGCTACAGGATATCGCGGGGCGTCCACTCGTTGACGTTCTCTACTTAGTCCGCTCCTTCGTAATCTCATTTGCTTAATGGGTTCCAATGCTTCTGCTTGGGCTTCAGCTCTGATTCGTTCCTCTTCTTCCTTTCACTTCTTTGCAAGAGTTAGTCGTTTAAGCATGTTTGTAGTTAAGGGTTCCTGATATAGCTTAACTCGGCATCCACTAATATAATCAGGCAATACTTCACCTTCAAGAGTTGCTAGTTGAACCGCACTGCTAGTTGATATCTTATTGATGATCATGGGTCCGTAACCTCGTTTCTCTAACTTGCGGGCATGTTGTTTTAGGGTGTAAAGTAGCACCAAATCTCCTACTCATAATCCTTTGTTCTTAATATGAGCATCAAAGTAGGCTTTCTGTCTCTTCTTAGCAGCGTAAATCCCTATTGTTGCTCACAGTCTTGTCTCTCCCAAGTGCTTTAAGTCAATTATTCTTGAGGAAAGCTCATGACCAGTCCATTCGTACTCCTGAGTAATTTTGAGTGTGGGTATGAAAATGTCTAGAGACAACATGGGATTCTGACCAAACACCATTTGGAGTGGTGTAGCATTGAGCACTGTTTTATAGACTACATGATAAGCCCAAAAGGCATGGTGTAATTGTTGATTCCAATCCGAATGTTGATTGTTCACAATTTTGGTGAGAATGTTGCACAAAATCTTATTAGTACTCTCAGCTTGTCCATTAGCTTGTGGGTGATATGGTGTCGATTTCTTGTGTACAACGATAAAGTCGTGTAATAGATATTCAATAACCTCGTTTAAGAAGTGAGTACCCCTATCACTTACAAGGTCAATAGGAAGTCCATATCTTGTGAAGACATTCTCTAACAAGAACTTAGCAGTGTTGCGTGCATCGTTTTTCCTTGTAGCCTTGGCTTCTACCTATTTACTAAGATAGTCGGTGGCAGCTATGATGTATTGGGCATGGGAATTCCTTGCAGGGGTGTTAATAGGTCCTACAAAATCTATTCCCCACTTTGAGAATGTGCACCCTCCCATCATGGGTCGTAGGGGCATCTCATCCCTAGGTATGGGATACTGAGTCCTTTGACATACATCACATCATTTACGTAGCTGTGGGCATCCATATGCAAAGTGGGCCACCATAATCCTGAAAATAGTATGACCTTGATAACGTGATCAGGTCCAAAATGGCCTCCTGCTGCACCTTGGTGTGCGACTTCCAATAGGCTAAGATATTTGCTTTCGTGCACACATATCCTTAGATAACCGTCTCATCCTCGCTTATACAAACTATCACCAATGAGATTTTATTCTAAGGCCTCTTGTTCTAGGTTGCGTCTACGTGCTACAGTCATGTCCTCTGGAAATGTCTTTGACCTTAGGTAAGTAACTAAAGGTTCACTCCAGTCTGGCATTAGGGTCACCTGGTATAAAGTAGCATGTTCTATTGGGGGTCTATCGCAACACTTTGGGCATTCATCACACAGTCTTTGGACATCTTTTTCCATTGTCGGCCAATACACACCTAACCTCCTTAAGTTTGATAGCATTGCTTGTCTAGAGTGGTGTTGCTTCAGTGCACCTACATGTACTAATTGCAACCAATTGTTATACTCCTGTTCTTCTACACAACAGGCAAGGATATTGTGTTGATCTTGCCTATAGATACTTCCTACGACAAGTTGATATCTCTGAGCTCTCGCTACCTCCTTCTCTTGGGTTCTTACGTGATGGTTCTTAGGTCCATATGTCAGTATTGGTACTGATGACTTGGCCCATTCAGGGACAATTTCAACATTGAAGAGATAAGCATCTGGAGCTCATCTACTACCCCAGTAGCTGCTTCCCTGAGTTATCCTAGAGAGGTGGTCTGCTCTTAAGTGTGTTTTCCCATTTTTTACTACAACTTCAAAATCATACTCCATCAAGAGTAGAAACCAATGTATTAGTCTACCGGTGTTGCATGGTTTGTTGACCAAATACAAAAGAGCTTGGTGGTCGGTAAAGAATTTAAACTTATTTGCCAATAGGTAATGGTGAAACTTCTTCACCGCATAGACCATTCCTAGTCCCTCTCGCTCATTAGTGGTGTAGTTTCTCTCTACAGTGTTCAACACCTACTGGCATATGCAATTGGTAAATCTATATTGCCCTTCTCTATGGGTCATCCCAACACACATCCTATGGCATGATTAGAAGCATCTACATGTACATGAAAAGGTTTATTCCAATCAGGCACCACTAGAATAGGTGCAGAACACAATCATCGTGCATACATGTGTATGAACCATTGGTAATAACCACAGTAGTCCATAAATGCTTGTACTTTGATGTTCTTTGGCTTGGGTAGTTCTTTGATTACTCGTACCTTATTTTCATCCATGGAGATTCCATTTTTTGAGACTATGTGACCAAGTATCTTGCCTTGTCTGACCATAAAAACACACTTCTCTAGGTTCAAACTAACTTGATATTTCCTACACTTTTCAAAGATGCATTCGAGCTCAAGGATATGCTGTGGTCTAAGCACTAAGTGAGCACATAGGTCATCCACATACACTTCTAGGTTCTTTCTTAAAAACTCTTTGAACACATGGCACATAAACCTTTGGAAAGTTACAAGTGCGTTTGTTAGCCCAAAAGGCATTACATGAAACACAAAGATATCCCACTCAGTGGCAAATGCCGTCTTGTGCTGGTCCTCAAGGGCAATAGCAACTTGATTATAGCCTGAGAATCTGTCAAGGAAGTTGTACACTTCCTTGCCTGCAACTCTTTCCTACAGGTGTTCTTTAATAGGTAGAGGGTAAATATCCCTAATGGTGGCAGCATTGACCTTCTTTAAGTTAATGCACACTCGCAACTTACCATTGTTCTCAGACATGACTATGATGGGTGAGACCCATTCGGTGTGTTCTATTTCGTAAATGAATCCGGCTTCTATGAGTCTGTCTATTTCTTCCTTGATTTTCAATGCATAATTGTCATTATATGTATAGGGCTTTTGCTTAGTGGGTCTTGCCTCGGTGGTCATGGGTATCCTATGGGAATATATGTCAGGATCTACCCCTTTCAAGTTTGTGTAACTCCATGCAAACACATCCCTATACCTCTTCAATAGAGCAATCAAACTTTCTTCCTCCTCGGCAGTCAAATCATGCCCTATGTACGTGCATCGTTCTTCTCCTTCCTCGATTGCCACTATGACTTTCTTCGTGGTTTCCTTATTGTCATAGGCTTCTCCCGAACTTTTGTCTCTTTTGGGCATTCTGATCATGATTTTTTGCTCTTCCACTGCATATTTCCTAAAGTTTTTTGGCACTTCCATCTAGGGTTCTTCTTCCTTGATTTTCACGCATCCCGTTGAGTAAAACTTGAATTTTCCTTTTCCTTCCTAGGGTGGTGAGACTTGGGGACGTGGCTTCTACCCAACCTAAAAATTCTTCTTTCAATGAACATTCAGGTCTGTCCGAATCTACTTCCCATTCCTCGTCATTCACCTGTTTACTTTGTCCCGAGATGTCTTCTTTAAGATTACCCTCTTCAGTTTCTTCTCTTACTAGGTTTACAGTGAAGATGGATATATCATAACCATCTTCATCACAATGGGGTGTCCATTGTTCTTCATTAATTGCAATATCCATAGTCGCTAAGATCTCTGCCCAACCATGGGATTCGAATTCCTTGTTTGGAAATACTACCGGAGCATACACTAGGTCCTCCACACGTCTAGAGGTAAGACCTACTCTTGACGTTCTGGCTTTCACACATTGCTCTTCCTTGGCTGCAGTTTTACACATCCAGAGGTGGTATCCTAATGCAACGATGATGGATCTGATCTTAAGTAATGTATCGATTCCTTCTCCTCCTCGTTTCTATGTACCGTATTCCATTACAAAGGTGGTACATCCCTATGTGAATAATCTGTGAGGTTCACTTTCGTGGTTACTCTTAGGTGTTGTAGGTACAAGGAATTGGTTCCCCAATCTTGTACTACTTGCAATTTTCGCATAAAAGGTCTACCTAAGAGCATCTCGTATGCTTGATTCTTTCCAAAATCGCATATTACAAAGGTATGATCAAATTCTACTCCACAAGTGGATAGGGTAATTCCTTCCGATAGTCCTAAGGGTCTTTCTATGTGCCCGTCTTCCATCTGCAACTTCATTCTAGTAGCTCTAAGGGCGGGTTTTCCCCAACCCTTCCATAGAGAAGTGGTCACCATACCTGCTCCTGCGCTTGTATCTAGGATGGCTTTGGTAGTGTGACCCTTATATGTAATGGGCAAACAAGCATTACCTTCCTCTCCTTCACACGCATCTCCCACTTTATCTAGGGGTATTTCAGGCACTTTTCCTCGTGCACTTGGTCTAGAGGAGGTTGTGGCTATTCCTGGGAACTAGTTGGATACATGTTTCCATAGTTCAGGTTTGATTTTCAACAGCTCATCCAAAGTTAAATGGCATTGAACTCTTGTGTTCCTAATAGCTTCTGTATTCCTAAGAAGAACTCAATTATCTTCCCTTACTCGAATAGTGGGGGCTTTCACTTGAATTGAACAGTCTTCCCAAGGGCCCGTGAAGTGAGGTAACTCTTGCAAAGAGTTAGATTCAAAACTAGTGTGCTCACTTGGCCAATCATCCATTTGATCTCCATAGATAGATGAGATGTCTGCAGGGAACTATTCTCCTAAGTCATCAATCTCGATTATAGGTGGTCGAGGTTCTTGTTCTTGTCTCCATCTTTCTTCTTGACTCTCTTTCAAGATGGTGTGTGAATCCATATAACCCATTTGATGATTTTCTAAATCTGACCTAGCCAGTTCAAATAGAGTGGTCTTCAAAGGTTCAATTTGGCTAGTTTGTGTGCTAGAACTGACTTTTGTAGGGTTAGATACGACTTGCCCTAGTTTCTCTAGGAGTCCTTGAAAATGTAACTCAGGCCTAGCCATAATTTACCACTCGAGGTATTGTGATGCCTCAAACATTGCCTGGGCTAATTCCACCATTTTCATGCACAGTTTGATTCCCTCAATTTCTAAGTCAACTCTTGGGTAATTCTTGCTAGATTCTCCTACTTGTGGTCCTTCTTGTATTCATGCTTGATAGGCTTTGAACATCATATCAAGGTTTTATGGGGTGGGGTCTGCTAGTAATGATCCTGCCTTAGAGGTTACTATTCATGCTTCAGCCTCCTGTGATGTCATCTCTAAGATTTTGTCTCTGGTTTCCCTTAGGCTTTCCTCTAACTCATTGATCTTTTTACCCCATTTTCTCTTGTGTCGCTCTTATGAATCTTTCCAAGTTCTCGATTTCTTTCCTGTTGATTCTCCTACTTCGTTGGCTTCAGCTATTTTTCTTGGGTTTTCTGGTTGTGTTTGCCTTTGTGCTTGGGCTCTAGAAACTGCTTGGATGGGCATGTACTGGGGCATGGAACCTTTCGAATGTTTCATTATGCCTATCATGTTGATGGGCGTTATTTTTGTGGAGGTGTTCGCGGGGTTCTTGGGGCAATCTCTTATGAAGTGATCCTTTCCACATTTAGGGCAAAAGCCTTGAATATTGAAGTATTGCGACTTCACTACAGTTGCTACATTTGGATAATCTTGTATGAAGTGGTCTCCTTGGCATTTATAACATGGTCCTTTGGGTGCTTGTGGTCTTAGTTGTCTAGCCTACGGTCTCGGGTTGGGGTTTGTGTGCATGGCCTGAGCATAATCCAGTCCCCAATTTTGCTCATACACAAGGTTCTCATAGTAAGAGTCTGAGTTTTTTGGTGACTCTATGTAGTACAACGGTGGGCTATCCACATGAGTGGAGTCAAAATTGTTTGCATTAGGGTCATTGTCTATGATCAAAGGGGTTGTGGGTACTAATGCCATGTTGGAATTCTCCTCTGGTGTAGCATACTTTACCAAAACTACATTAGCAGGGGGTGGAGGTTGTTGTCCTAGGACGGTTTGTGGTCTAGGATGTGCTTGATATGGTGCTTGATACTGAGGGGGGGCTCGATAATATTGTTGTGGCTGGTACTACCCTTGGTATCTACCTAGCTGATATTGATGAGGGTAACTCTGCCTAACCACTTATTTATTATATGGGCAATCCTGAGCAGTGTGGTTTGTGTATCTTTGTTCTATGGTACAATACATTCCATTGGAGTTTCCTATGGGTTGCATTGCATGTGGACACATGTTCGTCATATGGTCACATCCACAAGTATAATACCTTTGAGGGGGGCTAATTTGATGCCTGGTTTGCTAGAAACTCCCAATCGTTTGGCCACTTGTTCCACAAAATCCTCTATTGAGTTGGAATGTTTGGATGAAGTTTCGGTAGTGCTATCCAAGTATTTACAAACCTTAGGAAGTTCTAGCTCATCTCCTAAGTTATCTTCTATGTCTACGCAGATCCGTAAACATTGATCCAAGGTCCTTGGCTCCTTCAAGAAGACATATGATCTCAACTTAGCACTCAGTAGGCCATCTATGAACAAAGCTATCGATTAGTGGGTACTTTCAAAGGGGGAGATCTTTCTATGTATCGTCTAAATCTTCGACCGACCATCCTCACTGTCTCTTGAGGATTTTGTTTGAATGTGTGTATCAAGGAAGACATGTTGTGTCTGATTCCACTCTTGGAAAAGTCTATAATGAAGGACTCCATCATGTGGTGGATGTCTCTAAATTGATGTTGGTGCAGTGATCGGAACCAATCCAATGCATCACCCTTCAGAGTGAGTCTAAAGTAAATTGTGTAAACATGTCTTCAACTTGTTCAGCCGGTACCACCTGCTTGAATTCTGCTACGTGTTCGTAGGGATCTCTCGATCCATCAAAACAATTCTTCATAGCCTTCACTAATTGAGTAGGCCTCAAGGTTCTAGGGTGGTCTCTTGGTCTAGGTAGAGGAAAACCATCCCCACCACTATGAGCCCTATGATCCCTGAGAGGTTCTCTTTCAACCCTCCCACTTTTAGTGGGGGCCCTCTCCCTTCCTGCATGACGGATGAAACTACTCTCTTCATCTTCCTTGTTTTTCTCTCTATGTCCTTGAGATGTGCCAATACCCAAACTATCCTTAAGTTCTTGCGATCTTACTAGAGGAAAAACTAATTCTACTCCCCATGTATACACATGTCGTCCATGTTCTGTGACCTTATACATTCGTTATGAGGTGTCATCTAAGTATACTACCTTTCTTGGAATTTTTGGGTCCTTTAGTTCATAAATCGTATTTGCTCCTGCCGTAGTAGGATGCTCAGGCCTATATCTCCAAAAGGCTTCATCAGTCTCCTTATTCCAGAACAATTCTATACTCTTATTGTCTTCGGGCATCCACTTAAGAGTTATCACCCTCGTTAGTACGGATTTTCCTCTTGGTGTTCTAGGTTCCTCAAACTGTTTACCATGTCCTTCTGCATCTATGCTTGCATTTTCTACCATCTCACCTAGTTCATTTGTTGACTTGACCCTAATGGCGACAATATACATGGTCCCTTCTTTTTCTATGTAAGCCTCGTTTTCAAACTTACTGGCTGGATATTCTAATCCCATAGGTTGATCAGGATTATGTAGTTGAATCATTGACCTATGAAGGCCATCCTCATATATCCGTGCACCCAATCTATTTGTACGAGCATACTCCAATTGAGTCTTGTAGGGTCCCTCCATCTTCTCTAGGTGGGCTACATTAGATGACACTGTTGATATATTCAGGTAGTGACGTGTGTGAACACTCTAGGACCGTCGGGGCACTTTTTTCCCTCTTTAGGAGGTTTTTTTCCCCCGACTTGTATATACATCTATTGCCCTAATGGGCTACTTATCTTTGTACATTCTCTAGTAATACATTCAGTATTGTGTGTTGTGCTCCAAGCTTCTTCTTCTTCCTTTTGTTGTTCACGTGCTTCTACAGACATCTAACTCCAACAATTGGTATCAGAGCAGGTTGCCACTTCATCTAGGACATCTTCAACACCTCTTTATAGTCTCAGAATCGCACAAATTTTGGTGAGCATACTCAACGTGTTTCCGAGATCAAAATTGGTTCGCTCTCTGGTGTCGAAATCGCGATTTGAGCTCGTTTCGGCCTTCGAACGCACTCTCGCAGTGCTTGTGTAGGCTATTTTGTCTTTTTGTGCCAAAGGTATATACCAATTTTGGTTTGCCAAGCTACAGGTCTAGCAGAATTTTTATGGGCAGTTCTATTCAACTTTTTGAGATACATTCAATTTTTTGCATCAAGGTATTTTAGTCACACGCCATGGCTGAAAGCAGTGATGTATTCCGTGTGTTGGATGTTGAGGATAAGTTGGATGGTACCAACTACCCATTATGGGCTTACATGATGTGACATGTATTGGTTGCAAAAGGACTGTGGAACATTGTTCAGGGTGTTGAAAAACATCCTACCATACTTGCAATTGTTACAACTACAGGTACTGAAGCTGATGCAAAAGGTGTCGAATATGATGATATTCTGCATATTCATGTTCGTGTTGCAGTTTCTACTGCACCTACTGAGCAAATTTGTTGGGATGGCAGAGATGCTCAGACACATGCATTGATATCTTTGTCTGTGAAATGTGCCATTATTCCTCACATTCGCTCTTGCAGAACAACTAAGGATGCTTGGGATACACTTACCACATTGTACCAAGCTAGGAATGAGGCTCGTGTTGCTTACCTCCAAAAACAGTTGGAGAGTGAGCACATGAACGAAGGTGATTCTATGGAGAGTTTTCTAACAAAGATCAAAGGCTTGAAGGAACAATTGATTTTTGTTGATGAGGTTATACCAGATAGTTCACTTGTGCAGACCGTTCTGAATGGTCTTCTTGATTCATATCAGAGTTTTGCTTCTAGTCTTCGGTTGATGATGAAAGGCAATCCAAATGCCTTGTCTTTTGAGGAGTTAGTCTTTGTTTTGTTGCAGGAGGAACAGTCCAGGCAGAACAGGTCCATTATGCATGTTGCAGATCAAGCTTTCCTGGCTAGTCAGAAGGGCAAAGGAAAATGGAGCTCTTCAACTAGTAAGCAGATATCTTCTAATTTTGCACAATCAAAGAGGGAAGACAAAGATGAAAAGAAATGAGAAAAGCAAAAATTGTTTTGCAAGTACTATAACGGAAATGATCATATCATAAAGAACCATCCAAAACTGGCTACTAAAGAGGCAAAGAAGAAAGAGGCTTGAACGGTTGTTGTAGAGGCCTCTACACCAAAAATAGAGTTTGCTAATCTTGTGCAAGAAGAAGAATGGGTGTTTACTAGCGTTTGCAGTTTTGACCCATCTTCTCATGAGCAATGCATGTGTGCAGTAGAATCAGATTTTTAGTACTTTGACAGTGGGGTGACCAAACATATTACCTCGCAGCACAGTTTCTTCTCTTCACTCGAGTCTGCCCCTACAGGGAATATTGTTACACGTGCCAACAACTCCTCTTATCATGTTATGGGAGTTGGTAAGATCATTTTGACTACTGCTGATGGTAGTTATTTTCACTTTGTCAGATGCTTTGTTTGTGCTAGGGATCAAGAAAAATTTGTTATCAGTTTCTATGTTAGCCAAGATTGGCTTGGTTGTGAAATTTGTTGATGACAAGTGTTCAGTTCATGATCTATCAAATGGCGACGTGATTATTGCTTCTGGCATTTTATGTCATGGGTTGTATAAGCTCATAGACTATGAAAGATCTGTACATGATTCGGCATGTGCAGTACATGATTCTCAGGCTATGTCAGATGCAAAGCATTGGCATGCACGCTTTGGTCATCTGAATTTTGCTAGTTTGCTACACCTGCAGAAATCTGAAATGGTGTCCTCTTTGCCCAAACTTGAGGCACCTGGAAAACATGTTTGTGAAGGCTGTATTTTGGGCAAAATGCAGCATTCATCCTTCCCAAAAGATGGTTTATTTCAGGCTACTCAAAAATTGCAGCTTTTACATAGTGATGTCTGTGGTCCACCTTCTTTTGGGAATCATCTTTACTTTATGACTTTCATCGATGATTTTTCCAGGCATGCATGGGTATATCCATTGAAGGCAAAGTCCGAAGTGTTCATGTGCTTCAAATAGTTTTTGGTTTTGGCTGAAAATTGGTCAGCATATAAAATGGGCACCCTCCGTTCTGATCGAGGGGAGGAATATATGTCTTCTGATTTTAATACATTTTTGGTTGAACGTGGGATAAAACACCAGTGTACAGTGCCATATACACCTCAACAGAATGGAGTTGCTGAATGAAAGAACAGGTCACTCACGGAGATGATGAGGTGTATGGTCAAGAGTCAAGCTTTACCACATAGTTTCTGGCTTGAGGCTGTCATATGTGCAGCATATGTACTTAACAGGTGTCCCACTAAAGCGCTACAGTCTATCACTCCATATGAGGCTTGGCATGATCGCAAGCCATCTGTTGCTCATCTACGTGTTTTTGGTTGTTTGGCATATGCATTAGTGCCCAAACAACATCACAGAAAATTGGATGATAAAGCAGTAAAATGTATTTTTTTTGGTACAGTTCTGAAAGTAAAGGCTATCATCTGTATCATCTACAGACTAAACACATTTTGGTTAGCCACGATGTTGTTTTTGTGGAAGATGCTATTCAGCCATTGCTTTCATGTACTAAGGAGACATCTGTTAGCTCCAAAGACATGTATGATACTTTGCTACCTCTTTTTATAGGTGGAAAGTCTAGTGTTGGTCCTAATGAGGCAACTTCTCAACCTTTGCAGGTTTCATGTGATGATGCAAATCATTCCATTTTTAATGCAGATTTACACGATGCACTTATTGACGAGAGAGCTGATATTGAGCAAGCAAGAACTGTGCCAAAATGGTTGGTGCAAACCTTGTGTGACAGCAAATTAGATGCACCTCTATCATATCGTACTCGATGAGGCTCTCATAATGCCTCTTTGTGCATCAGATTGCTATGTTATGGCTGCATCTAGTCTCTGTGATGAGACTGAGCATGTTTCATTTGATGAAGCACAAAATTCATAAAATTGGATGGCTGCTATGCAATCTGAATATGACACTATAATGAAGAATGGTACCTGGTCTTTATGTGACTTTCCTCTTGGCAAGAAGGCCATTGGCACAATAACCATATTGCCTTTTGATATGTGAAAGGACTGAGCATAGAAGACCACCTTGTAACCAAGGTCGTCAAATTGACCAACTGGCATCAAACTGTGTGATAACTGAGGTACATGGCATACATTATGCATAGTAAATTTTGAACCATCAATGAACTGCACAACCACATCTCCAATCGTGAAAACATCATACTAATAAGAATCACCAAGTCTCATAGTACCAAGAGACTTTGCTACATAAGTAGAGAACTAGTCTCCATGTGTTGTTGCATGGAAAGAACCACTTGAATCTAGCAGCCATGTGCGGGAAAGAGAATCAACCATAAGAGCCTCAATAGGCATAGTATTGTCAAGTGTCATTACATCAACATCATCAGAAATAGCATTGATTTCTTCAATCTTCTTAGTCAAAGTAGATGGTGTAGGTAGTTGTTTAACATGCCCATCAACATTTTGCCCTTTACATTTCAAATTCTTTAATGCATAACAATCTTTTTTCATGTGTCCTTTCTTATGAAATAACGGCATTCGATGTCCCTCTTCCTTGATTTACTTCTACTCTTATTTTGTTGACCATTATTTTCCTTGTTCTTGCTCCTACCACATTGCTAATTCTTTCCTCATTAATAATCATGAACATTATATGCATCTCCAGTCTAAGTGCCAACCGTAGATTTTCTATGAATATCCTCACTCAAGAGTGCTCCACCTATGTCATCATAGACCAATTTACCACTAAGTGCACTATTGCTAATAACATTGCAAAATGTATCCCATGATGATGGTAAGGTGCATAACAACAAGACATCTTTCATTTCATTATCCATGTCCATTTTTAGAGCTTGTAACTGAGAGAACATAGCATCAAACTCATCCGGATGAGCAAGAATGATATCTATGTCCTTCATGCAAATATCATATAACTTTCTCATCATATACACTTTATTTGATGCTGTTTCTTTTTCATATGTACCATATAACTTTATAATTTCACAATCCAATAGTGTAAAGTAAACACTATCTACCAAGCGCAATCAAATGGTAGACCTAGCCATTTCATCCAACTCATCCTAATCATCTTGATCCATGTCAACATGCTTTTTTGAGATTCCATTTATTGGATTCCATTGCCTCCTCTAAATCAACACATCTTTAATCTGATTCTTCCATAGAGAAAAGTTTGTGCCATCAAACTTTTGGATCTCAAAATGGTCTTTGCCCTGCAAGTTATAGCTCCTTTGGGGAACACTGGCACTAGACCCTAATCTATTGGATGTGTGTGAGATCTTTCATGCCATAATGATTGAGAACTGATGAGAATGATAATGGAGCTAGAAGATCCCAAACACCACTAAGGAGCTCAAAAAAGGATGACCAAGTGTCAAATTTTGGGAAAAAATAATTGAGTCTCCCTAGAGAAATGGATTAATGAGTAGTAATGACCAACCAAAAGAATTTTGTGAGAAGATATGTGCTCACACCAATAATTGTATCAAGGAGTAAATCGACCACTATAGTTGACAAAACAAAAATCTATAAAACTTTTGGTAGAGTCTCCTCTACAAAATGAGCACATGAATAGTGTGAAATGCACATAAAACTACAAGTACTCACATGTAAACCTTCATAAGCGATCACTAACTCCAATGCATATAATCAATTAACTGAAAGAAGACAACCTGGCTTATCGAGCACATATGAACAACTAGCTTACGTCTCCTATGGTGAGGTTGGGTAAGTCTTCTAACTTTATCATCGAAGAGAACCCAACATCTGGGTGTCTCCTAGTTAAGGAAGCTTGCCACGACCCTCTTTATCAACGTCAAAGGATTTATGCAAAAACATCACTGCTATATCAATGACCACATGGACATACATAAGCAGTATCCATAGAAGCATGCATAGTGTGTATGTGCTCATTATATGCAGTAAGATGGCACTTAAAGGATAAATTCATAGCCCAACAACTAGCCAACAACACCTACAAGTGTCTATCAACTCTATTTTTTTGGATCAAAAAACCTACATATACTTGTGGTGGCTGCTCCCATCACAACCAAAACCTTTCAAGAAACAAGTTCATTTACTAGTATGGTTGAACAACATAGCTCCAAATGTGAATATTACTTGTCAAATAAGTACAAAGAATACTCTTGTTGATGTTCTTGAACCTATGTAAAGAGAACTATGCACAAAAGTATTCCAAAATGGCTCCAAGAATCATCCCAAAAATGCTTCAAAACAAGATTTGAAAGCAAAGAATGAAGCTCTAAGGGACCAAAACATGTTCAAGGTAATTTTAACCTTAGTCTTTCCCCTTCTTCAAACACCACAAGAGTGTACCTTAGTGGCAAGGGAGCTTGTCGATTAAGAGGGCTCTAAGGGGAACAAGCCAGGATGGGTAACCTCCTAGGAAGTGCCAAGAACCTTTGTCTTCCTTGATCGTTGACATCCTCCCTTGCGTGCAACCAACAGTGCCCACGGTGACTTTGGTAACTCGGATGACAAGGTATGCCAAGGTCTATGCCTTGGTCACCACCTTAGTCATATGCATTGGTTGGTGGGCAGGTGCTCACTTTGCTCACACAAAAGGAACAAAGCTTTGCTTTGAAATGCTTTGATAACAGTGAATTATTTTGATGACGATGCATCACATTGAACTCTCCTTCTTGAGAGCTCCATGATGATACCCTCAAAGTAGAAAACTAAGCTCCATGCACCACACTTAGTAGTCTGCATAGAGGCTATAGAATATGCAAAAAAACACAATACAAAGGGAGCACAAAGATAGAGTTCGTAGGTATTACAAATGTAGTCGAACTTACAGTCTATGGCTGACTAGGCCACTATATGTTTTATTAAGGAACATATACAAAAGTGACGGGTATCCATTTGGCCTTTCACATGGACACTAACAATAATACATCCAACAACATATTGATAAAGAAAAAACATCAAATGCATCTCTAGCATCATGAAAACTCATGACTTCCATGGGAGTGGCAAGTAGTTTGCAATCTTCAAGGCCACAATGCTACAATAGTGTGTCAATATACTTTGTTTGATGCAAATTTATTCCCCCACCCGCTTGCATAATGAATGCCCAAATAATGGTGCAAATGTCCAACCTAACATCTCAAAAGATGCATGCAAATCAACCTTAAACTTAGCAACATGCTTCTTATTAGGACTATTTATTAGCATTTCATCAATATATACATCAATGATCAGAAGTACATCATCTACTCGCTTAACATATAAGGTGTTCTCAAACGGGATGTTCCCAAATCCATGTGATAGTAACTAGGCATGTATATTTTCATACCAAGCACACGGTGCTTGTTTCAATGCATATAATGTCTTTTCCAACCTAGGAGCTTTGTTTTCATGCCCTTTCTCCACAAAACCACTTGGCTGAAATGCATACACCTTCTTGTAAATCACCGTTTAGTAATGCAATTTTAATTTCCAACTGATGTACATTCCAACCATGATGAGCTATATTGCATAAATGCTATGACTAGAGGTCATTTGACATGTGGGAGCAAAGGTCTCATCAAAATCGATGCCCTTCTCTTGATCATAACCTTTGGCAACAAGCCTAGCCCTATACCTATCAATTGTCCCATCAGACTTACATTTTCTCTTGTATACCTATTTAGCGCCAACGGCCTTTTTTTTGTGGAGGAAAATCACATAAAGGAAATGTACCAGTCTTCATAATATCATCATATTATGATTTCATGGTAGCCATCCAATTTTCCAAATTGTATGTTTCATCAAAATAAATAGGCTTATTCTCATCACAAAGACTAGAGACAACCATTGCATAATAATCTAATGCAAAAGAAGCATTATGAGAGCATGAACGAGTATGATATGATAAAGGTGCATCTTAACTTGTTTCCTCTCAAAATTTGTACCATGCATTTAGGCATATTATCTACCTCTTTTATGTCATTTCTCTCTTTAATAATTGCATCAAATAAATCTATGTCAAAAATGGAATGATCTGCACCATCATTAGAATTTGTAAGGGATGAGAAATTGCCTCACTAAGGTTGAAACTTGATCTATAAAAAGATGGAGAAAAATTTCATAAACATCCTTTGAGCTAAATGATGTCTCTTTGGTACATGAAATTAAGGGCTCAACTGCATTTTCCACAAAAACAACATCAATCATTTCTAAGATAAAATGTGCTTAGTTTGTGGATGATACACACGATAGCCTTTGCTTTCAAAATTGTACCCAAAAAAAAATTGCCATACGTGTGCTTCCTCTCAAAAAATCCTTTTTGTTGAGGTGTATATGGCATTGTACATTGATGTTTTATCCCATGTTCAGATAGAAATGCATTAAACTCACACACATGTACTCCTTCCCTTGATCAGAATAGAGGGTGCCCATTTGACATGCTCGCCAAATTTAAACCATAACCAAGAACTATTTAAAGTACATAAAAAATTTAGAATTTGCATTAACTAGATAAATCCATGCATGCCTCCAAAATTCATCAGTGAAATTCATGAAGTATAGGTAATGCCCAAATGAAGCTTTCTACATAGGATCACATACATCATTATGAACAAGCTGCAATTTATGTGCAACTCTAATTAAGCCATCTTTTGGGGATGAAGAATGCTGCATTTTACCCAAAATAGTGCCTATATAGACATCCTTAATGGGTGCCTCAAGCTTTAGGAGAGAGGATACCATTTCATATTTCATAATTGAAGCAAACAAACTAGCAAAATTTAGATGACCAAAGCATGCATGCCAAAGCTTTGCATCTGAAATAGGTTGAGAATCATGAACACCACATGCTAAATCATTCTTAGATTTTGCATATTCTATGAGCTTATATAGCCCACAACATAGAACTCCAAAAATGATGATAACATTACCATTCAAGAGATCATGAACTATACTTTCGTGATCAATAAATTTGACAACTAAGCCAATCTTGGCAAGTGATAAAATTGATAATAGATTTTTCTTGATCCCTAGTACACATAAGGTATCTAACAATGTGAAAGAACTACCATCAAAATTAGTCAAAATAATTTTTCCAACTCCCATGACAAGAGAAAAGGATTTGTTAGCACATGTGATAGTATTCCCTATAAGAGTAGGTTCAAGTGAAGTGAAGAAACTATATTGTGAGGTAATATGTTTGATTGCACCACTATCAAAGTACTAAACATCTGTGTCTACTATAGATATACACTGCTCATGAAAAGATGATTCAAAACTACAATGCATAGTAAATGGCCATTCTTCACTATGGACAAGATTTGGAGACTTTGTTTTAGGTGTAGATGCCTCTACCACAACCATTATAGCCTCTTTCTTCTTTGCCGTTTTGCAACCAATTTAGGAAAATTTTTTCTCAAATCATCATTTGCCTTACAATACTTGGAAAACTATTTTTGCTTTTTTTGTTTTATTCTCATCTTTTTCTTCCTTCGTTGACCATGTAGCATTAGTATATTTTTGCTTACTAGTAGATGAGCTCCATTTACCTTTGCCCTTGTGACTAGCTAAGAAAGCTTGATCTATAACATGCATAATTGAATTGTTATGCCTACTTTGATCTTCCTGCAGCAAAATAGAGACTTATGAATTAAGACATTTGAATTGTCTTTCATCACCAACCCAAAAGTAGAAGCAAAAATCTAGTAAGAATTTGGAAGACCATTAAGAACATTTTGCACAAGTTAACTACCTCGCAAGATTCCATTAGCATAAATATAAAAAAAAATCCATTAAATCTCCTTCATTCATATGCTCACTCTTTAGTTATTTTTGTAAGTAAGCAACATGATCCTCATTTCTTATCTAGTATAATGTTATAAGAGTATCCCAAACATATTTTTCTATCTTGCAAGAGCAAATGTGAGGAATAATGGCATGTTTGATAGATAAAGCTATCAATGCATGTGTATGTGCATCTTTTCCATCCCAAAGAGGTTGCTCTAAAGTTGTTGCAACAAGAATCATAGCATGAAAGAAAATTGAAGATAATAATCTTCAACACCATCTGCATCACCTTCAATCACTGTATTTACAAGTGTAGTAGGATGTTTTTCAACACTCTGGACAATATTCCATAGGCCTTTTACTACCAATATATGATGCATCATGTATTCCCACAATGGTTAATTAGTACCATCCAACTTTTCCTCAATAACCAATATACAACAGAAATCATTTCTTTCAACCATGGCCAAAGATTAAATAGCCTAATGTGGAAAATTTATTGTATCTCAAAATGTTGAGCATAAATGCCTCATTGATCTTTTTTAATCATGTAGTAGACTTCAAGGTACTTTTAGTGGCAAAACAAAAACTATATATACGTTTGGCACAAAAGGAAAAATTACCAATTTTTATGCAATTTTATGACTATGATGAGATCGGTATTGATGATGCCTTTGAGAAAGCAACAACCTACTATGATACCAATTGGTTGAGTCTGAGGTATAGGGAAGCACATGAATGCCATAAGGAAGAAAAAAAAACTTGGAGAAAAACACAACACTGATTGTATTATCAAGTGAATGTGCAAAGATAAGTGAACCATTAGGGTTATAGACATATATACAAGTTGTGGGTTATTGGCATACATACAAGCTAAGGGAGGAAAACAACCTATAGAGGGAAAAAAGTTCCCCAATGATCCTAAGTGTGTTGACACACATCTGATGCAAAATATAACATCAATATTCTTTCCTTGGTATGACTCCTCCTTGAGGAGCTTTTCTCATATGATTTAGGTAGAGGAAAGACTTCCTAGTCAACTTCTAATATGATCATCATTTTTAGTCTATGTATGTGATGAGAAGCTCCTTTTCTAGATGTTTCCTATCTTGAATGACCACAGAACTTTGATTCTGTTTGTTGAGAGAAGTGTAAGTCCATAGGACTAAGTTTAACTCAATAACTAGCTACATTTATGTAAGCTTGGAATCTTGTGGGAGAAAATCCACAAAAAAACAATAAGAGGAATAAACCTCTTGGTGTGATCAGTAGCTCGTCACCTATAGTGGCATTCAACCACTACTTCTCTTATGTCACATGTTTTGTCAAGAAGCTCATACACTATGTACATAGTGATTTGCTTGAACATGTAGTTCCCTTCGATGAGCTTTATGGCTAGATTCTTCCATGGTTATAAGTCTATGGTAGGACACAAACACATAACATTATGATTCAATCCACCTAAGTACATTGTTGATCCAAGAGCATTAATGTACATGTACTCTAAGATAGTATGACACGCCTTCTATTTTGAAGAAGATTTCTTGCTTCTTAGAGGTTTTGCATGTCATTGAAGTTATGTGTGACTTCAAAGTCTCTCTCAATTTGCTAGAGCTACTAGAAGCGAGTTTTCATGGAGGATTTTGAGTCATACACTTCCATTTATTTGTTTGATACTAGTATACAACAATATTTCAAGTGCATTAGTCAATTTCTTCACATGTTTTGTATCAATTTTTGGTTTCATTCTTTTGTTATGTGTGATTCAAGTGCCCTATTTGCATATGTGCCACAAGAATAAATCACTTCAAGTGAGATATCTAACAATACTTTTACTAGGATTTGCAAAGTCCTCTAGTGGGGATGAACACAAGGGAATCACCCCAGAAGACCCTAAAAGCTTAGTTGGCCTGATCACAACACTCCAAGTTGCAAAATCTTGTCGCAATCTTTTATAAAAACAAGTGAGAACCTGGAAAGTGTAAACATCTTAGAAAAACTTCAAATAAAAAGTTGATTTCTCAATAAAACACGATTTCCCTAGGGTATTGTGATTTCTTTTGATGGAAAATCATAATTTCCCAAAACACAATTTCCCAATTTTAGAATTTCCCAAAAAAAGTTTCTCACACGATTGGGAAATCATGATTTCTTTGAAAATAATTTCCCAAGTACAATTTCTCAAACACTTGTTATTTCCCAAGAATGAGATTTATTTGGTATGATTTCTCTAGAAAATCATGATCTCTGAATGTAATTTCCTAAGTACAATTTCTAGATTGCACACATTATTTCTTGGTAGTAAATTTATTTCCCTCATAAGTTCAATAGAGAATCGCAATTTTCCAAACAAGGAAACCATGATTTCCCATGAAAGATAAATCAAGATTCCGAGTTTTAGGCGACGTAGGCGCTCTTTGGCAGATTTATTGGTGAATCAAACTATGTTTTCTATTGTCATAAGTCCAAAATTCAAAAATTTTCAAAGGAAAACCATGGTTCCTTGTGAAAAAGAAATTGTGAGCTTTGAATGCTCATTGCTCAACACACTGACTCTAATTGAGATTAAAATTGAGAACAAGGTAAAGTGTACCTAGAAGAATCTATTCTCAAAGCTTCACGTGGTTTGGTCCTTTGGTTTGCATGTGGTAAGCTCAAGAAGTTTCTATTCTCTCCCCTCTCACTAAGTTCTCTCTCACATGAAAGTTTAAGCAAATGATAGTCCTTGCACACTTACCAATATCGAGTGTCAAAATCTTTAGTGACATCTCTAACATATGAAACTAAAAGAGCGTTATGAATCATCAAATCTCTCATTTCCACACAAACAAAAGAACTCTTTGGGCTCCACAAGCTACTTTAAACATGTTTTATAGAGAACATGACAATTTATTCACCAAAGACTACTTTCTTGGCTTCCAAGATCCATGCATACCTAAAACCATAAAAATTCACATTGAAAGCATCAATCCTTTATCTCATTGGTAAAGGTAGAGGCCTTTGGTAATCATGCCATTTTGTTGTCGTATGCAAATCCACAGAGATGGAAAAAGCTCTTCAACATCAACTTCAAGTGAGTGAATCAACAAGAGCTAATTTTGAATTGAAGTACCTTACGCACTTGGGGGAATGTAGACCAAAAAATAGATTAGAAAGCATCATCAATATAGAAAAACAAGTGATTAACCTTGGAATACATAGGTTGTTGAACTTTACCTATAGATATCACATAATTGTTAAGTGATATCTCCACTTGTGCTTCCTTATTATTGGATCAAAGATTAATATCCAATCCAACAAGAATTACTCCAAACAGACACTCTTGCGTCGAGAAAGTATGCTCTTTATACTTGCAAGAAGAGAGTATTTCTTGTCTCAATGCTCCTTATCCGCCTCTAATAGCCTTGAAAGAGCTCTCAATTGCCTAGATAACAACTTGGCAAACTCAAATATCACTAAACATGACAAGAAAGACGCAAGAGGAAAGAGATAAGTTGAAGAATAAGGCAAGAGTAGGAATTTAAGTGAGTTTCTTGTTAGAATAAATGAACAATCTTTACAAAATGAGCTCTCATTGAGCTCAACAAAAATATACGGCAAATTTTCACATAAAAACGATCAAGCTAGTTAAAAATTACCCTCTAGTTAGTGGGATCCTAGGCTTCTATCAAAAATCTTTTAAGTAAATTTATTGCTTTCCCCAAACGTCACACATTATTAAATTAAGTACATTCTATAAAAATGGTTTCCTAGTCCTAGCAAAAATTTTGTTACAAAAGTATATTTGAAAGAAAAATGATAATTCTTCATGAATCTTTCATGACATTAGCACTTTGACTTCTTTGAACCTTCACTTGAGCTAGTCTATTGGACTTGATTGTCGAATGTCTACATAGTAGACTTTGGTACATAGAGCACCTTTGGGCTACTCCTTCCATAAAGAAATGACAAGAAAGAATCAAAATAAAGTAGAGAGAAGACTCGAGCACAAATTTCAAAGTTATATCTCTTGCAAATGAGTAAAATTCTTCACAAAAATGATCCCGTATTGAGCTATATAAAATATGGTAATGTTCCATTTAGTTGGCAAGTATAGTTAAAAAAATTCATAGACAAGTACTTGGGTAATTCTAACTACTTGTTCTTTGTTAGATTGATCTAGATAAAATTTTGGCGATATAAAAATAATTCCTTATGCCATTTAGGATTATTAAATTGATGATATATCCATTAAAAATATAAAAGAAAGTTTGTTTTTTATTGTCTTGTGAATGTCCAACACTTCTTCATACTTCACCTTCTTCATCCTCCATCTTCATGTAATTCCATGGAATTTATTCAGTCTTTGTACCTTGACTTTACATGCAAGAATTTTCCCCTCTTAATCTCTATTATCCTTAATAAACATGATTATTGTTGAGGAAACTTGTATGATGTTGAGAATGCGCATCCTCTTCTACTTGACCAATTTTGTTAGTTGAATTAATGAGGGAGGATCTAACTATTAGATGGGGCAAATCTCCTTTTGGAGCACTTCTACAAACATTAATCTTGTTCGAGGCATTTAATTAATCTTATAATATATCTCAAAATGTCTCTCAAAACTATTTTCAAAGGCTTCTTCAAATTTTGTTTTACAGTGATTATGTAGACACTAAAGATTATGTAGATAGTAGAGTTGTTTTACAATGGATCGTTGCCGAATTTCTATTACATTATGTATTCCTCAAGTAGCTTTGATGTGAACCTTTTAGACATATACAGGGGCACTTTTTACCCTAGTGCTAGCTAGAGGTTTTTTCCCCATATTACCACATACATGATTCACTCATATGTGGTGGTACTTTGTACTTAGGGATATTGTTTGACTCCTACTTCAGTTCTAAACATTGTCAATAGAGAGAGCTATTCCAACCATCTGACTTCTCTGTGTGTCTTGCTACATTTGTGCTCCTTGTGTGTGCTTCTCGTGTGTCTTGCACTTCTACACACACCCAACAATGGTATTAGAGCAGGTCAACTCCTTCTCAAGTTTCAGTTTTTTGCATCATAGTGTACGTGCACTTTTAACAATGCAAATCGGCTTTGGAGCATAAAACAATGAATTTCAGCGGCCAAGAAACATTTCCATCAATCGCACTGGGGGTTTACCTCCATTTTGAAGCCATTCTTGGAGTCAGAATTGTCATCCGAGTGACAGTTTGTGAGCTAAAATTTGAGCATTCATTTCAGCTTTCGTTGAAGTAAAGATTTTGTCACATTCTTGTTCTTTAGTGAAATGGCAAGCAACAATGACTTGTTTGGCCTGCTTCAAGCTGAAGATAAGCTTGATGGGACCAACTATTCAATGTGTTCTAACATGATGAAGCATGTTCTTGTTGCAAAACAACTTTGGAACATATTGTCACGTTTAGATCAAAGATTTGTAGCTTCTTCTACTTCACATTCCTCTATCACATATGGAGCTTCTTCAAGTACAATGGTTACTCCTTCTCCACTTACATAGGAGCAACTTAGATGGGATGGAAAAGATTCTCAAGCTCATGTATTGATTGCACTTTCTATGAAGCATCATATAGTTCCACGCATTTGGTCATGTTCTACATCAAGACAAGCATGGAACACTCTTGCTTCTTTGTATGCCATGTGTTGAAGTATGGGGAGTAACCAACCCAAACCGCCTCACATGGAAGTGAGAGGCTCTTCCAAGAGGAGTTGCAAGAAGTGCAAGCAATGCACACACACCCACGTCCACGAACAATGGCACCATGGCCAACGTCAAAAGGAGCAAGGGAGGGCAATGCTCACACACAAGACAACCCCAAGTGCCAAACCCACACACATGGATCAACGCCTAGCACACAAGGAGAAATGTGGAAGCCAAATGAACCTTCTTTCCATTAGCATGGAGGCCAAGGCCATAGACAAGGGACCTCCCCCTTTACAAGAAATGAGCCTCTATTTATAGACTCAACACAATTCCCCATGTGCTCCTTTTGACTAGTCAAAAAGGAGCACATGCCTAACTAACATATCTCAAAAGAATCTTTCTAACAACCATATCTCAAGGCTTTACGTGCGCATGGGAGGTTTTCCACATTTCTTCAAAAGTTTGAGCATTTACAAGGCTCCAAAGCCTTACTTTAGGAAAAATATCAAAAAGTGTCCTAAGAGGATGTTTTTATGTGAACTCCTAAGTAGATACAAAAAGAGATATTATTGTGGTCTAGAGAGGGTTCCTATGCACAATTGTGGATGTGTGCATACCCTACAACCCAACACTCTCCCCTCCCTAGACTTTGTCGTCTTCGACATAGCTAAGAGGAAAGGATCATACACAACTGAACTTTATCCAAGTTGGAGTCTTTCAATTCTGGAAATCTTCAGGGCTTCAAAATCTGCAATTCTTTAGTATGCAAGGCTTCATGCTGCCAGTCTTCAGTATTTACTTCAAGCTGCAAATCTTCAGATCTTCAAAATTTGGCAATTCTTCAGTCTGCAAAGCTTCAATCTTCAATGTTGAGCGACACAATCCCCTTGGGGGGCAGTCAACCCAGCATTCCTCCCACTATGCAGTCTTTGGTAAGGCCGGAAATGCCTTCACCAGAAGCTCCCAAACCTGAAATGACATACAAAAGAGCAAGTAGACTGCATCTAGTAATGAGTTAAACATTCACTTCAAATTTAGTTTCCACTTCAGGGAGCATCCATTGCTACAAGACTTGCTCTACTAGAGAGAAGTCTGCATGACAATCTTCTTTCTCCTGCAATCCAACACAAAAGATTGTCCAAAAAAAACAAGGAGCCAAGTCAAGACAAGGAGTGCCTATCTCTTATGTCTCTATGATTCCATACTCTGTTATTTTCAAGAGGGAGTGTGACATTTTGCAATGTAAAGCATGAGATGAATGTAGCCTATGGTCCTGCCATCATTTATACTATGCTTCTAGTCAACAAACATGTGAATTAACATGAGTGTTATGTGCTCACAAAATGATTAGACAATAGTGCAATTTTATGACTCCAAGCATTCATGAAATTCAAACAGCTTATCCAAATCTACTCCTGCAAATCATCTATAGAAGTCAAGAAGGATCATTGTTGAAGGTCTGTAGGTGTTGACCCAAACTGTATTTATGAGAAATTAAGCCTTAATTGAGTACTGTGAAACTAAGGAGTGACTTCCCTAGCAAAAAACAAACACTCGTAACCTTTATAATTAAAGAGTCCCAAATAGATCAGAATCAACAAGGTTATCCCTACGTGCCTATAACTTTCCTTTGATGAATACATGCTCGTATTTCAGTAAACATTCTTGAAGTACCAGCATTCTGCACCCTAAGTTATTACCAAAAGGTACACAAAGTCAATTATTCATGGTCTAGGAGCCCTAAAGGTGTGAATACTTAAAGTTTGCAGAATGAATTGAGCAACCAGGTGGATCACATTTTGTGCAATCAAAGCTTATAAAGTGGAGCTCCAAGCATTATGACCATACAGAGTGAAATCATACTAGGTCAATCATGAAATGCAGTCAACTATCCAGATCATGGAGTTCCTTTGGCAGTCTAGACTATACAAACACTCAAAAAACTCATTCAATGTTCCACAACCTGGCAAAACAAACACTTCGACTTTTTTTTTTAAACAAGGGCCCTTGCATTTATGGGAATTCCAGAGATTGTATCTCATGTTTTCTGTGGCCTGCAAGATCATTATCAACATGCATGGTCATTGCCTAATAATAACCTCTAGTAATCCAACCAATATCCAAGAAAACGTTTGGCTCATGCACAGCCAGAGCATGATCACAAGGAAAGTCTATGTGTGCAGTATTCAGTCCACAAGTAAGGCAGAATATCCACCACCACCCTCAACCTCTTGTCTGGAAAAATGAAAACAGACCAAAAAGAGCATAGGTAATCATTGAAAGTTCCCTATAATATTTTCTAATTCTGCATATCTCACTGATCTTAATTATGCCACAATCAACCATATTGCATTGACAAAACATGTGTAGGTGTGACATGTTGTATCGCAAAGCATGCTGCTCTTTTACTAGCACTCTGGCTTATGAATTTCAATCCTGAAATGGAAGAGACAAAGAAAAAACAAAAATTGTAGCCAATCAAACATCATGTATATCAAGATCCTATCCTTTAGTTGGCTGAATGGGCCAAAAATGCATGCATTGAGTTTTGGGAGGCATCTCAGGATATCCCTTACAATAGACAGTCTGGCATATGACCATGTAAGAAGATTTAAAACATGGAAGAGAAGCTGACCATGAAATGACACCAGGCTATGTGGATGAATATTTCAGGCATTATCATACTTGGAAGACACCTTGGTAGTCTAATGTATTAATTCATATGGACAGCAAAGATGAATGCCATCCCCAAACCTTTCAAAGCTCTAATTCCTTTCAAAGATTTTGGTACAGTGACGCCCATGTAGGAATCCGAGTTTATGGTAGATAGAACTGCAATCGAAGTAGGATGATCCACATGGGGTAGCTTCAGCATTAAGTCTTGCAGAAAATCTGAACAACACAAAGCCACCTAGCAGGGTTGCCTACATTCATGCTTTTAACCTTCAACCCAGAACTGATGGTGAGAGCTTAGGGAAGTTGTTATTAAAGCATCTGCGAGATACCTATAGAGAACTTCTATCCTTCTCCAACTATGTGGTGAATGAAAAATTGCCATCGCAGTGAAACCATTTATGCTCGCAGTTATACAATTAAGCAAGCCTATTAGTCAAACTTTTGTTTTGACACACAATTCCTTTTCACGGACATACACCTAAAAACAACAATAGCCACTTTAGAACCTGCGATGATTGTTCATACCACAGAAATTGACATGAGCATTAATTAACCTAGCTTTCATAGACCTCTGCCCTAGTCATAGATGGAAACTTTGGAGTTTCTTGTTCTTACTAATTGTAGCCAACACAATCCCTTGGCATACTCGACTCTTAGCAACCCAATTTTGGGATTCATGGGAATTTACATATGTTCCTTCACTAGTCTAGTGAGGGATTAGTACTGGACACAAACCCAAGCATATCATACTTCTACCATACTTAATTGAGATACATTTCAGATAGCAAACCTCAACATGATGAAACTTCGTCATTTGTGGTCCCTCAGTTCTTCAATATTCTAGAAGTTGGCTGCAAGATCCTGGGGCCTTGCTCAAGTTAGTGGCCTGATGAAAACTTCATCGAGTCCTTAGAAATGGAGTAGGTGATCCAAGCTCCAACCCGATTTGATGGGGAAAGCTCTAGGCCGAAGCACCGCCAAAACACAAGAGAGGAGTTGAGAGGCGCCATATATCAACTTACAGCCCAACCAACCTGGATTGCACCTGTGGTAGGTGCCCAGAGTCATTCTTTTTTTTTTTTGCAACCTCAATCTTGTCACCCTGAACATGTCATTAGATAGTCACAAGAACACATTCATCAATCAATTATCTATAAACACCTCGAACTTTGCTGGAGGTCATATCAAGCAAGGGAAGGTAGTGAGTATTCTATTATTACCAATGCATAGTGTTTTGGCACGTAGGCTGAGAAGAGAGATGTCCTTACAAAGACACAATGACATTGTACACTTCAAATCCAAAGAGAATAGCAGGCACATTTGGAACCATGATAGCAAGTAAGAGTGGTACAAGAATATTTATGTAGCAATCGACCATTGATATTTAAAACATCAAGTGTTGTAAAAACTGCTTCTAAACACCTAGAGATTGCTAAGTCCTTTCATAGAAGTGCCCAGATTCAATTCGACCAAGCAATGCTTTTACATTTTGGGAAAATTTTTCTGCCAAACAAAACCAACACCGCATCCTAGAGCGAACCAACAAGATCCTGAGCGAACTCAGAGAACCCAGAAGCACAAACTTTGCACTACAGGGTGGTTACAGCAACCAAATGGCAAAGCCGCAAGGAGGCTCTCCCCAGCAAGGATAAACACAGACGTAGTCATGAAGATGCCACTGATGCCCGACCCCAAACACTAGCAACCAAGGAGAGTGCCCGAGCTCACCAGGAGAGACATGGTCCAAGCATTCATTATGGGGGAAAACAAACCTTGACCCTACCACAGAAGCGTGGTGAAATGGTAAGCGCCAGTGGAGGAGCCAAGCAAAGCAAGGTCGACAGGTAGAGCCGAGAATGCGGAGATTTTGACATAGAGGAGCACGTCCATACCGAGGTGCAGACAATAGCAAAAAATATCCAACCCAGCTTAGCGATGTTGCAGAGTATGAGGACAACTAGTCTTGACAGAACTGAGGGAGGAGGGAGCCGAAAATAACAAACCACTGGGTGAAAAAACACAACGAGTCCTCGATGAGTATGCATGTTTGCATAGAGTAGGCATGAGCGAGTAACCAGGGTGTACCCGGCATCAGTGAAACAATAATGGAACAAAGCTCTACCCCCATAGATAATCACTAAGCAAAGCATGTCAGATGTTCACACCCACACCAAAAAGCAAGAGCGAAGGAAGTTATACCACTTGACAACCAGAGAGATCAGTGGGATAGGTAATGGGTGGGAGATGGTGATCTCCCCCCTGGTAGCCACCATAACCGACCTTCCCACCTGTATCGGCGAAAGAGAAGGGGACTAACTCCTCACCTTGATTTGAATGGACATGCCCACAATCGGCGAAAGGCAGGCATGGCAGCCAACGGCAGAAAAACGAGAGCCCAACACCCCGTGTCATAGAACAAGCGGCCACGAGGAGTCCTTCAGCCAGATCCCTTCATTGGAAGAAGAAACAGATGACCCCGATGAGGGGAGCTCCAAGCTTGCATACACAAGGCCTCAACCTTGAATAGCACCCTGTAGCAGTCTTCGAACGGGAGAAGAAGATGGGCAGAGAAGCACCGAGCAGACCCAAAGGGGATGAAGATTTGTCTGCGAGGAGAACACACACAGCAGGGGGAGCTCAGTGGAGCTCAACCCCGAAGGAGGTAGGGGAAAAGGGAGAGCCCAAGGCGCTCGACCCCTCCACCTGCCCGCGCCACACCTCAAATGAAAGAAGGAGGGGCATTGCATGCCATCCTCATTAGTCCCACCAGATGGGAGAATCGTGGAGTAAAGACTCCAACCACCCACCACGAGACATGCATTTGTGTAAGCAAGAGATATGAGCATTATTCACGGATTCGAAAAGAGAGAGGGAGTTAATGCCACTTCCCCCTCCAAATTCGTGCACATACATTCTTATCAACTATCAGTCATAAAGAATGACAGAGAAGGCCACCAACCCTTACCAAAATTCGAAGATGCGCGCACTAGACATTGAGGCACATGACGTGGAGTAAAAGGAAACCGAGAGTGATTTCCTTGCTGGTTTGAATTGGAGAAGAGGTTGAAATTGTCATATGTTCTTGTTGTGACTTTTTAGTTTTTCTTGAAATTTGAAGAGAGGGAGGGATAAGGAAGGGTACCCGTCCTTCTATCCAAGGCAAACACCAATTCCAAGAAATGAAGAAAATGAGGGGTGATGCCAGAGTGAGTATGTGTATGTGGAAGTGTGAGAGAGAGAAGAGATAAGGGGATGTTTTTGTGCAACAAACAAAAATTAAAAATCTAAACTACTCAAAAATTAAAAGACAAGAGGTACCCTAGGCCAACCGAAGGCCACACGGATCCACAACTCAATCCAAGCATGAGGTGCATCCACCAAGTGTAGGCACGACAAGCTTGAAAAAACCCAACAATTGAAGGTCGATCATCCCCGGCAACGGTGCCAAATTTTGTTGAAGTATGGGGAGTAACCAACCCAAACCGCCTCACATGGAAGTGAGAGGCTCTTCCAAGAGGAGTTGCAAGAAGTGCAAGCAACGCACACACACCCACGTCCACGAACAATGGCACCATGGCCAACATCAAAAGGAGCAAGGGAGGGCAATGCTCACACACAAGACAACCCCAAGTGCCAAACCCACACACATGGATCAATGCCTAGCACACAAGGAGAAATGTGGAAGCCAAATGAACCTTCTTTCCATTAGCATGGAGGCCAAGGCCATAGCCAAGGGACCTCCCCCTTACAAGAAATGAGCCTCTATTTATAGACTCAACACAATTCCCCATGTGCTCCTTTTGACTAGTCAAAAAGGAGCACACGCCTAACTAACATATCTCAAAAGAATCTTTCTAACAACCATATCTCAAGGCTTTACCTGCGCGTGGGAAGTTTTCCACATTTCTTCAAAAGCTTGAGCATTTACAAGGCTCCAAATCCTTACTTTAGGAAAAATATCAAAAAGTGTCCTAAGAGGATGTTTTTATGTGAACTCCTAAGTAGATACAAAAAGAGATATTATTGTGATCTAGAGAGGGTTCCTATGCACAATTGTGGATGTGTGCATACCCTACAACCCAACACCATGTGTAATGAAGAATGAAGCACGTGTTGCATACTTGAGGAAGCAACTTGAGGAAGCAACTTGAGGATGTATGTATGGTTAAAAATGATTCTATGGATGTGTATATCATGCATCAAGGACTTGAAAGAGAAATTGGAAAACATAGATGAGATTATTCCAGATGCATCACTCATCTCTACATTGTTGAAAGGATCGCCATAATCTTTTCAAAGCTTTGCTACTACACTCTGTTTGGTTGCAAAAAGGAATCCTAGAATGTATGCATTTGATGAGGTTGTGTCTCTTCTTTTACAGGAATAAAAATCTAGAGTGAATAGGAGTGGTTTGATTGAGGGAACACAAGAACTTGCTATCTCACAAAAGAGGAAAAGCAAGTATGGTTCAACTTTGGGTTCATCAAAACCAAAGCCTCAACCTTCCTCTTCCACTCATTTATCTAATGATGCTGATTTGCAAAAGAAGAAGAGATGCAAATATTGTCGAAAGGCTGGTCATACTATTGATGAGTGTAGAAAGCTTGCTAAGCGCAATGAAAGAAGAAGGAATTCGACATGTATATTGCTGAAAATTCAGCAAATGCAAAGAATGATGAAGCCAACATGGCTCAAGGTTTTTGGGCATGCATTGTTACATGTTATTATGATGCATATTTGCATTCTAAATGTATGGTTGTGAGTGAAGCTGATTCGGATTGGTTATTTAATAGTGGTGCTTCAAAGCACATAACTTCATGCAAGAGGTTTTTTGCATCTGTGAAAGATGCATCCAAAGGAGGAAATGTGGTGTATGCAAACAATGCCTCTTATCCTATCATTGGAGTAGGCAAAATTGAGCTTACAATAGCAAATGGAGGTGTGATTCTCCTTAAAAATGCATTGTATGTACCCGTTATCAAGAAGAACTTAATTTAGTTTCATTTATTGCCAAAGTTGTACTTCATGTACACTTTGTTGATGATAAGTGTATGGTTCATGATTTCACACATGGTGATATTATTGTGATGTTTGATACATTGTGTAATGGTTTGTATCACATGGATACATACAAGAGGGCTACCTCAAATGCCTCTGTTGCTCATAGTTATTCCGTGGCTGAAATGGAGTTTTGGCATGCTCATTTGGGTCACTTGAACTTCAATAGTTTGCTTTACTTCCAAAAGAAGGACATGGTTATTAGTTTTCCAACACTTGGGTCCATTGAAAGAATGCATGTGAAGGTTGCATTCTTGGAAAAATGCATCATGCATCTTTTCCAAAAGATAGTCATACACACACTACAAGAAAATTACAGCTTGTTCATAGTGATGTATGCGGTCCCATCAAGACTCCATCTTTTGAGAAGCATGTATATTTTGTTACCTTCATTGATGATGCTACTCGCCATACATAGGTGTATCCTATGAAAGCAAAGAATGAGGTATTTTCTTGCTTCAAAGCATTTTTAGCTATGGCATCACTCTTTATGAGGCTTGAAATGGACATAAACATATGGTTATTCATATGTGTGTGTTTGGTTGTTTGGCATATGCTCTTGTGCCATCACAACAATGTCACAAACTTGAGGACAAGGCAAAGAAATGTATATTTGTTGGTTATAGTGTTGAAAGTAAGGGATATCATTTGTACCATCCATTGACAAACATAACTATTGTGAGTCGAGATGTGGTATTTGTTGAAAATTCAGTTTTCCCTCTCCTTGAATGCAAAAAACAGCCAACAATTAGCTCACAAGATGTGTTCAATGCACTCATGCCTTTGTTCCAAAATGGTGCACTTGACTATGGCCATGTAGAAGAGCCAACTTAGGCTCAAAGGGCTGAAAAATTCCATCCAAGTAGAGCTGAAAATGCAGAGAATTTCTAGCCAAAAATTTTCAGAACTGCTCAAAATTTCTAGCCACATATGGTTGAACATTTGCGTCAAAATCTGGTTGAAAATGGGCATGAAATTCAGCCCACACATGATATACATGTTGACGATGTATTACATAATGAATGCATGTCTATCAAGAATGCAAAAAGTATGCCAAAGTGGCTAAAAAAAACTTTGTAGGACAACAAATTGAGTGCATCTTTACTTGGTAGAACAAGATCAAGCTCCCGCCATGCATCAAGTAAGTTTTTGAATTATTCTCTTATTGCAACAGCATGTAATGATGAGTGCTATGCAATTAGAAATGGATTCCATACATAGGAATGGTACTTGGGAGTTATGTGAATTGCCAAAAGGAAAAAATTACATTGGTAAAAAGTGGGTTTACAAGATTAAGAGAAAGTTTGATGGTAGCATTGATTGTTACAAAGCTAGATTGGTTGCCAAAGGATATGCACAACAATATGGCATTGACTATGAGGAAACTTTTGCAGCTACTTCATGCATGACTACCATTCGTACCGTGCTTGCATTGGCTACCCATCAAGGTTGGAAAGTACATTAATTGGACATAAAAATGGCTTTCTTGAATGGTGATTTGCAAGAAGAGGTCTATGTGAAGCAATATCTTGGATTTTCCATGAAAGGGAAAGAGCATATGTTTTGTCGCTTGCATAAAGCCTTGTATGGTCTCAAGCAATTCCACATGCATGGTATGATAAAATGCATAAGCACTTGATTTATCTTGGATTCACATGTAGTCCAATTGAAAGCACACTCTATGTACGCAAAGATGGGTCCAATCTTACAATGCTTGTTCTTTATGTTGATGACATACTCTTGACGAGGTCATGTGATGCAAAACTTGACATTCTTATGGATGATTTGCAACGTACTTTTGATGTCACTTATCTTGGTCTTTTGAGCTATTATCTTTTCATCTATTTTGTATCCGTTGAGGTGGGGAATTGTTATGCATCAAGCAAAGTCTTTTGAAAAACTACTTCGGCATTTTGAAGTTGAGGATTTCAAGCCAGTTTCCACACCAATTGAGACAGGAGTTAAGTTCTCCGTTGAGGATTCCAGTGATGCATTCGACACTTGTCTTTATCAGCAAGTTGTGGGATGTCTTATATATGAATGCAACACAAGGCCGAATATATAGTATGTAGTTTCCCAGTTGACTCGATTCATGCATAGCCCTGTCACTAAGCATTGGCAAGCAGTGAAATGTGTGTTTAGATATCGCAAAGTCACTTTGATTTTAGGTCTCTTTTATGGAAGAGATATTTTGCCATGCTTGCATCCTTTTATAGATAGTGATTGGGTTGGTTGTTATGATACTCATGTGTCCATTAGTGGTAATTTCTTTTGCTTTGGAGACTCATGGATATCTTGGTTGAGTAAGAAGCAACCTACAATGGTGACATCAAGTTGTGAAGCTAAGTACAGGGCAGTTTTCACAACTGCAGTGGAGTGTATATGGTTGAGATGCCTATTGATGGATCTTTGCATGGAGATTGATGTTGCTATGCATTTTCTCACTAATAGTCATAGTGCATTGGTTGTTGCAAGAAACCTAGTGTTTCATGCATAGAACAAACATATTGAGGTGCATTATTGCAGTCTGAGAGAGCACCTTCATGCAAGAGATATTGATTTGGCATATGTGTCTACATAAGATAATGTGGTAGAAATATTCACCAAAGCTCTTCCATAGGAAAATTTTGAATCTTTCTGCAAAGCTTTACGCTTATTACCTTGTGGGGGATGATCTGTCACTCCCTGTATGTGTTCACATCATTCGCTCCAAGGGGGTTTGTTACACTTATGTATTCCTTGAGTAGCTTTGATGTGAACCTTTTCCCTATACATGGGCACTTTTTACTCTCGTGTTGTCTAGAGGTCTTTTCCCCATGTTACCACATACATGATTCACTCATATGTGGTGGTACTTTGTACTTGAGGATATTATTTAGCTCTTACTTCAGTTCTAAATATCGTCAATAGAGAGAGCTATTCCAGCCATCCAACTTCTCCATGTTTCTTGCTATGTTTGTGCTCCTTGTGTGTGCTTCTCGTGTGTCTCTCGCACGTCTACACATAGTCAAAAGTTTCAACCCCTCTTGCTTAACAAAATTTTTAGCATTTGATGGAAGGTGATGAGATGTCTCCATCATAGATAGAAACTCTATAATTATTTGGCATGTTGAATAAGGAACCCTATCTTGAATTTTAATGTATGTATTTAAATTAATGTTGGTGTCCATTAGGTGGCCTGATGATGAAGGGTCAGTTCATCCATTAGGAACAGTTGATACGTCTTGCAAGATTTACCTCACAAATCTTCAAAGTTCTTCTATTGGGGGAATTCTTTAGTTTAAAGGGGCTTCAATGTTTGTAGGAGAAGAGTAAAGAAGAAGGAGAAAGACATGTTGTGCCAAAAGTATGTGTGCCTTGATTAAAATAGAATATTATGATAGCTTTTGTTGCCAAAGTAAGACAAAATACTCATTGTGTTGTGTCTTTACCTTAGCCTAGTAGCTTGGTCTTATATGCCCATGCACTCAAGTCTCCCATAAGGTTGAAGTCCTAATCACTTCTATTGTCAACCTCCACACCTCTTTGAGAGTACTATGTTCACACCTTGGTTGCCTTCTACCTAGAACGAGCTTGGTCTACACATCCCTATCTCTTAAGCTCTCTATTGTTCGTTAGACAGTATCTCCACACTTTACACTCTTTTTCTCTCTCTACGTTCATATGTCTAAGTGCATGTATGTCTATGTGTCTAAATATCCCCTTTTTTCTTAGTGTATGCTTTTCATATACTCTTTTTGCTTGTCGACTCCTTTGGGGCACTCCACTTCACTTGTATTGATCTTATTGTATATTAGCCTTGGTTGTGTATCCCACCTTCCTACTCCTTGGTGCACACATTTCACAAGCCTTTGTACTTTGTATGATGTCTTTCTCTTGCTTTACTCTAAATTCCTTTCACCAATATCTTCTCATATTTGCTTTGAAAATATCCTATTTTGTCCTATAGTGAGTTTATGGAAAACAAAATTTTAATGGGGCCACAAAAAGGCTTTTGCACTTTATGTAACTTGTTAACGTTTGACCTTGAATTCTCCAAGATGTACACATAAGGGAGGATTCGCCTAAACCTTCCAAACACTTTAAAAACCTAAAAATATTTCAAAAGACGCGTTGAAACTTGTAATTAAGTTCATCTGCAAGACAATGTGAGCCTACACATTGTGCACTATCTGTGGGCCAACTATCTGACAACTCCTTGGCCACATGTGCACCATTGTGCCAAGTGAGCAGTGCAATAGTCTCAACATCTTTTATCTACCATATGTTTGTAAGGTGGATTGTATTGTGCATTCTTTGGTTCATAATAAAATATTTTATTTTCTCAGGAACTTGGTTACTTAGGGAGGTCTCTTAGTAGTTTAGGCTTGACATTGAGGACTTTTCAAATTCCATATACAACTAAATTTTCCTTTTAGCATTTATCTTGATCGTAGTGGAAGGCGGTGGATAAGAATAATAGATTTGATATAATTTATGATCTCTCACCATAGTTACTATCTTCAAAACCATTGTCTATTTGAATTCATGATAGTTTGGGATCAATTGAAATTAGAATGTTTGCCTTGGATTGAACATTGTAAGCTCCCTTACGTGTGAGGGCATATTTCTTGTGGCTTCGTTGTAGGAATTTCAAATTGAATTTCCTCATGATCAGTTGGTGGTGGAGGGCTTTTGATGTTCAATAGCTCTCAAAAATTCTTGATTCGGATGTAAAATTTCATTTTTGCATCAAGCATTATTGCCTTACCTAAGTTTAGTTTATCTTTTAATGAGTTCATTATTTCCTCAATAGCTACAAATTTTTATAATCTTCATTGTCCTTGTTTTGTGGTTGTTTGCAGCCCGTCTAGTTACCTATGTGCATCTTTTGTTGTGGGGATGAGATCAAAGGACATAGAAAAGTATCTCTCACTACTTAATTCTTTTTTTGGATTGATGCACACAACCTTTGTTTGTTCTTGAGCACTATTCTAATGTGCTACTCTTTTTGGACAATCGAGCTTGCTCTAGTTCGTTTTCTAGTGTTGCATCGAATTGATCTTCTTTTTGTGTTTTTAGTGCATATTTCCTAGCACATTTTAAGTTCTATTTATCATTTGTGCTCCAAAGATTTATTCCCTCAAACTCTTTATCAACGGCCTTGGGGCTTTTATGGGTGCTCCCATAAGCAATTCTTCTATTTTTAAAAAGAATGTTGGTAATGCTTCCAATATTTGTCAAGATGACCTATATACAATGTAGCTATTCTTCGTTCCTCTATGGATATAGGACTAGCACCCTTCTAAATCCATGTGAATGAGAAATCCATCTTCTGAAACTTCTTGAGATCTCTCCTCTCATCTTCTTTCACAAATAGTACTTAGTTGTGATTGAAACTTGCCATCCAAAGACACGTTTCTATTTTCTATAAGTACATATCCTAAAGAAAAATACATAGAAGTTGAATGTTTTCATAACGAGTCTCTTCCTAAAATAAGTTGTTCTTCCACATCTTTCGCATCAATGACAAGGAAATTCTCTAATGAGACTTTCATTTAGTAAAGTTATCATCTTGCCTATGCATGTTAGTCCCTTTCCATCAATTCCTATTACATGTATGTCATTTTGATAGATAGTTTCTTTCATAGACATAATGCTTTTATAAGCTCCAATTTCTATGAGATCTAAGGTCTTTGTTGAGAAACTATGTCCCACATAACATGTACTCAAGGCTTGCCTTTCGGAAGTTCTTTGTTATGAACAATAATAATGAACACTTGGACTCTTGGGGTAAGTGGGATATTGTTTGAAAGCCTTTGCACCAATTGTAATCAAGCTTCATGTTGCACTTCTTCACGAATTCTTTCTTCATCGGTCCTTCTATCTTTAGCAACTTGGATCTTGCCAACGTTTTATCGGTTAATGGCTCAAGGTATCTCTTGAATTGACACCCACTAATGTAATTAGGCAAGATGTTTCCTTCAAGTGTTGCTAATTGGACTACTCTTCCAATGGAGATTTTGTTATTTACAAGAGATCCATGGCCATATTTCTAAGGCTTTTTTGTGCGTCATTTTAGTGTGTACACTAAAACAAAATCATGTTCTTGCGGAAATTTGTCTTTGATATTTGAATCATAGTAATCTTTTTGTTGTTTTTTTTGCAACGTATATTCCAACAACTACCTTAAGTCTAGTTTTGCGCAATTGTTCTAATAATTCAATGTAATTGGATAGCTCATGTCCTTTCCATTCATGAGTCTCTATCACTCTCAATGTAGGAATTAGGAATTCAATTGGAAAGATTGCATTTTGTTCATACACCAAATTGAATGGTGTAGTTCCTAACGCTATTTTGTAAGCTACTTGATAGGCCCAAACGGCATGATGGAATTGTTTATTCCAATCAGACTGCTTATTATTCACTCAACAATGCAAATAATCTTGTTTTTGTTTTTTGCTTGGCCATTTGCTTGAGGGTGATAAGGGGTAGATTTTGTGCGATTTATTATAAACTTTTCTAATAGGTTTTCTATGAACTCGTTTATAAAGTGTGTACCCCTATCATTAACAATTATAATTGGTAGGCCATTTCTAGCGAAAAAATTTTCAAAGAGAAATTTGGTAGTTGGTTAAATGTTGCATCTACATGTTTCTCTTACTTCAACCCACTTAGTGATATAATTTTTTGCCACTATTATATATTCAACATGAAAGCCTTTTGCTAAGGAGATAATAGTTCTAACAAAATTGATTCTCCATTTAGCAAATTCTCTACCACTCGCATTTGTCTTAATGCCATTTGATATTTTCTTAATCGTTATTTTGTTTCTGACATACCTCACATCTTTCCACATAAGTTCTTGCATCCATATGCAGTGTTGGCCACCATAAGTGGACAAAAAGGACTTTTTTGGTTTTTTGCTCAAGGGAGAAATGTCCTCATGAAGCATCTGAGTATGTCATTTCCAAAATAGGCATGTAATTGCTTTTGTGGTTGCACAATCTTAAGAAGATATCTTTTCGACTCTTCTGCACTTGATTCCCTATGAGAGAGTAATCTTTTTATTCTTTTTCAACTAACTTTCCTCTTATTAGAGTAATAATCTCTAAAAATATTACATCTAGAAGATAGTCTTACTATGGGTTTAGTCCAATCTGGTGCTACTTTCACTTGATAAAATGTTGAATCTCAGTGGTAGGCCTATCAATGCAAAATTGGAAATGATCAAAATAGTCATGAACATCTTTGGCCATGTGAGGCCAATACAATCCTAATTGTCATAAATTTTGCAAGGTCATAGTTTGGGGAACATGCCATCCTAGACTCATGTGGGATTGTGTCATAAGGTCCCATTTCTTATCGTCATCTATGCAACAGGATAGGATTCCTCATTCATCTATTTTGTAGATTCTTCCAAAAATGATATGTAAATCTATTCATTCTTTTACGATAACTCATTCATCTATTTTGTAGATTCTTCAAAAAATGATATGTAAATCTATTCATTCTTTTATCTCCCTCTTTGTGTAATGGTGTAGGAACATAGGTCAAAATTGACATAAAAGGTTCCATTTTTTAGGATCCACTTCTACATTAAACAAATAGGCATCTTGTACAAGACCTTATTCAGTGATTCACCATGTGTCAACCTAAAAAGATGATCTGTGTGCACGTGTACTACCTTTCTTTAGTATTCCAAGGTTGGAGGGCTTATTCACTAGGTAGAGAGAAGGGCTTGATGATAATTAAAAAAACTTAAAATTATTTGCAAGAAAATAGTGTCCATTTTTTTTACAACATATATCATTCTTAATCCTTATCTTTCAAGGTCATGTAGTTTTGCTATGCACAGTTGAGTTGTTTTCTTGCATAGCCAATTGAAAAACCAAGCCTATCTTCATCAGTAGATTGTGCTAAAATACATCCTATGGCATAATTTGAAGCATCCACATGCACATGGAAGACCTTGCTCCAATAAGAAACTTTCAATATGGGAGTTGTGACAATCTTGTATTTAAGCTCTTTGAATGCTTTGTCGCACCCTTCTATCCATTCAAACTTGGTAATCAAAGCATATAAGGCCCTTAGAATTGCATACATGTGGATAAATCTATGATAATATCCATAATAGCCCATGAAAGCTTCTTTTACATTCCTAAGATTTTGCACGTTTAAAATTTTTGTGTGGATCAGTGAATATTCCATTTTTTGAGACAACATGTCCCAACATTTTGCCTTATCTTATCATAAAGATGCATGTTTTTGAATTTAATGAGGCTCTATATTTTCTACATTTTTCAAGTAGTTTTTGCAATATAGGGATGTGTACGACTCTTTGTGCAAAGTAAGCACATCAGTCGTCCACATAAACTTCCAAGGATTTCCTAAGAAATTCTTTGAAACATGACACATCAATCTTTGGAGAGTTGTAGGGGCATTTGCTGAGCAAAAAGGCTTTTCTTTAAATGCATAGATCCTCCAATTAATAGCAAAGGTAGTTTTAGGTTGGTCTTTAGGTGCAATCACCACTTGATTATAACCTAAAAAGCCTTGGAATTGTAAACATCCTTGCTTGTTACTCTCTCGAAGAGGCGGTTGGAGCATTGACCTTCTTCAAGTTGATGCAAAATCTTAGTTTTTTATTCTTCTTGGGCACTACATTTTGGAGTTTGAGGTGTGCAGAAGCACATGAACAACACAAGGAAGAAGAAGAAGAAGAAGCTTGGAGCACAACATACTGAATGAATTACCAAGTGAATGTACAAAGATAAGTGACCCGTGAGGGTTATATGCATATATACGAGTCGGAGGAAGAAAACCTCTTAAGAGGGAAAAAAGTGCCTTGACGGTCCTAAGTGTGTTCACACGCCACTACTCAACAAACCCCCCTATGAGTGATGTGGTGAACAAGGGACTAGCACCCCTGTATAAGGATGTGCCAAGCTATGTGGAAAGAGATCAATCCACAAAAGGAAGTACTAAGCCCAAAGCTTTGTGGAAAGCTCCAAACTTCTCCCTAGGCAGAGCCTTTGTGAAACGGTCTGCAATGTTATCTTGTGTGGCCACATACATATACACACATGCTTATATCACATACACATGCACATACACACACATTTACATGCACATGCACATACACATACACCTAAACATACACATGCACATGCACAAACATATCTACATGCACATGGATGCACATGCACATGCACATGCACATACACATACACACATACTTATACACATACACATACATATGCACATACACACACATACACATATACGCGTGCACATGCACATGCATATGCTCATACACATACACATGCATATATACACATACGCATACACACACATAGACACACACATACATATACACATGCACACACATGCATATACACATATACACATATAGACACACATACATATACACATACACACACATACACACAATATAATAAAAATAATTAGTACATTTCAATCATATAGTTCACTTCAATAAAGGAAATTTAATTTAATAAACACTCTAAAATTATTAAAATTATGAACTCACACCATAGATACGATTAAAAACATAACATATATATATATATATATATATATATAGTGTGTGTGTGTGTGTGTGTGAATGTTTATAATACATCAAATGTGAATAGTTTCAATCATCTGAATCACCCCTATGATCATCAACATCTGCATCATCATGATCATCTGCATGATCTAATGTATCTGAAGAGGCATCATGGGTAGAGGGGTCCGTACCCTGTGATGATCAATATCATCCCCCCTGTGTCTATTTGTCCACTTCATCCATATCAACCTCTCCATAATACTCTTGTATTACATATAACAAACATAAATTAAAAAAATATATAAAACATCAATCAAAATAAAATAAACAATTTAATAATACTCACAAAATGATGTAGACAATCTCTTAAGCCCTCACTCAGATGAGGATTTCCAAACTATGTAGCATACTCAATTTCGACTTTCATAGGATTACAACCATAATCTTTATGCTACATTGAAACAAATAAAAAAGGTTAATGACTAGTTTCTTGAAAAATATAAAAAATACAAGTACTTACAAATGTAGCAACAAAACCGTCACACCCCATCTGACAAAAGCTTGACATTTCAAGCAACAAAACCATCATGCCCCATTTGACAAAACCATGACATATGACATGCTTCAATTCTCTTTTTTGGAGCAACCTATGTTTATTTAATGAAACAAAAGTGCATAGGCTAAATGTAAACTATTTATGAAACATATGAGAATTATAACTCACATCAATATAAACTATTTAACAAACCTTATGTTGATCAAATTTTTCCTCTAGATGTAGCTTTTTGTGAGAATATTGCCAGGTATCAGGTATCAGGTGGTATGTCAAGCCTTCTCATATTTCTTTCTACCATACAATATCTCTTGTTATTTTAATCTCAAACAAAAAAAAAGGATCAACATACAAAAAAAACTTTAAATTTATAAAACTGCATACACACATTTACACACATACACACATACATACACACATACACACATACATACACACATACGCATACATGCATACACACATATATGCATAAATACATACACATGCATACACATACACATGTACATGCATACACACATACACATACACATGCATACACACATACACATACATGCATGCACACATACAAACATACACATGCATACACACACATACACTTACACATGCATACGTATACATAGACGTACACATACACACACATACACATACACACATATACATACATATACACATACATACACACATACACATACACATACACATACACACATATACATACATATACACATACATACACACATACACATACACATACACATACACACACATACACATACATGCATACACACATAGATGCATACACACATACACATATACATGCATACACACATACACATAGATACATACACACGTACACATGATACACACATACATGCACATACACATGGATACATACACACATACACATACACACACATACACAGACACACACATACACACACATACATATACACACATACACACACATACACACACATACACACACATACACATACACACATATACACATACATACACATGCACAAGTACATACATACACATACACACATACACATACATACACACATACATACACATACACATACACATGCATACACACATACACATACACATACACATACACAATTGAGGCATAGCTATGCCCCCCTATTGTGTTGTAGTGTCTCTTATAAACTTTGTAAAATTTGTTTGTCTAACTTACAGTTTTTTCTTGTCAATGAACGAACGTTTTGCCTCACAAGCTTTTGAACTTGCGAGATTAGAATAGAGTTGTTTTTCTTCTAAATTTGGATCGTACTCATTCTTATTGTAGACGTGTTTGTCATTCTAATGTCTTCTATTTTATGACATGAGAACTACTTTAAAGATTTCTCTTCAAAGTGCTTTACTGTGTTCTCTTACTTTTTCTTAAACTATTCATACCTAGAGTCATTTACCTGGAGTCATTTACCTTATGGAATCATGGAGTTTCTATATCTATTATAATTCATTTTGAATAAACGTAAGCGGCTGCACGGAATTTACCTTTCAACAATTCTTTGAACAAAAACTTTACCTTCTAGAATTTGTCTCTTCTTCATTCATGTCTAAAATCATCTATGTAATGAACTGTAAGTTTCGTTGACATTTTTATACTCTTAATCTCCTTTATGTCCTTCCACATTCAAACTTAAGGATTCTATAGCTTTTTCACCTTATTAGGACCTTGATTAGTTTTGATACCCACAACGTGATAAAACTTTAGCCTCCTCAACGTGGACACTAGCCATTCTACAATAAGGGCTATATGTGCAAGCTCTTTCTTCCCTTTTTATGTAAGCCTTTCTATTTCCATAAGGTTTTGATATTTATAGCGCCCTTATTTTAGATGACATTCAAACTTAAAAGTTCTAAACTTCTACACTTACTCGTTCCTCATTCACATGAGACAAAATTTATGGACTCATTCACCTGAGTATCCCATTTGGGCAACAAAAAGAAGACTAAAATTTTGTGGACTCATTCACGTGATTATCCCATTTGGACTCATTCACGTGATTATCCCATTTGGACTCATTCACGTGATTATCCCATTTGGGCCACATTTTCATCCCATTAGGTGATGAAAATGTGAACTCATCCACATGGGTATTAAGTTGTCTAAATATATATCAATGAATGTGTGTCACTCATTCTATCACTCGTGTCACGTGTGTATGGCCCATGGGCAATGGAGGAGGATGGTTTTAAGAAAGTTATATCCCGATTTTTCCAAAATGTCAAGATTGTTGCTAATATTTTAACCAAGCATTCCATCACATTTCCTCTTTCCAACCATCTCACATCATGAATTCCAAAACTTGAAGAATCATTTCTAGAAGTAACTTTTGAAAGTTTTAATGTCTTACATTTGAAGCATTTATCCAAGAATATACTTTATTAGCAATTTTGTCCACATAAGAAAGACAAGGAAAACTTTTGCATGCATCAACAATTGCTAGAGCTTCCCTATGTGCAACACAATGCACAACAATCAGATTTGCCACATCTCTATTGAGCTTTAAGACAAGTGCCTAATGGCATCCAAGCATTGAACTATTTCCATCTATAGATATACCAACCAAATGCTTAATATCTAATGACAATTCAGAAAATGTATTCATTATTGCATTATATTTTGTTGTGCATATCCATCTGCAACTAGTATAAACTTCAAAAATTCGCAATTGGAAACTCCAAGCCCATCTTTGCTCAAATAGGAAGCATAAACAATTAAATTTATCTCCAAAGCCTTGGTCTGTAGGCTCATCAATCATTAATGCAAGATATGGACTTTGTGATAAATCATTAATTTGTTGATTTTCCAAATAACAAGATATGCATGCGATAAATTCCTTTCCTGTTGTAATATTGATATAGAAAGAATAATCTCTTCTTAAAGGCATATCTTTCATGTCCAATGAGAATGCCAATTCACATAATGCTTCATACTTCATCAAAGATATATCTTCTTTGGAAACAAAGTATGCTAAATTCATGCAAGTAATCACTCTACTTTTATTTCGACCATGCATGATGGAAGCATGTTCCAAAATCTTTTCACCCTTTTCTGCATACCATCTTCATCTTCCAAGTTTATGCTCGAAAGACTTATTATGCTTTGTTATGGCACCTTTTATTATGGTCTTACAACCATCTCCTTTTACCCATGGGCCATCGATTCGGTACTTCTCACACCATATGCATTTCATATGTACTTCATTTCCATAAAAAACAAGCTTCAAGAAGGGAAATTCTATTTCCCACATACTCTTGTATTTCCTCATCTTCATCTTCTTACCTTCTGATTCTGAAGCTTCACTTCCAAAAGATGTTGAGCTACAAAGAACAGTTTACAACCACAATATTTTCATAATCTTTTTTGTTTTATAAGGAATCATGATTATGCACACTTTCTATGTAGTGCATGGATGAATTTTCCTTCTCTTCAACCAAAGCATTATTCAAGTCAATATCACGAACTTCAGTATGCATATTGCAGGAGTTTGAGGTCTGTTTGGAAGCACATGAACAACACAAAGAAGAAGAAGAAGCTTGGAGCACAACACACAATACTGAATGTATTACCACTAGAATGTACAAAGATAAGTAAAACATTAGGGCTATAGGCATATATACAAGCCGGGGGAAAAAGACCTCCTAAAGAGGGGAAAAAATGCCGTGGCAATCCTAGTATGTTCACACACATCACTACCTAATATATAAACAAATCCCCCTTGGGAGTGATGTGGTGAACAATGAGCTTGCACTCATGTATAAGGAAGTGCCAAGCTATGTGGAATCAATCCACAAAAGGAAGTAAGCCCAAAACTTTGCGGAAAGCTTCAAACTTCTCCCTAGGTAGAGCCTTCATGAAAAGGTTTGCAATGCTCTCCTGCGTGGGCACATATGCCAAGCTAATCTCTCCAACAGAGAGCCTCTCCCTTACATAATGATAATGCACCTCAATGTGCTTAGTGCGAGCATGGAACACAGGGTTCCTCACAACTGCCAATGTGCTCTGACTATCAATGAAAATGGTGGTGTCAAAAGACTGACCAACACCCAAATCAACCATAAGGCGTTTGAGCCACACACACTCAAGAGTCGCTGTGAAAACTGCCCTATACTCAACCTCACAATTGGAAGTGGCCACAATAGGCTGCTGCTTGCTCAACCAAGATATGCCTGAGCTACTAAGCATGAAGCAAAAAGTGATTCTCCAAAGTATAAAGCACGACTTGTTGCAAAGGGTTTTAAACAACAACATGGCATTGATTTCGAGGAAATCTTCTCTCTAGTGGTCAAGATGACTACCATGCACATGTTGCTTGGATTCGTGGCAATGGAGGACTTAGAGCTAGTCCAAATGGGTGTGAAAATTGCTTTCTTGCATGGAGATCTTACGGATGAGCTTTATATGGAACAACCAGAGGGTTATGTAGCTCCTGGCAAGGAAAGTCTAGTTTGTAAGCTTAAGAAGAGCTTGTGTGGACTTAAACAGTCCCCTAGACAATGGTACCAAAACTTTGATGCTTTTATGAAGTCTCAACGCTATTCTCGAAGCAATGAGGATCATTGTCTCTACACAAAGAGATGCTCAAATGGGAGCTTGATATGCTTGATACTTTATGTTGATGATATGTTGGTTGTTGTGAAGTCCTCTTATGATTTGTTAATTCTCGAAAAGAAGTTGAGTCAGACATTTGATATGAAGGATTTGGGGGATGCCAAACATATTCTTGGCATGCACATTACTCGTGATAGGAGCAAAAGATGCATATACTTCTCTCAAAGTGAGCACATATCCAAACTACTTCACAGGTTCAATATGCAGGTGGAAAGGCATTGAGTACACCTTTACCCACATATATGAAATTGTGCATTGGTAGTCTCATGTTTGCTATGGTAGCTACGAGACCAGACATTTCATTTGCAGTGGGAGCTGTGAGCAGATATATGTCTAATCCTCGCAAGAAACATTGGGAAGCCGTCAAGATGATTTTAAGATATCTGAGTGGCACTAAGGACAAGTGTCTATGCTTAGGTAGAGGGAAAGCATCCATTATTGGTTACACAAATTCTGACTATGCTGGTTGTGTAGACAATCATAAGTCTACATCAAGATATAGTTTTCATTTTGTTGGAGGTGCTATCTCTTGGAATCTCCTCTTCAAGAATGTACGGATGTTTCCACCACAGAAGCAGAGTATGTTGTAGCAAGTGAGGCATGTAAGGAAGCATTGTGGCTTTCTCGACTTGCTTGTGATATGGTTTTACCTCAGCATGTACCTCGTTTGCTCAGTGATAGTTAGAGTGCCATTGCTTTGGCTAAGAATCCGGTCTATCATGCAAAGACAAAGCACATTGAGGTAAGGTATCACTTCATTAGAGATTGCTTAGCAAGTGAGCGCATTATTCTTGAGAAGGTTCACACTCGAGATAATGTTGCAGTTGCTTTGAGTAAAGCTCTACCACAGGAGAGCTTTCGACATTGTTGTCACTAGATGGGGGTTACTTGATTCATGATCTTACATAGTCACTTGTATACTGTGTAACATGCCCATCAGGTGGGACGTATAGTTTGTATACTCAAACTCAGGTATTCTTTATCATTCTTTATTTTTCACTCAAAGTTACTTTGGCCATATTGGTCTTTAGTGGGAGATTGTCACCATTAGTGTCCATGTGAAAGGCCAAATGGCCACTGTACACTTCTTTGTATATGTTCTTTAATAAAACATATAGTGGCCTGGTGAGTCACAGACTGTAAGTTCGATCGCATTTGTAAGACCTAAGAAGTATGTCTTTGTCCTCCCTCTGTACTGTGTTTTCGCGTATTCTGCAATCTCTGTGTGGAGTACCGTGTGCAGCCTTAGGAGCTCGGTTTTCTACTCCGAGGATATCGTTGTGGAGCTCGAAGAAGGAGAGCGCACTGTGGTGCATCACCAACAAAACACTTCATCCACCAAGATGACCTCACCCCTATATGATCTTTGGTTGTCATTAGAGTGGCCTACATTTGCTCATAGAGAGATTTGGTGTCACCCTGCTTAGAGAACTCAACCATTTGGCATTGTCCAAATAGGTGATTTGCCCGAAAATAAGTGTCGCCATGTTTTCATGTTTCCTCCACCACATGAGCATCACCTTATTTGCATGCTTCCTCCACCATAGGGGTGTTGCCCAATTTGAGGATAGGGGGAAGTATGGTAGTCGCCTGATTGGAGAAGGAAGAGCACTCACCCACCTTGTCCTGAAGGAAGGTAGCTTGCACCCATCATCACGCATGAAATGGTCACCAAATGTTGGAGATAAGGTAGAGAAGGTAGTCACCCCCATGCAATAGGAGTGGTTGCCCATCTCTCCATTTGTAGAGTTTTCCAATAGGTCGTGAGAAGGGAAAGACCTCATTTGATTGCTTAACATGGGTGGTCACCCAAGTGGGCAAAATGGAGAGGTGAGTTATCTTCAACAAGTCCATTCTCTCCCTTATGTTCCTTTGTACTCTTGATGGTCCTCTGTACCCTTGATGACTTCATTGTGTCTACTTCCTTATTTGGTGCTAAGCTACTTTTATACCTCTACATTGTCTTGCTTCACTCAACCTTCTAGCTTCAAAATTAAGTGATCCCTTTGCTTCATTCCTCTGCTCTACACTTGGTATAATTTCACACATCATCCACTTATATGGTCATGTTCTATTTCACCATCTTATGTCGGTGGGATGATTGCCCCACTTTTGGATATCCAGTCAATTACTAAGGTTCCAGAAATTGTTTTTGGAGTTCCTTATCATGTTGTTTTAACATATACACTAGCACTAGATCTCCTTCTTTGAGTCCTTTATTTATGATACTAGTTAGGAAAATCCAAAGCATTTTGTTCTATATCTCACTTTAGTATTATCTTCTAGATGTTGGGGATTGGATTCTTATGTGAAATATAGTATTCTTCCAACAAAGATTCCACCACTTGATTAATGAAGTTTGTGTCCCTATCACTAATTTACTTTAATGGGTAACCCAAATCTTGTGAATATTTGTTCAAAACAAAATTTCACAATATTTTAGGTGTCACTATTTCTCATAGCATGAGCCTCTACCCACTTGATCAAATAATTGGGTTCAAGTATGAAACAAACAAAATGCAAGACTTTTGCTTGTGACTTCAAAAATCCAATGTATTCAACTCCCCTTTTAGCACATAATCATAGCATAATATTTGTTAGAAGGGATATTTGACTTTTTGACATGTCTAGAATCAATAAATATAAGATTCAACATCCATGTGGAGTGTGCAGCATCAAAGTTCCATTGATATGATAATTTTGGTTGTTCTTTAAATAGAATCCCTTAGCAACACTTACATGAGTTTCTTTTAATATAAGTAAGTACCTTGATTCATATGTGCACAAATATAGAAAATCCTCTTTCCTTATCATGTATAGATAGTATCTTAAAATGTTGTATTTTTTACTTTATTATTATAGGGATCTTCTTCATTTCTTCACAATGTTTGTAGGATATTTACCCTCTCATAAAAATTTCACAATTTTCTTACTGTGGTCATCTCCAAACATGGCATGATATTGTGTGGAATGTTTCAAATGTTTTCACTTTTTACATACACTAAATTCCTTCACACAATCATTCATGTCTTTTGTGATGAATGTCCATTATGAGGTTCTTCTTTAAATGTTTTGATTTATTATTATGTTATATTTAGGTTGTTCCATTCTATTCGTATGAGCTCTTATCAACCCAAGTATCTCTTTATAACCTATTGGGTCTTGGTAGTAAAGAAAACCTATGATGGTCTGCAAATTAGTTGCTTCATGTACTACTTTTGATTCCTTGGGTATTAATGTGTTGTGGTCTATAGGTTCACATAGGCACTATCTTCTCTACCCATGTGAGTACAATTAAGTGGTTAAAACTTCCAAACTGAATAGATTGGCACCAAGTAGATCATTTGATATGGTTAACAAAGTTCTTCCATTAGTGACGATTAGTTTGTATCTACATCTTTCCCTTTTCCAACATTATTCTGGAATCAAACTACAAAAATTGGAAAAATATCTACTTAATCTCTTCGAACATGGTTTCTTTTACTAGATATAGTACTTTATTATCTGTGAAGAACTTGAATTTGATTGGCACTGAGAGATAGTTTCTAAAATTTTTTTAGAGTATAGACCATTCTTAGGCCTTCTCTTTTAGTGTAATTTTTTTTTTCAATCAAGCATCCTAAATCTCTTGAGTTTCCTTTCAAAAGTGTCTTAGTCCACTTAAGTTAGATTACCCAAAATTTCCTAGTTCACCCGAGTTCACTAGAGTTCACTTGATTTCACTTTATTCAACTCAAGTGAGAGCTTTTAGAAGATTAGTCTGGCCTTGTGGTAAAATACTCTCAATGGGATTGATCATATGGCCTCATGTTTCCTACCTCAATGCTTTACCATTTGGGCAAAGATTGTTACTAGGATAACACTTGATATATATTGGGGTTATATTTGCCTCTACTAATATTGAACCATGCTAGGAGTTAATTTACAACAATTGATTTGGCTTCCAATCTAGCTAACAATCTTTTAAGAGCATTTGTAACTCCTTTTGGACATAAAATCTTCTAGATCCAACCTTGTTTGGATTTTTTAATATTTTCTTTCTCTTCTTGTTAACTAGTTGCCACACCATTTTTCTCCCTCTTTCTAATAGCCCTCTCCTTAATATCCTTCCATGTATGAGCTCTTTTGCACGAACAATTTCACTATTTTCCATATTCAACCATCAAAGGTGTTGAAAGTTCTTTATTTCTATTAGATTAGACGCATTACATGAAATATGATCTAGAGTTCTTTATTAATAGCTTTTGCTCTATTGTGGTTTGAACAAGTATTGAAGATTCTAGATATGTTTTTGAAGCATCAACTATTTCAATGTTATTGATACATGTATTCTTGCAATAATTTCATAGATTTTTAGAAATTCTTTGAATCAACACAATTGATAGTTTTTTGCTTTGGATCAGGTGGTTGAGTTGACAATGAGTGTACTTTTCTTACAAAATGGTCATCATTGCAATGATAACAAATTCCTCCTATCTAGGGGAACTAGATTGCTTTGTTTATAGTTGAAAAGTAGTGTACATCAAGTTTGAGTATTCAACCTCATTCCCTCGTCGAAACATTGATTTTGAGCATATAATGGAGTTTCATAAGATCTATATGAATCAATACTTGCCTCTCCATAATAAGACTCACGAAAGGAAGTCTCATTTGTACTTCATTCTGTAGGACAATGGACAGATTATGACTCCTTGTCTTCTTCAAGACTAGTGTATTTACCTTGCAAAACACTTTTTGGTGACACAAGGCTCTAGCCCCATGAGGTCTTTAGTAGGCCTTGTTGATCAACAGTCGCCCTTGTGTGTGATAGTAAGGATTCCCCATCAAATCTCCTTCTTGTCTTCTTGGCACATAAGGGTATGTTCATGAATTCTAGGCAAGAGACTACCTTACATACTTCCATTATAAAAGCAATCTATTAAGCCATGATTTAACCAACTTCTCAATGGTGCAATATTGCAATGGTCTTCTTTTAGGTGGAGGTGACTATGTCCTAGTTAGAGTGCAAACCTAGGTGGGATGGTCCCTCCACATCGAAGAAACCTTCGCTATGGTCACATTCATTTTAAATTGTGAGCCACTACTAGGTACACAATCTCATTTAGAGAGGACTTGAGGAAGCTTTAAATGTTTTGCTAGATTTTCCTCTAAAATCAATGTACTCATCAAAGGTTGCATTAATTGTTTGCAAGCACCTAGTGTAGACAAGTGATCTCAATTCTCCACTTATAAATCCATCTAAGAACAATGATATCATCTTGTAGACAAGTGGTCTCATTTCTCCACTTATGAATGCATCTACGAATAGTGATATCATCTAAGGAAGCTCTCTTCTCACCCATCAATCTATGTAATGCTTGAATCTCCTTATGGCCAGCTTAATTGTCTTCTCTTCTTTGAGAACGGAACTCTTTTCTCACCCATCAGTCTATGTAATGCTTGAATCTTCTTATGACCTGCTTAATTGTCTCACTATTAGACTATTCAAAGCCATGGATAAAACGAGAGGTATCATGTTGGACTAACTTTTTTGAAAAATCATAAAGAAGATGATTCACATCTCTAAATGCATTTCTCTCTAGTGGCTGAAACCTAGTCAAGTTAATCATAATCGAACTGAACCCAAAAGCTCCATATTAAACAAAGAAAATATCAATCTTATCAATATGCAAGCCTAGTCAATTCTACACATGATCATATAGATCAAGAGCACCATCATAATGAATAATTATAAATTTGGACACTTTTGAAGGTTTAATATTTTGTCCGTAGTCTTGTGATCTTGAAAGAGGAAATGCATCATTTTCTCCTATGTTTGGATGTTGAGGAGTTCATCTTTAAAAAGTTATAGGATGTGACTGGAGATCAGCTCCACCTCACCATAGGCATCAATGTGGATTGCATAAATCAAAGACATTCCAATCTAATGAGCCTTCTCTTGGTATTGTTTTGTATGTTCCTCACTTGTGCCAAATCTTTTATTCAAGTTTTACTTTTTAGCTTTTTTGACCACCAATGAACTTCACAATAGAACTCTTGCAAGTAGTGCTAATAGTGGTCCTCAATCTATTTGCATTGTAGTTCAACCCACCCACATACAATATATCTTTGAAAGCATTAATGTATAAGTACTTTGAAGTTGTGTGGTACTTTCCTTTGATTTTTCATAAGATTTTCTTACTCATTGGAGATCTCTGATGTCTTCAAATGTAGTTGTCGCCTCCTACCTACTATCTAATTTCACTAGAATTGTCAGGTACTAGTCTTTGATATATTTTGGGGCTCACTCTCCTTCAAAAATATGTGACTATGTGCTATAATCCTGGTTCCTATTATTCACAAGAATCTTAAGTGCATAAGTTGTTGTAATTCCAATTATTCGTGCACAATGGTTTTTCTTATTCCTTTTTGTGTCCCACCTAGGACTTGAGCTCTATATATCTCGAAATAGAGGTCCATGTGCACTAGTTAAATCAAAGAGTCTCTCATGGAACATATAGAGTTCTATCCCCTTGTTTGCAAAGTTCCCAAGCAAAGAGGCATAGTCAAATCCCTTGGTTCAACCCTCATATGTTTGTTCTCCCATTTTTTCAAGTCAAAGTTTAGTTATCACACTATAGATCTATAAAAGAAGTTGAGATTAGTTGAAAAAGACAAAAAGCTTAAAGAAGATCCTCCCAACAAATTTTTTTCTTGAAAATGTGTGATTCTTTTATTTGGATGGAAACTTTAAATTTTACACCCAAAAACAAAATTTCTCAAGCAAAACTTCTCTTTACGGTTGGGAAATTATGATTTGTTTATTCACAATTCCTCTTGTATTGATTTCTTTATAAGATAATGATTTTTTGGAAGACTAGAATTTCCCAAGTCAAACTTCTTTTATTTGGATGGAAACTTTAAATTTTACACCCAAAAACAAAATTTCTCAAGCAAAACTTCTCTTTACGGTTGGGAAATTATGATTTGTTTATTCACAATTCCTCTTGTATTGATTTCTTTATAAGATAATGATTTTTCAGTAGAGATATAATGATCTCTGAATCACCATTTCCCAAGTCAAACTTCTCAAACCATGAATTTTGGAAAACAGGAAATTGTGATTTCTTTGAAAACTTACTAACCAAAGTTATTTTCGTATTCTTTTCATATATTTATGATGCTTCATATAAAAGTTTCAAAATACTGATAGGAATTCTTTGTAAATAAGAATTTGTGCATTTTTTATACTCATGTCATTATGCAAACATCCAACAATTATGAAAATTTAAGAATGACATAGCTCCTGTCAATACTAGTTGTTACTAAAGTTTCATGATGAATGGTGCCTTGTATACTGCACACTAAGCTTTAGAAATCTTTCATTCTCTCTTCTTTCTCTTTCTCAGAGATTCTCTTGGTCTCCAATTCTCACAAGTGCATCAATCGGTCGAGTTCTTTTAGGCATCATGGAAGATTCACAAGTTGCACTATATCTTAGGGGACATAAATTGACACATGACTCCAAATCACATAAAAAAGACATCAAATCTTTGTGGAGTACTTCAACTACATCTTCCTAAGCTCCTAAAAAAATATTTAAGCTCGAAACGATGATGATGGGAAAATCTTACTTACAAATAAATCTTGCAAGAAAATTGAAGTGTCTTCAACTTCAAGCTTTTTTGCAAACTCAAATTCCTTCTTAATGTGTTTATCCACACCAAGAAAAGCTCCAACCCTTGGGAACAAAGGCAAATGATGGCACGGTAGACCCATAAAGGTGGAAAATACCTGAAGATTACCTTCAAATGGGTGGACTTGAAGACATTTTTCAATTATCACTGAGTATTGACTCGATTGGGAGCATAGATTACATGATATATACATAACACTTAGTTACATGCAAGAAGGAAATGGATGTACTGGATAGGAGTCCTACAAAAACTTCATCCACGAAACCTTCTCGATACATGTAGAATACCAAGGCCCTCACCAAATACTGTTACAAATGAAATGAAAAAAATTTACACATCTCCACAGATCATATCAAACGAGCACTCCTACACAGAAAATTAACTATGTATGCCTATGAGAAAGTTTACCTTCCACAATTTAAAATGTGGCGTGCATACAAGATACCAGAGGGCTGAGGATAGTTCTTTCATATCTATTTCACCCTATGCAACTATCCTTTCAAGCAAGAAATGGAAAGAAAGGGGGGGAAATGAAAAAAATAAAGTAGAGAAGCTAAAAACACAATTTCTCAAGTGAGCTCTCTTGAAAATGAGTAAAGGACATTAAAAAGTGAGCTCTCATTCAACTAAATACAATGAAATATGTCTTGTTCACATTTAGATGGCTCATGTAGTAAAAACGGTTGCAGAGAACTTGTTGGGCTATCCCAACTATTTAATTCTTGGGTAGATTGGTGTAGAAAAAATTTATATGCTAAAAAATTGATTCATATGCTCTCTAATTACAGAGTTGACGATACATAACAAAAAAAATCCTGCAAAAGAAAAAGCCAAAACTATTTTCTTCCTCCCTTCTTGTTGGAAATCAAACAATAAAGACCTCCAAAGTTTGATGGTGCTCTGTAAAAACTTATTGTGGATGGGGGAACTCCTAAAAATCAATTGCGACATGTTGCCAATCCTAAGATAAAGGTGGCCCAGAATTTTGAGCATTATGAGTGAGACCAACAAGCTCATAATTTTGAGGACGGTCAAAGCATGAAACGAATCCTAGTCCCCTTTCATCAAGCATCAATTGATAACTGCCCTGATTGGATAAACCATAACATGCTTCTGATTGGATAAACCATAACATGCTTATACTCTTCTCTCCATTTAAAGGGAATCTGAAAAGCCCCAACTTATTTCCTTCTTATGGCAAAGCACAGAACATAATGAAAAATAGATTAGCCTTCAACAAGAAGTTGAAATGGGCAGCAAGTATAAGACAGTGACTGGTCACTCTGTGTGGTTTTCAACATGAAGTATTGTCCCTGACTGGGGGCATAAAGTACACAAAGGCTAGAGGCTATTTGAGACATGCACCCAAACATCTGTGTGCAAGTGTAAAGTTGAGTTATGGCTTCATACGAGCATGCATGCATGTGTGCACAAGCAAGTGCATGCACCTGTGTTCGTGCCTTTATGCATGCATGTGCACATGAACACATGCACTTACAAAAGCATGTCTCTATGTGTGTATCCAGTAGGGGTTGGGAGAAGACTGTTGGACATACGTTACATATACATGTATACAGATCCATGCATGATCATGTGTCAATGTGCTTTAAGTAAAACATACACATCAGGTGTGAGGATTTTGAATTCCACACTCTTCCCATAATTTCTAATATATCTACATGTCATATTCATGCAACTCCTTTGAAGATAGAAACACCTTGATTCAGAAATGCTGTACAATTGCTCTGAGATATCAGAAGGAGATGGAAGTTCGTGTAACAGAAGCTGACTTGAAGAACTCAGAAATCAGGCAGGCTCTGACATTCGCTAATGATGAGAAAACTACACTACTAGCCCCCATCACTCAGGCATGCTTTCTTACTCAAAAACAACTACAAAATTTTCGTGAGCACATTTGATTGAGATGGAGAATGAGCACGGACGCCTATTGCATCTGCAATGCTCTTTACAGATGCAATCATCGCTACTCCATTGTTCAGCTTATTAATAGCTGATCCAACCCCCTGCAAGCAACGTAAGCATACAATGTATATACTGCACAAGAATTACGTTTTCAACAAAAAAGTAACATAAAATTATTGATAAATGCATACCACTCCTGCAGCCCCAGCAGCAAATGCAAGTGGAGCTGTGACATCACTTAACCCCGATGCACACATAACTGGTATCTTCACTGCTCGAGAAATAGAATATGCAGCTGCAAGTGTTGGAGCAGCCTGTCAGATTATAAAAAAATAAGCACCAATCAAGTTCAGGCAAATATCTTCAAAAAAATAGAGAAATAATAGAAGGCAATAAAAAGACAGATGAACAGCACAAAATCCTTAATCACCTTCTCCATCAAACCTTGGACACCTGGCTTCACAGGACTGGAGCTTGTTCCACCTTCAGTTTGAATAACATCAACACCTTCATCTTCAAGCATCTCTGCAAGCTTCACCTGCAACCCAATAGAATACAGTATAAGACTCAACATATATGATTGAGCCAACAATTTTTTGTACTGAAATTGCAAACTAAACGAGTTACAATTTCCTTAGGTGGCTCAGCTGTAGTTTTCCTGTTTCCTGCTCAACTCCTCCCTCTCTCCAGGGAGACTACATATTTTCATCTATTGCTTATACACTGTTACTTTCTCTCTCTAATGTTAATAATAGTGAAAGATTTACTGAATAAAACACGCGCAAGATCACTACACCTGTTCATCCAGATTGAGTGTGTGTGGTACAGTCACAGACAAGACAGTTGCAGGGAGCAACTTCCTAGTTTGTCTTGCAAGATCCATAATCTGTATTGAACAAGAAATTACATGATTGTGATCTGTAACACGATTAACTTCAAGCACTCATTAAAGAGGAAGACATTTCCAAATGTGGACCTCTTCTGCAGCGAAGATTTTTTTGCTGCTGACATAGAAGGAATCATAATTCCCAATCTCCACCTACATAAATAAATGAGAATAATTTAAAAATGGAAAAGTTAGAAAGTTCTATAGCATTCATTCCCAAGGAAAGAAGAAACCAACTCCGATATGATCAACCAACCACAAACCTACCTAATAGATGCTTGGGGGTATGCACAGTTCAAACCTTACACCATCTTAATGCCATGGAGTACAGGAAATCTAGAAAGAACAAATGCCTCTACACTGATGCAACATCCTGTATTATATATACAGCCATTGCCAAAGTGTTCCATGCAAGCATCTTGTACATGAGCCTAGTACAACTGAATCAAAAATCGATATAAAGAAAAGTAATCAGATAAAGCATCCAGGATACAATGAGTTCGAGAAAGAAATTTGAAGCTGATAAGCATTTAGAAGACCAGATCATCTGCCATTCTCTTATGCATTCAACAAAATCATCTGTAATAATTCTGCAAGATCGTCTGCAATTCTCTATGCCTTCAATAACAACACTTGTCAGATCCTCCAGAAGCATATTTTTTTTCTGGACATCCATTTTCTTCAGACATGTAGGGCACACTAGGGTCAAGCAGATGGATAAAATGGCTCCTCTTAAAACATGCCAGCAAGGCAGCAGCAATGGTAGCCAATGCTCAGATATGATGGACCTCTGATAGTTCAAGCAGTCTACCATCATCCATACCTTCTCCCCAAGTTCATTCAGATCTATGCTGATGATTTTATGACGTTTATACAAAAACCTACAGGAAATGGAGCTGCATTTCTCCTCATGCAATGAAGGCTGACCAACAGCATTCCAATGCATCTTGGATGGGCATTGACTCCACAAGGTTCAGGCTCCGAGGCATTATTTAGAAGTTTGTTGTACTTGCCATCATCCTAGGTACCACAAAAGTTAATGGATACATCCCTTCCAAGGAAGGCAGCCATTTGCTACTGTTTGCAACTCAATACAACTTCGCATAAACTTTTAAGCACCATGTGCACATGTTTAGCCATGCAGTTTCAACATCTGCATATTGGCCACCCATACTCTCTGCTTTATGACCATCCTCACTCTTTCACTTGCATGATCCAGATATTCCCACTATCCAACATCTATGGAAATCTCTGTAGAGACAGTGCTGCTAGTTCACATTTCTGAGTAAGAGAATATATTAGTCTAGATTTGACAACCAAAACATGGAACTGAAGGGCTCTCTCCTCTAATACATGTTCCCTTTACAATGTACATGCACTACATGTTATCTAGCTTTTGAGATAAAAGACAGAAATGGACACACCATCTGTGAGTGCAAAATTCGTTTATTGGCCAGCTGTAATTGAATAGCCCATGGGTCAAGGTGCGAGACACACAAGCATCAACATGTCTTTGGGCATAAGTCCTCATCCTAGTATAAATTAACCTTGCCCTATCTTGAAAGTAATCCAATGATGGTGGAATACTTTTTCTTCCATCTTCTTCTCACAATAGCATCATAAGGTTACCCAAGATGCCATGACCAACGGGCTACAGAACCTCTCTTGGACTAATTGTCGAATCCTAATGGAAGTCCCCATCAAGAGAAATGTACTAGTCAAGAATTCTATGGAACAAAGAAGAATATACCTCATAAATTGGAAACCCTATGGAACAAAGGAAAGTATACCTCATCAAGTTGAGGGCTATAGTCACCCTATAGGTCTCCCTCTCCAGATGTATCTTTGATCTAACCTCGGCACAAAATTACCATAGGTCAAGGCAGATATAAGGGATATCCAATTAGTGCTCCATGTTGTGCATTGGATAGGGTCACAAGGATTGAGGCCTCCAATGCACCCAACTTGTGTGGCTTATGACATCAACCTATCAAAAAGCTCATAGTTCACTATAATAATAAAGGTCATCTTTCATTTCAGTGCAAAAAATATTGGCGAACTCCTCAATACACGACATGTAGACTAGGATCATTCTATCCAAGAAGTCCATCATTTATTAGTAGGGAGGAGTTAGTTGTCAAACATAAGTCTTTTATGATATCATGGAGCATACTGCTGACCCAAAAAGGTGTACACTATGCGATCGTGATCATCATGTTAGACATTGGTCTATAGAGACCTCTACATGTGTGTATGGGACAAGGGATAAGGTTAGCCAAGGTCCCTAGCTCAGGGGATATCCTATGGTATCTAAGAGGTAATGGGAATGAGTGTGCATGATGGCCACATGTCCACATGCCCTTGTCCCACACACACGTAGAGGTCTCTATAGACCAATGTCTAACGGAACTCATCCAATATCACACTACCCATGCTCCCAACTAGTCCCCCATCTCTCTAGATGTCCTAACACAATATAAGGAATAGCACATGTTTTGTTTCACATGAACTAAAATGAGTTCACCCTCTTGTGGTTACTCACTAATACTTACGAGTCGATGCATCCAATTCATGCATGAAATCAAAGAACAATTTATTACCTAATGGTCAAAAACAAAAAAAACCGAAAAGAGCACAATCATACACATATGCTCAATAATCATTCAAAAATGTAACTAATACAACGAATCCAAACATACACAATGGTTTCACTACTCCCCAAGGAACCATTGAGGAAGTAAATTCCTCTAATCTCATGAAAAATATTCTCCCCTTAGCACAGAGGATCAATAAAACCATGGTCATAGAGTAGATACCATTGGTGACTCAACAATCGGAATAAGTCCATCACATGGTAGATCCCATCAATGGTCACAAAGGAATAAAAATCTTTCTTAAATGGGAATCTCCATCGGTGACGACACAAGAACTCTATGTCCCTTGTTCAATCGTTAGCACTGTGAAGCACTTGCCACTACACATGGAAAACATGAGATATACAAAGCTTTCCTCTCCAGTAGCATTATGGCATGTTTGAGGAAAACCCCTCGTATTGCCATCCTACCTAATGAAAATTACCCCAATCCTATGCCTATGGATGCAATAGATAGAAGGAATACCACCTAAGTTATCATCCATAAGTCCCTTAAGCCTCATCGATCATGCCTAAGTGACATATGAGTAATGAGAGAATGACCAATCAAGGCCACACAAGTACAAAAACTACATGTTTCCAAAAGAACCTATACGCATTGCTCATATGTCAAAAACAGGCATATCCAACAAGCCCAGAGCTCATAAAACAAGACATTTTGGCAAGACTAGCTTCTATCCATGACCAGGCATCATGGAGAACACAATTCAGTAAATTGTGGCATAACTTTAGATCTCGAGCAATAACTCCAAAACTTAACTCATCCTGAGAATCAAATTGAGATGGACATCCCACGAATCAAGTTGAGATGGGATATCCCTTGCATCTAGGCACAATAATCCAAGAGTTGCAAAAACGAATTGGGAATCTTTAAACAAATCAAGGAAGCAATCAAGCACAAATCGATGCCCTATTTCATCTTTCATGAAGGAGCCTAAGATTTGTATGCCGAAAAAAAATTCAATAATCATCGTACGAAGTTCCATGGATTCTTGCAACAAGTAAAATTATATATCGCATGCAACTTGATAGATACCAAGATGATGAAGCCAAGGTCGGTTTTATTGGAACCATGCTTTGTGGTCAAACATCATCATGGTTTACTCCAATCCTGGAAAAGGACATGGAGGTTCATTGTGACTATGAGGGGTTTCTCCAAGAACTCACCGCCACATTTGGAGATGCAGACACCAGTCGAGTGGCAAAAACAAATCTTCAGAAACTGCATCAAGGCAACTTCCCTAACCTATGCATCAGAATTTAGCCAATTGATATATGATCTCACTTGGCATGAGGACTATTTCATGAGGCCTCTGAGATGATGTGAAGGATCTTCTAATCACGATGCCAAAAGCCAAGACATTGAATGAATACATCACCCAAGCCAAGATCTCGTCAATGGAAACCATTCCATCCCACTCCTAAAGAAGAGTCTATGCCTAAGCCTATGCAAATAGATAAAACTAGGTTCCAACTCCTAACCCCACGAGAGAAGTAGAGAAAAGGAGATAGCAAGTTATGCCTCTATTGTGGAAACCCTAGGCATACTGCAATAAATTGCCAAAACAAAAGAACAAACTCTAGAGTTACAACCACCCTTGTAAACCAAGGAAATGAAGAAGTCTAGTTGTAAAGGAGACCGTACAACTCGACCATGATATAAGAAAGGGTCTCATAATTTAAGCAACACCTGTAGAAACATGTCTTACCCCTATCAAGTTGATCATTCCTAAGCCCTTTCCCTTATAGCCTTAGTTGATTTAGGAGCCTCCTCATATTTCATCGATGAAGGATTGGTAACGAAAAATAGGATTCCATTACTTCAAAAGAACAAACCGATAGTAGTTGAAGTACTATATGGACAACCTCTAGCATCTCGGAATATTATCAAGGAAACCGCACCATTAAGAGTATAGCTTGGTGATCATGATTCCCATATATTTTTCAATGTAATATTAAATTTGTTAAATCTTATTATCATTGGCATGCCCTAGCTAAAGAAACATAATCTAGACATTCATTGGGAAAAGAATAAAATCATTTGATAAGATATCCCAAAGAACCTAACATATATAAGAGGCAAAGCCTTGGAAAAGAAAGTCCTTCACAAAGATTGACCTTCGAGGAGCTTACAACCTTGTCAAGATCAAAGAAGGAGAGAATGAAAGATAGCATTTCAAACAAGGTATGGGCAATTTGAATATGTAGTAATGCCATTTAGCCTCACAATCACTTCAGGGGTCTTTCAACATATGATGAATGATATATTTCGAGAACATTTAAATGATTTTATGGTAATATACCTAGATGATATCATGATATTCTCCGAAGATTTAGAGGAGCATGAGCGTCATCATGTAAAGATGGTTCTCCACAAACGAAGAGAAAACAGAGTATGTAAAATTGAAGAAATCCTCTTTCCATCATACGGAAGTGGGATTCTTAGGATACCTCAAAAAAAGGAATATTCATGGGCCCTACGTAGAGGAAGCCAATCCTTAGTTGGAAAACGCCTTCATGTATTAGAGACATGCAATGTTTTCTAGGCTTTGCCAACTTCTACAGAATACTCATCAAGGATTATTCAAAAGGAGTGGCACTATAAGAAATAATAGCACAAAAAAATAAACAAAGTTGAGGAAAAACGAAGACAAAGAGAGATGCAAACTTACAAATAGAGAACTCAAATTCTTAATTTGCAAAGAGTAATGGAGCTACAAAAGATGGCATTACCCACCCATGCACTCCTAATGTGGAGCTTAGATGGCGATGTAGACAGACTCTAACAAAGGGCTTATTAGTGCGCAATGCTATGTAAAGCTACAAATGGGCCATGTTTATATAGCTTTTACAATAGGAATCAATATAGATAAACGTACTTTGGAGAGATAAAATAGTCATATGAGGAAACCACGTAGCACCACAAGGCCTTTTTTGCCTTGAATGGCAACCCAATGACCCAAAAGTTTATGCCCTACTAACTTAATGGTAAGTCTCACAAAAATCATCTATTACCATCAATTATCACACATAGACCTCATCTAACTTGGAAGTCAGGGTTCCACAAATGTCCGAGCACTCACAATGGCTTCTCCTCATAATGGAGGCCTTACAACTTAGAGCACAAAGGATCATTTGTGGTCACTTGAGGGTGGAGTATCGAGTATATCTAACACCTCCCCCTCTCAATGTCGACCCTGCAATGAACCATCTCCTTGGTCTAATGCCAGCGTTAGAAAGTTTCAATGACGTTGCTCTCTCCCAAGAGCCTTGGTGAAGACGTATGCTGTTGGACAATAGCTTATCTCCATGACCTTGTCCTCGATCAATTCACACACATAGTGATAATGAATTTATATGTGCATGGTAAATAGGATACTTGGCGATGGCCATGCAACTTTGATTGTCACACTTCAACCGTATAGCCTCTTGTCCCTATATTCCTATGTGTCATTGGATCCTCTTCAACCATGCTGCTTCACATGCTACAACACATGCTGCTTTGTACTCAGCTTCAATAGAAGATAATGCTACAATCAATTGCTTCTTATTGATCCAAGAAAAAATCCAAGTTCCTAAAGAAAAGAAATATCTAGAAATTGAATTTCTAGCATTAATATCTAGTATATACCAGAATGACTCCAGGTAAACCCCAAATTCACCCTCAAAGGAAAGTGCAACTACAAGCTCATGGTAGTCAACCACATGACTATATAGCATATCAGCTCCACTATGCACAGTATCAACTCAATACTATGACATCCCCACTAACGTCCTCAGTGCCCAATAGTGGGTATAGAGCTAAGAATGAATACATCCTCACACACACACCCCACAATGCACACACACCACGAGCATGAACTCACAAGAAGCTCTACGAAGTGAGTTTCTATCACTTCCGGAAGTAATATCTAGTGCCCAATCTAAACCACAATATCCAAACCAAGGTGGTACGGAACGTTATGGAACGTTACCATTACGTGTGTGTATGTGTGTGTGTGTGTTCCAAACCAACCCTGATCCAAACAAAGAAGATCCTTCTTCATAGACAATACCATAATCAATGGTTCCCTTTCACATACTTGAGTATCCACAAGCTTGCTTTCCAATGAGTTTGGAAAGGCTTATTAGAGAACATGCTGACTACTTCAACAGCATAGGAGAAGATCTAGTGCCCAATACCACAATATCTAGTGCCCAACATAGGAGAAGATCTAGTGCCCAATATCACAATACCACAACAACATAGGAGAAGATCTAGTGCCCAATACCACAATATCTAGAAATTGAATTTTTGGTATTAATATTTAGTGCCCAATCTGAACCACAATATCCAAACAAAGAAGATCCTTCTTCATAGACAATACCATAATCAATGGTTCCCTTTCACATACTTGAGTATCCACATGCTTGCCTTCCAATGAGTTTGGAAAGGCTTATCAGAGAACATGCTTACTACTCTCATAGCATAGGAGATATCTACTATGCTCTTGCACAAGTAGATGAGACTTCCAACAAATTACCTGTATCTTCCAATATCCACTGGAGGTGAAGTAACTTCAATAAATAATTTTGTGTTGACCTCCATAAGTATAGAAATCTCCCTGCAAACCTCCATATCGAATGCCTTCAAAACCCGTCTTGCATACTTTTTTTGAGAGATGAAAATCTTCCCTGGTTCCTACCATACTTCATGACCTAAGCAGTAATCGATAAGCCCAAGTCTTTCATTTGAAATTCAGAACTCAGGGCATCTCTTGTTTGTTGTAGAAGAGAATCATAATGTCCTGTAATTACAAGTTCCTCTACATAGAGTAGAAGCAATTGTCTTCCCTCCTCTCTTTAGAACATACAAGTTAGCATTAGAAGCACATCTTTAGAATCCTAGATCAAGAGATACTTATCTATCCACTAGTACCATGCTCAAGGGGCTTGTTTCAGCCCATACAGAGCCTAGGACATCCATACCTATCAATTGGTCGTAGCTCGAACGAAGAATCCACAAGTGAAAACTTCATGTCCGCTAATACGACAATCATGTATACGAGAATGAATCCAGGCAAACCCTGAATTCACCCTCAAATGAAAGTGCAACTATAAGCTCATGGTAGTCAACCACAAGATTATATAGCATATCAGCTCCATTATGCACAATATCCACTCAATATTAAGACATCCCCACTCATATCACCAATGCCCAATAGTGGGTATAGAACTCAAAATGAATACATGCTCACACATGCAAACCACAACATACACACACACACACACCACGAGCATGAACTCATCAAAAGCTCTGCAAACTAAGTTTCAATCACTTCCGAAAGTGATGGGCAAACTCAACCATAATGAATACTAGCACAAAATGCGGTAAAAGACAAGAAAAATTACAAAAAAAGAATAGTTGATAGGGTATGCACACATTAACAATTGGTCGTAACTCGGACGAGGAATCCTCAAATGAAAATTGCATGTCCGCTAATGCGACAATCATATATACCAAAATGAATCAAGGGAAACCCCAAATTCACTCTCAAATGAAAGTGCAACTATAAGCTCATGGTGGTCAACCACAAGATTGTAGAGCATATAAGCTCCATTGTGCACAATATCGACTCAATACTATTGACATCCCCACTAACGTCATCAATGCCCAATAGTGGGTATAGAACTCAGAATGAATACATGCTCTCACACACACCCCAACACACACACACACACACAACACAAGCATGAATTCACAAGAATATCTGCACAATTAGTTTCTATCACTTTTGAAGTGATGGGGAAACTCAACCATAATGAATGCGAACAAAAGATAAGAAAAATTACAGAAATTGTATAGTTGATACGGTATACACACCTATCAACTGGTTTTAACTCGAACAAAAAATCTACGAGTGAAAAATATACCATAATGAATCTATGCAAAAAACCCCAACTTCACCCTCAAACAAAAGTGTAACTATAAGCTCATAATGGTCGATGTCTCACTTCCTCAATCACAAGCTATCCTCAATCACAATCTTTTGATCACTCAAGAATAGTGGAAGAGAGAATAACAAAACTTTCACAAGATAAGAGAAAATCTGACACGAAAGAGTAGACAAGATATGACTCATAGAAAGGAAAGTTCTAGTATTACAGATTTGAATCAAGCGATAAAATAGCTTTGGAAAATAGCTTCTTGATGAAGCTTCAACCTCCCGATCACCCCTGAGCTATCAAAATCTCGCTCTCGCTCTCTCTCTCTCTCGATCTCGATCTCGATCACAAGGCAATTCTCTGATTTTCGACGGCCTCCTCCTAGAGGAAGCAAATCTCTTTCAAGAGCGTTTATCATCACCCCAAGAAAATGCGTGATCCACCAAATATAGAAAAAGTAGGCTCTCTCGGTGTTGCATTCAAAACTTTCACAAGAGCATGTATTTGTAGTAGTCAAGAGCTTTCTTTAGAACTATCTATCCAAAAATAGAAGAAAAGCAACAAAAAGACATATCCGAAGATGTAAAAAGACATATCCGAAGACATCTGTAAGTGTGCATGACAACACATGCATCAAAATCACGGATTCGAATAGAAATAGAGAGGCCCACTTTTTTTTTAAGTACCTAAAAACAACACTTTTCCAAGCCCTTTTGCCCAAAGACCGAGGAATTAGCTTAAACTTGTGAGAGACAAAAAATTTCTTCTCTTCGATCTTCACAATAGTATTAGAGATGAACGAGGTCCAAATTTGCCTCTAAGTATCACTTTTCAGCCCTACAAGTTTAAAAATTCTAGAGAGAGAATAAAATCAAGGCATTTTCTTATGGGAACTAGATATAAAGCCCTAAACAAAGTACGTAAAACATGATTCACAAAAATTTCAGAGACACTTTTATTCTCTTATGTATGTTCTATCTTTCTCTCATAGAGCATTTCTCTTAATTTTTCCATCTTCATATTCAATTTTCAACCAAAAAACATGATGCAGATAAGGTGTAGAGAGAGTTTATAAAACTTGTCAACCCTAAATTTTACCTACATGCATAAAATGACCTTTTTATTCATTCTAAACATTATCCCCACAATGTAATTCGAAAAGTTCAAAATGAATTATTTCACTATCGAAAGACCTATTACAGTCAACCACAAGACTATACAACATATCAGCTCCATGATGCATAGCATCGACTCAATACTTATTACTATGACATCCCTAGTATTGTCATGAGTACCAAATAGTGGGTATAGAACTCAGAATCAATACATGCTCACACACGCACCCCATAACACACATCACGAGCATGAACTCACAAGAAGCTCAGTGAACTTAGTCTCTCTCACTTTTGAATGTGATGGGCAAACTCATCCATAATGAAGCCTAGCACAAAATGTAAACCAAAATGCAAACAAAAGATAGGAAAAATTACAAAAAATGCATAGTTGATAGGGTATACAAACCTATGAACTGGTCATAACTCGAACAAAGAATCCACAAGTGAAAACTCCATGTCTACGAATACAACAATCATATATTACAAGAATGAATCCAGGCAAACCCCAAATTCACCCTCAAATGAAAGTGCAACTATAACCTTGTGGTGGTCAACCACAAGATATACAATATCAACTCAATACTATGACATCCCCACTAACTTCATAGCATATCACCTCCAGTATGTAGAATATCAACTCAATACTATGACATCCCCACTAACTTCATCAATGCCCAATAGTGGGTATAGAATTCAGAATGGATACATGCTCACACACACCACGAGCATGAACTCATAAGAAGCTCTACGTACTGAGTTTCTATCACCTTTGGAAGTGATGGGGAAACTCAGCCATAATAAAGCCTAGCACAAAATGCAAACAAAAACAGGAAAAATCGCAAAAAATGCATAGTTGATAGGGTATACACACCTATTAACTGGTCGTAACTCAAACAAAGAATCCACAAGTGAAAATTGCATGTCCGCTAATACAACAATCATACATACCAAAATGAATCCAGGCAACCCCCAAATTCACCCTCAAATAAAAGTGAAACTATAAGCTCATGGTGGTCAACCACAAGACTATATAGCAAATACTTTGAAATGGAAAACAAATGGCTTTTTACCGGTGTAAGCTTCTTATGAAGTCTTTCCATCAAGTGCTTTCGTGTAACTTCAATTCAAGATGTAGATAGCAGTATTGACAACCTCTTCCCAAAATTGATTTGGCAAACCTTTTTCCTTCACCATGCATCTTTCTATCTCCATGATGGTTCGATTCTGACGTTCTACAACATTGTTTTGTTGAGGATTGTGTGCCACTATGAGTTGATGCTTACTCTTGCAAAAATCTTCAAACTCTATTGATGTAAACTCACCACCAAAAGCGAAGGATAGTTTGAGCCTTATCTCGAAGGAAATACACCCACATCTTCTTGCTATAGTCGTCGACGATTACCATGAAGTAGGAACATCCACCCAAGGCCTTTGTACGCATTTTTTTGCACAAGTCATCATGCACTAAACTCTACACAATTCGCTCTATTCTTGCTTTCTTGTGGAAATGCCTTCCTCTGTTTCTTGCCCATTATGCAAGCTTCACATGGCTCCTTCATGTCTGCAATCGATGGTAGCTATGCAACCATAGCTTTTCAATGCATCTCCTTTAGTACAAGGTATCCAATATGACCGAATCTCTCATGCCATGGCTTACTTGTGCCCACATTTGTAGTGACTCCCTTGAGCTGAAGGTCCTCCTCCATGACTACAACACTAAATTCTTCATAAGTTAAGAGGTTGAGTTCTAATTTGAGTATTAAGAGAAGTTACCAAACCATCAAACTTTGTTGGACAAATTCAAAGATAATACCGAGCTAGCTCCTCGCTTGAATTTTGTACACATGCTCCTTCCAATTGATCTCATAGATTCTTTTGCGAGTGATAAACTCCTCTGCAGCTACCTTTATGCTTCTAGTTGATTCTTCAAGTTCTGAATCTTTGTCTCATTACGAGGTTCATATTGTGAAGGCCGATGGTTGAATCCGCAATGTTGGGATGGTAAGCATCATTGCGGCTCCTCCTTGTGTTTGACATACTCCTCTTGGCGAACCACCTTGATTCCCAATCGTGTATGATCTCACACTGCTTGACATCTCTCTTTTGTCGTTGAAGCCTCTACAACCTTTGCATTCCTGCTTCTGCGCAAGTCAGCGCCTCCTAAGCTCTGATACCATGTAAGAAATAATAGCTAAGCAGAGTAGATAGGTAGACAAAGTTGAGAAAAAATGAAGACAAAGAGAGATGCAGACTGAGAGATAGAGAACTCAAATTCCAACATTGCCAAGAGTAATGCATATACAAAGATGGTGTTGTCCACCCGTGCACTCCCAATGTGGAGCTTAGATGGCAATCTAGAAAGACTCTAAACGAAGGGTTTATTAGTGCGCATTGCTATGTAAAGCTACACATGGGCCATGCTTATATCGCTTTCACAATGGGAGTCAGTATAGATAAACATAATCCAAAGAGACAAAATAGTGAGCAAAATATACAATCCGACAATATCTCCACGACCAAAATCCTACTGTGTCGACCCTACGGGCCGAGGACATAAGCCCCTCGGACCTTGCAAAAGGAAGCAAACCCCCCTGCATCCCCCCCATTATGGTTCTACGAGGAAACAGTGCAGCACCACAAGGCCTTTATTTTCGCCTTGAATGGAAACCCAATAGCCCAAAAGTTTATGCCCTACCTAACCTCATGGCTAGGCTCACAAAGATCATCTATTACCATCAATGGTCACACATAGACCTCATCTAACTTGGAAGTTGGTTCCACAAATGCCCAAGCTCTCACAATGGCTTATCCTTGTCATGGGGATCTTACAACTTAGTGCACCATGGATCATTTGTGGTCACTTCAGGGTGGAGTATTGAGTGTATCTAGCAAGTGCCACTTATCTATGTGACCTCATCTAACTTGGAAGTTAGGGTTCCACAAATGCCCAAGCTCTCACAATGGCTTATCCTTGTAATAAGGACCTTACAACTTAGTGCACCATGGATCATTTGTGGTCACTTGAGGGTAGAGTATTGAGTGCATCTAACATGCGCCACTTATCAAACTTACCAAGCTTACAAGAAATGCAAAATTATCTTGGAACGAAGAAGCAGGAAAAGCCATTGAACCCTGAAATCCGCACTCAGCACTGCTCCGAACTGAACAGTTAAAGGATATGTGCTGTTCACTGATGCACTCAACACTAGTACAGCATAAGATAATCTGGCATTATCCCCTATATTCTGTCATTGATTGCAGATCCAGAAACATTAGTCATTGCAGGTAGACCTGGGATATTTTGTCAAATTTCCATGAGAGAAAAGGGAATCTCGATCTTCTTTTAATCACATCCCTACATCTACCACCATCATAGGGGCCCCTGCACTACCCTTATTCTGGGCATCAGCCGACTGAGATGTGAGGGCTCCTGCACACTTGAGGTGACTCAGCTACCCATTGGTCCAAACCTTTAGGCCACCCACAGAGCTGGCCTTACGGTCACCCTTGGGTCAAAGTCTTGGGCCTTTTTTTGAGTAACTCCCCTGCCCCCCCATAGAAAAACCACATCCTTTCATGTCTTAGCCCTGGGACTATTAAGAATTGGCCACCACAGGCTTGGAAACAGGCATGCACGCAGAGTTCTGATGTGAGTGAATTCTTACAGCCTCCTATTTTTTGCATATGACCTTTTGATGGCCTCCAACCAACTAAAATACCTTGCCTGCAGCACCATGCAAGGGTTACTTCATGAGCAAACCTCTCCCTCCTGCAGTATGGAAAGGGATCGCCTCATGGCAACCTTCACAAGTTGAGGAAAAGGAACTACAAACCTTGAGCCTCTTATCAACGTACAGGTACAAAAATTGGGGAACTTACTTATACCTCCAACGAAGGGCTTGCATGTGCCCCCTTTGTCCTCCCCTCCAGCTGGACGGATCCCACACCACCCCATGCAACAACCCTTCAGGCTGCCCCATCCTGGCTCCATGACCTCTAGTGGTTTTCTGCACATTGCTATAACAGAACAAACCCAAGCCGTACTCACAAACATAGAACCATGGACATCAGCCACTTCCGATCCATAAGGTCCACAATGACCCACCCTTGAGCTTGAGCGCCTGTAGCTAAGCAGGTGGCCATCACCACCACAAAAGCCAGTGTTCCATACCATTGCACCCTACCAACACAGGAAAAGAGCCCAAGTGCCTCGTACAAAGAACATCTCACAAGACCCGAAGATCCTATTTATAGACTCTCTTTGGGAGGTGACCCAGATCACTCTGGGTAGGCACTTCACAATTGACTAGAGACTTACAGGCATCCATCTTGATGTCCTTTGGCTTTAGGGACATAACAACCCATGGGACCTCCTTGGCCATCAATGCAAGAGGGTACAAACAGCCTGAAAGTCAAACTGGTTTTACAACACAAAGGTTTAACTGGGTTCCAAATGCTTAGACATCCTCCTGGTGGCGAGGGGCTTGAGCATGTGACATGCCCATTGCAAGGCAAGCATAACTCTGCTAGATTGCATTCAACAAACTGCCAAGTGGCCTATTCCAATCAATGCATTCACAAGCATAAATAAACGGAGCTATATACATATATGAGAAAAAACAACCTCCTTAAAAACAACCTCCTTGACTACATATTCATCATCATAAATCCATGTGGCTCTTATCCTCCATATCCTGCAAGGCCCCCTGAAATTTTTGTATAAATATCCCCTCTAATTGGTAATGAAAACAAGGTATGTTTCACGTAATATTCATGTGCATGCTCTTTTTCTCTACTCAATAATCTCCTTTCTCTCGAGTCTCTCCTCATCATTTTCTGTGATCACTCTCTCTCTTTCCATTTACTAACAGTTTGTTGAAAGGATATCTGCCATTCACTGAAGCACTCAACACCAGTACAGCATAAGATAATCTGGCATTATCCCCTACAATCTGTGATTGATTGCGAAGCCAGAAACATCGTCGGGTAGGCCTGGAATATTTTGTCACGTTAAAAATGTTTCACATAAGATCTGTCAACCTATGCAGTATATAGCTTATCAACCCTTTGAACAATACTTCATTCATCCAACTGCCAGAGCATCATTAAAAGCCCCTCAGCATTACATTCATGTGACTGAAAAAATAAAGACACCATTCAACAAACTGAATTGAAAAAATATATTAAAAAAGAAAAAAAAGAAATCCCAAAGAAAAAGTTAGATATGATGCATCAAATAGGACAGACTGTAGCACTTTAACCCAACTATCATCTACAACTGCAACTCTAATCACGCATAGACACATGCAGTTGCACAATCCAGAGGACACCTTTAACATCTCTTCACACAGATAACCAGCTTTTCTCACCCCCAAAGCCAATGATCCGAAAAAAATAATTGAATTGTAATTAGAATTCTAAACATACCATGTGAGCTCCAGCCTCAACAACAGGGAGAAAAGCTTCAGGAATAATTGATGACACGCATACCTGCATATAAGATTTGCTTGAGTCAGTGGCAAGTGGTTAAACCAAAAAAGGGTCGGTGTCAGTGACAAGTGAGAAAAGAAAGAACAAAAATCTGTGCTCACAGGCAAGCTCGTCAGCTGCAAAGCCAGCTTCACAAGGTCAACAGAGCACGCTATATCAACATGGGTTGCCCCTCCCTGTGTTGATACAACCATCAAATTTGCAATAACCAGAGTAAACATTTCATATCCTGAAACATTAGCACTGCTAATTTCTTTTAAAATGTAAACATTTGTTGTCATTAGAATATGAAAACCAAAAAGGCAAACGTTTGCATTATCCTATCTCCTAACGCATCACGATACTCATAAATAAAGCAGGATATTTAAAGACATCGCATCGATTATGTGAACAGAATGCGTTGAGAAATGTCCTCTTCTCAACGCTCCCTGATCACATGGAGTATACGCACACTGAAAAGGTGCAATCGGTAGAAGGGTAAATTCATTTACTTGCAAAGACAAACGTGCTTAGACATGCAGTATGATTCTGCTCAACCTTGGTTCACTCATCGTTTCCAAAGAAATTATTAAAAGTATTTGGTTGGGATTCTCAATGCTAAGAATTCTCATTCCATGAAGTTAAACATCCACTGTGCTTTTTCATTACTTTGGATAATCGTTTGTAGACCATTTACCTAAGCTTAGCGTCGATGTAAATAAGAATTTGAGAATATAGAAAACGAATGTTCAGTCCGCCAAGACTTGGGCTCACACGAATGAAGGACATTCAAAGCTCAGACGTAGTCTCGCTACGTCAATTGAAGCACATTTCAATTAAAGCTAAATCTTCTCGTTCTTGATGATCTTAAGACAGCTTTTCATTCCTTCGGCCTCGAGAGCTCACAAGAACACTTTAATATCATAGATGAATACTTAAAATTCAATTATGAAATAGTACTACGGGTTCTAGTTCAGGAATATGCGCAACCTGCTGGCCTCTTACCAGCAGTTAAAGGATCCATGCAAAGATTCCTTTGGGGAATCAAGGCTTCTCGATTCAACTAAGGCCTCCATAGGTTTTTTCAGTTTCAAACTCAAGAGAACGCCTTGATACGAGATGAAATGCTTGAAATTAAGTATAGAAAATCGCGACGAGTTCGTCCACGAAATATAAAGAGCACACTCGCCGCATCCTGTCAGTTGATCCTTGAAAAACTTTTCAATTCTGATAAAGTTCATCCGCGATGCACATAATGCCACAATGAAGAGTGTAAAATCTCAGCAGGGAGGATTCACGCTTACAATAGAGACTAAATCTCGCAAGATCAACATTATGTCAATTAAATAAGCGTGTAACTGCAGTGCGGATAATGCTACCTTGCATCGTGTAAAACACGACATGAAAGATAAATAATTCATAAACATTCCGGCATGCTCTACGCACTTAATCTGTAATTAAACAGAGTACACTACTACCGACTTATAAGAATGGTGGTAGCATCCGCACACCTTTTCTGCTGCAATGACAACTGAAGTAACATTCTCAACGTTAAAATTTTGCAGGCCAGATATAACCTGCAAAGAAACACAATATGAAAAGAGTTCAAATCAAGCGCTTCACACGATCCTAACTTTAATTGAATAAAACCTTGAATGCGCGTCGAGAAACGAAGTCTCTAAGAGCGAACTCCCTGACTGCTGCAGCGGATAGATCATATTTAGCTGCTATAGAAAGTTTTCTTTTACTTCTATCCAAGTAGGTACGTGAAGGAAGAGTCTTTGAAGATGATAGGGGAGCAAGGAGTGAGGACGACAATGATGACAAAGAAGATGCGTTGGAAGTCGTCGCCGTCATCATTCTGGAGCTCCCTGTGGATGAAGTGAACAGATATCGATACCTGCTTAAAATCTTCTACGTTGTAAACTTGTGACCTCGAGCTATCATTTATAAGTTTAAGAAAATGATTTTTTCCATTTTAAAAAAAAAAAAAAAGAAATTGCCAAAAGAAAGTCTTCCATCTATGGGATCGAAGCCTTGGTACACCACGAGAGATTTCGGCCCTCGAGGCAGTGTTTGAATTTGATGCCTATATTGGGCATCAAAGCATGCATTGGGGATCAAATGATGCCCACTTTTTAGGACTGGGCATCCAGAGTGTATATATATATATATATATATATATATATATATATATATATAAAAGTAATCATGATTGTGAACATGTATCATATATGTCTTATACAGTGGGCAATTGCCAATGGGGTAGTGCCCTAATGGGTATGCCACAAAGCGGAATTGGATACGTATAAAACTTGCAGTATTGAAAGAATTACCAAATTGCATGCCTAGTGCCCAGTGTGGCCGCTAGCATCAACATGCACGGTGCCATGTGAGTCATGAGACCTGTAGTTGTGCGAGTGGCGAGACTTGAGTTGACCACATCCCTCTCGCCTCGTCTAAAAGCTGACCTTCGGCTTTGAAGTTCATTGTTCGCATAGAATGACACAATGCACATATCTCATATCTGACATCTATCAATCGTGTGTCGTTTCAGGTCAGTCTAAGGCTTAAGCTTCGCACACAGTCTGTACATATCTATAGACTACTAGATTTTAGTCATCTTCCATTGCTTGCCATTGACATGAATGTCTGAAGTTTGGCATCTGAGTACCGATGAAGCCGATCAGTTGCATAGTGTTGAGTGTTGCCTGCTCCTTCCATCTATGCAAACGCCCAATGATATTAGCAACGTTCTCGGGCGTCGGATGCATCATGCAATAGCCTGAAGGCTGAACTTTGAAACCCTATGATGCATAAATTTATTGTGCATTGTACATGCCAAATTCCAATGTTATAGGTCAATCTCAACTCTTGAGGAGCTTCAGTTAATCATCCATGAACACTAAACATTGAACTTTTCTTAATGCCTTGTAGGCTCCAAGCTACCACACTTTACAACTCCATTGGACAAGGACAATCTCATTGGTTAAGGATTTTAACTTGCACATTCAAACTCATTGGAATTTGGCCAACGACTTGCAAGCTCCACATTGGCCAAGCATAACTCATTGGAATTCGGCCAACGACTTGCAAGCTCCACATTGACCAAGCATTAAGCAAATGAGTACCATTTGCAAGTTGCCATATTTTGACAATGTGTAACGTGTGTTTACCATTGCCCAATGATTCAGAACTTCATGAATCATGGATAGCTTCATAAATCATGGATAGTAAATTACCATATGAATCATGGATAGTAAATTTCCACATGGCCGGTAGCTTCTAAGATGGTTGTGGCTAGTCTATTCAAGATTTTTTATGCATTGATTTTATGACATGCTTCTAAGATGGCCATGATAAGACTATTCAAAAATTTTTATGCTAATATTTTATGTTTTATGTTTAATGCTCCACTCAAGAGTTTAATTTCTTCATAGGTTATCTCGATTTGTGGAATCATTGATATCAAAGAGAAAGAACTGGAGAATAGAAGAATCAACTATCATCCACATTTCAAAAAATTCCTCAACTTTTCAAGTTTGAACATCCACATTTCAAAAATTTCCTCAACTTTTCAAGTTTGAAGTAGGTTGAATTTGCAATTAGATATTCTTGTGAAAAACACTTTTGTTTATTTTCTTTTTAATTGCAAAGTGGTGTGTTTTATACATTGCATATCTTGATTATGTAGGTTTATGAAATGTTTGAACGCACTCTATTGGATGCTTTCAAAAAAAGTTGTCAATAAAAAAGAGTTAGAAATACCCAAGACAAACATGCATACAAAAGATGAAATGATGTATGCACTTTTTGGAAGTGATGATGAGGTAGATGTAAATGAGATGGACAATATGTGTTGATATATTTAGGTAGTGATGTGTGTGAACACACTAGGGCCGTTAGGGCATTTTTTTCCCTCTTTAGGAGGTTTTTTCCCCATCTTGTATATACGCATGTAGCCCTAACGGGTTACTTATCTTTGTACATTCTAGTTGTAATACATTCAGTATTTGTGTCGTGCTCCAAGATTCTTTTGCTTCCTTGTGTTGTTCGCATGCTTCCACAGGCCTCAAGCTCCAACAATTGGTATCAGAGCAGGTCGTCGCTTCATCTAGGGCATCGTCAACACCTCTCCAGTCACAATCTCAAAATCACATGAAATTTGGTGAGCATACTTAGGGTGATCAGGAGATCAAAACAGCTTTGCTATGTGGTGCCAAAATGCACCACACAGCAAATCTCGTTTCAACCTCTGAATGCATTATCATAGCGCTTGTATAGGTTATTTCATCTTTTTGTGCCAAAGATATATACAAGTTTTGGTTTGCCAGTATAAGTGTCTCGAAGTCTGCTACAGGTTTCACAGAACTCGACAGGGTAGTTTGCATTAGCCAAGATTGGCTTGGTTGTGAAATTTGTTGATGATAGATGTACATTTCATGATATATCAAATGGCGACATGATTATTGCTTCTCGCATTCTATGTCATGGAATGTATAAGCTCATAGACTATGAAAAATCTGTGAATGATTCAGTAAGTGAAGTAGATGATTCTCATGCTATGTCATATGCAAAGCTTTGGCATGCACGCTTTGGTCATCTGAATTTTGCTAGTTTGTTATGCCTACAGAAATCTGAAATGGTGTCCTCTTTGCCCAAACTTGAGCCACCCGAAAAACATGTCTGTGAAGGCCGTATTTTGAGAAAATGCAGCGTTCCTCCTTTCCAAAACATGGTTTAGTTCGAGCTACTCTGAAATTGCAGCTTGTTCACAGTGATGTATGTGGTCCTATGCAGACACCCTCTTTTGGAAAATATCTTTACTTTGTGAATTTCATCGACGATTTTTCCGGGCATGCATGTGTATATCCACTCAAAGCAAAGTCTGAAGTGTTTATGTGCTTCAAATAGTTTTTTGTCTTGGCTAAAAATCTATCAGCATGTAAAATGGTCACCCTCCGTTCTGATCCAGGGGGGAATATATGTCTTTTGAACTTAATGCATTTCTAGTTGAATGTGGGATAAAACATCAATGTACAGTGTTGTATATACCTCAATAGAATGGAGTTGCTGAATGGAAGAACAGGTCACTCATGGAGATGGCGAGGTGTATGATCAAGAGTCAAGCTTTACCACATAGTTTCTGGCTTGAGGTTGTTATGTGTGCAACATATGTACTTAACAAGTGTCCCACTAAAGTGTTGCAGGCTATCACTCCATGTGAGGCTGGTCATGGTCGAAAGCCATTTGTTGCTCGTCTACATGTTTTTGGTTGTTTGGCATGTGCATTAGTGCTTGAACAACAACTCAAAAAATTGGATGACAAGGCAGTGAAATGTATTTTTGTTGGGTATAGTTCTAAAAGAAAAGGATATGATTTGTATCATCCACAAACTAAATGCATTTTGGTTAGCCATGATGTTGTTTTTGTGGAAGATGCTATTCAGACATTACTTTCATGTATTAAGGAGACATTTGTTAGCTCCAAAGACATGTATGATACTTTGCTGCCTCTTTTTATAGGTGGAAATTCTAGTAATGGTCCTAATGAGACAACTTCTCAGCCTTTATAGGTTTCATGTGATGATGAAGATCATTCCACTTCTGATGCAGATTTGCATGATGCTTTTGTTGATGAGAGAGCTGATATTGAGGAGGAAAAAACTATGCCAAAATGGTTGGTGCACACTTTGCGTGACAACAAATTAGATGCACCTCTATCATATCATGCTCGATTAGGCTCTCATAGTACCTCTTTTGCATCAGATTGCTATGCTATGGCTACCTCTAGTCTCTGTGATGAGAATGAGCCTGTTTCATTTGATGAAGCACAAAATTTTGAAACTTGGATGGTTGCTATGCAATCAGAATATGATGCTATCATGAAAAATGGTACTTGGTCTTTATGTGATTTGCCTCCTGGCAAGAAGGCCATTGGCACAAAGTGTCTATACAAGCTGAAGTGCAAGCCTGATGGAACAATTGACAAGTATAATGCTAGGCTTGTTGCAAGGGGTTATGCATAGGAAAGAGGCATTGATTTTGATGAAATCTTTGCACCTACATGCCGAATGACTATTGTTCATAGCATTTGTGCACTTCCAGCTGATCATGGTTGGAAGGTACATCAGTTGGACATTAAAACAACATTTTTGAATGGTGACTTGAATGAAGAAGTGTATGTTTTTTAGCCTCGTGGCTTTGTGTAGAAAGGGCATGAAAACCAGGTGTGCAAGTTAAAGAAGGCATTATATGGTTTAAAGAAAGCACCACGTGCTTGGTATGAAAAGATACATGCCTATCTAATTGCACATGGTTTTGAGAATAGTCCAATTGAAAGCACCTTATATGTTAAAGTATGCAGATGACGTGCTTCTTATCATTGCGGTGTAAGTTGATGACATGCTACTCACTAGTCCTCATGAGAAGCATATTGCTGATTTTAAGGCTGATTTGCATGCCTTGTTTGAGATGTCTGATTTAGGGCATTTGCATCATTATTTGGGCACTCAGTTTATGCATGTTGATGGCGGAATAGCTTTGTGTCAAATGAAATATATTAACACATTATTGCAACATTTTGGCCTTGAAGATTGTAAACCTATTGCCACTCCTATGGAGATAGTTTAAGATTGAGTCTTCATGATGTTGGAGATGCATTTGTTGTTGTTCTCTATCAGTAGGCTGTTGGATGCTTGATTTACTTATGCATTACTCGACCAGATATTCAGTTTGCTATCTCAGAGATGAGCAGGTTTATGCATTGCCTAGGAGTCAAGCATTGGTAGGTAGTTAAGCACATCTTTTGCTACTTGAGTGGTACTCGACTACTTGGATTGTTTTATCCCAAGGGGGGATCACTACCGCCAGATTTACATGCTTTTTCTTACTCTGATTGGGTTGGTTGCTATGACACTGGTGTGTCCACTAGTGGAATTGATGTGAATTTCAGCTTATATACCCATTTACATGGTAAAGCTTTCTTGCCCTTTGGCCAAGGTACTAAATCCCAAGTACCATTCTTGTGAATAGAATCCAACTCACTGTTCATGGCATGCTCCCGCGTGACATGATCCTCTTTTTGCATATCCTCTTTGTAGCAACAAGGCTCACGGGCATCTATTAGCATAACAAAATCTAAACCTGGAACATATTTATCAGGTGGATGTGAGACACGTGCAGAACGTCTCAATGGTTGCTGAACATGAATATGTGCAAACTAATGTGAATGGACATTCTCTTGAACATCCCTATGTGCAACATTTTTATGCATGCTAAACGGAGGACTAGTATCCTCAAACACCACTCTTCTCATTTCAACCTCCTTAATGGGCTGTTTATGCATCTTAGACTCATTGAAAATGATATCACTACTTTTGAGTATGATCGTGTTTCAGGATCCCATAAGCGATATCCAAATTGTCCTTCTCTATCATATCCAAGAAAAATGCATTTCTTTGAGTTATGGTCCAACTTTTGTCTAAGATTCATGGGTATATGAACATATGCTTCGCAACCGAAAACTTGAAGATGATCATAATATGGTGGCTTCCCTGTCCATAACTCTTGTGCCACTTTCACACCTTTGACAGTACTAGGTGAAAGGTTAATCACATGAACTGCAATCAATACTGCTTCTACCCAAAAACCTTATGAGAGGTTTGCGTGATGCAACATAGAGACTACTCTATCTTGAATAGTTCTAATCATCCTCTCAGCTACACCTTTTTGTATTGGGGTATAAGGAGTTGTAAACTCTCTACAAATCCCTCTTGACTGACAAAAAAGGTTGAATTCATGTGAGGTATACTCAACCCTGTTTTATGAACATAAAGCCTTAATCTTAGTTCCCTTTTCAGTCTCAACTGAAGCAAGCCAAATACAAGCTATAGGTTGTTCAGTAATAGTTAACAAGTGTTCTAGGACGCAGCATAGAAGACCACCTTGTAACCAATGTCATCAAGTTGACCAACTGACATCAAACTACGTGATAACTGAGGTACATGGCGTAGATTATGCATAGTAAATTTTGAACCATCAATGAGCTACACAACCACATCTCTAATCCCCACAACATCACACTGGTAAGAGTCACCAAGTCTCACGATACCAAGAGGCTTTGTTGCATAATTAGAGAACCACTCTCTATGTGGTGTCACATGGAAAGAAGCACCAGAATCTAGCAGCTAGGTGTGGGAAAGATAATCAGCCATAATAGCCTCAGTCGGCATAGTACTATCAAGTGTCAACACATCAGCATCATCAAAAATAACACTAATTTCTTCAATCTTCATAGTCAAAGTAGATGGTACAAGTAACTGTTTAACATGCCCATCAACATTGTGTCCTTTACCTTTAGCATTCTTTAATGCATAAGAGTCTTTCTTCACGTGTCCTTTCTTATGACAATAATGGCATTCAATATCCCTCTTCCTTGATTTACTTCTACTCTTATTTTGTTGACCATTCTTTTCCTTGTTCTTGCTCCTGCCACGTTGTTGATTCTTTCCTTGGTAATCACGAATACTATATGCATCTCCACTCTGAGTTCCAACCATAGATTTTCTACGAATCTCCTCACTCAAGAGTGCTCCACATATGTCATCATAGACGAGTTTACCACCAAGTGTACTATTGCTAATAGCTATGCAAAACGTATCCCATGATGATGGCAAGGCACATAACAGCAATATTGCTTTCATTTCATTATCCATATCCATTTTTTGAGCTTGTAACTGAGAGAATAAAGCATCAAACTCATTTAGATGAGTAGCAACACTATCCATGTCCTTCATATGAAGGTTATATAATTTTCTCATTAGATAGACTTTATTTGATGCCGTCTCTTTTTCATATGCCAGGTGCAAGTGAATGGTAGACCTGGCCATTTCATCTAACTCATCCCAATCATCTTCATTCATGTCAATAGGCTTCTTTGAAATTCCATTTACTGGCTTCCATTGCCTCCTTTGAATCAACACATCTTTAATCTGATTCTTCCATAGAGCAAAGTTTGTGTCATCAAATTATTGGATCTCAAAATGTTCTTTACCTTGCAAGTTATAGCTCCTCCTCGGAACACTAGCACTAGACCCTGATCCACCGGATGTGCCTGAGACCTCTGATGCCATGATGGTAGAGAGTTGAATAGAATGATAATGGACCTAGAAGATTCCGAACACCAATGAATTAAGTGTATCAAGGAGTAAATGGACCACTGTATAGTTGAAAAAACCAAAAATCTGGAAAAATTTTGCCCGGGTATCCTCTGCAAAATGAGCACATGACCAGTGTCAAAACAAAGTGAAAACGAAGAAATTATTGTCTCACCACCCTTGTGCTAGAATGAAGATTTAGTGGCCCAACTTTGCCAAGAAGGGGAGAAGTTGTGGACCTCTCAAGACATCCAAAGGCAATTTTGGTATACCACATGCAACAATAGTGGTCACTCCCACATAAACTGCCCCAACATAGTAAGTTGTCAGTTTTGTGGAAAAGTGGCCATGAGTGTGTGACTGTTATTACCTCAAGGGAATCCTCAGCCCAACAGAGAGGTAACAATCAAGTTCCTAACACCTTTTATGCTAGTACATCAGAAGACTTCATTAAAAGATCCACCTACTCACCCTCACAAAAATAATAAGGAGTTAAATATTGAGGAAACTTTAAAGGGAATTCACCATAAGGTCAGTCTATTCCAACTTATAAAAATGGATGCAAAGGTGAGAAATGATATCCTAAAAGTCATATAGTCTGCTTACTTGAGCCCACCACCTAGTATAGATGGGTTCACGGTGGACTTTCCTCCTATTCCACTAGTAGATTATGAAAGTTCTAGATTGTTTGTTTCCTTAAAAGATGAAGTTTTGATAGGTGTTACTATAGATGGAGGCTTTGGCATCAATCTAATACCCGATTTTACAATGAAGAAATTAAATTTGGACCTCATCACAGCGGCACCCTTTACTATCACATTAGCAGATCAACATCAAGTTACACCACTTGGCATCATTCAAAAGGTACTCATGACACTGGAGGGCTGTTAGTTTCTCTTAGATTTTGTTTTTATTGCCCTACCACAGTAGATCGCTTATCCTCTACTCTTGGGAAGGCCTTGCTTGCGGCAAGCAAAATCATTGCAGGAGTTTCTACAGCAAGGGTATCATTGTGGAGCTCTCGAGAATGAGAGTCTACCAATGTGCATTGCCAAAGAAAAGCTTCACTAGTATTAGAGTAATTTTGATGCAAAAGCTTTGTTCCTTTTGTGCGAGCGAAGTAAGCACCCACCTACCCATCCAAGGCTTTCTCCAAGGCATATGACTAAGGCGATGACCAAGGCATAGACCTTGGCCTACCTTGTCATCCGAGTCACTAAAGTCACTATTGGCACCATTGGCTGCACACGAGGGAGGACCTCAATGATCAAGGAAGAGGTTTCTAGTACTTGCAGAGAGGCCACCCATCCTAGTACTGTCCCCCCCGGAGCTTGCTTAACCAAAAATCTCTTGCCACTAAGCTACACTCTTATGGTGTTTGAAGAAGGGGAAAGACTAAGGTTAACATTATCTTGAGCATGTTTTGGGCCCTTAAAGCTTCATTCTTTTCTTTCAAAGCCTGTTTTGAAGAAAATTTGGGGTGATTCTTGGAGCTATTTTGGAGTACTTTCGTGCATAGTTCTCTTTATATAGGTTGAAGAACATCAAGAAAAGCACTTTTTGTACTTCTTTGATAATGATCGCTCACCTTTTGGGGCAATGTTTTTAGCCACACTAGTAAATCTATAGGTTTCTTGAAAGGTTTTAGTTGTGGTGGGAGCAGTCACTGCAAGTTTATGCAAGTTTTCATAGTTGACAAAAACTTGGAGGTGGTGTTGGACAGTGTTTGGGCTTTGAATTCAGCCTTTCAATGCCATTTTATTGCATACATTGAGCACATGCACACTATGTATGCTTCTGTGGATGCCGCTTATGTACATCCATGTGGTCATTGATATAGTAGTTATGTTTTTTGCATAAAGCCTTTTACTTTTGATAAAGAGGGTCATGGTGAGGTTTTCTTAACTGGGAGACACCCATATGTCATGATGTCTTTGGTGATGTAGGTGGAAGACTTATCCTGCCTCGACATAGGAGATGTATGCTTGTTGTTCATAGGTGCTCGAGATAAGCCTAGTTGACTTCTTTCAAGTAACTGATTATATGTAGTAGAGTCAGTGATTCATTGTGCAGGTTTTCATGTCAGTATTTGCAATTTTATGAGATTTTGACATTGGTCATATGCCGATTTTGCAGAGGAGACTCTGGAAAAAATTTCCTAGATTTTTTTGTTTCTTCAACTATGCAGTGGTTGATTTACTCCTTGATACACTTATTGATGTGAGCACATTCACTCTCACGTAATCCTTTTGGTTGGTCATTGTTTTTCATTAGTATATCTTTCTTGGGGGACTATTGATCTTTTCCCAAAATTTGAGACTTGGTCATCCTTTCTTGTGCCTTAGTGGTGCCTAGACTATTCTAGCTCCATTTTCATTCTAGTCAATTCTCTATCATCATGCCATCAGAAATCTCAGACACATCTGGTGGATGTGGGGCTAGTGCTAGTGCTCCCAAGAGAAGCTAGAACTTGCAAGGCAAAGAACATTTTGAGATTTGGAAATTTGATGGCACAAAATTTTCTCTATGGAAGAATCATATTAAAGATGTGCTGATTCAGAGGAGACAGTGGAAGTCAGTAAATGGAATCTCAAAGAAGCCTGTTGATATGGATAATGATGATTGGGATGAGTTAGATGAAATGGCCAAGTCTACCTTTCGATTGTGCTTGATAGATAATGTTTCCTTTACAATATTAAACTATGAAAGTGCACTGGAGCTGTGGAAGAAGTCATGCAATACATTTGAAAAAGAAAAGGCATCAAATAAAGTGTATCTAATGAGAAAATTATATGACCTTTGCATGAAGGACACAGATAGTGTTGTTACTCATCTAAATGAGTTTGATGCTATACCAATTCGAGGCTCCAAAAATGGATATGGATAATGAAATGAAAGCAATATTGTTGCAATGCACCTTACCATCATCATGAGATACATTTTGCATAGCTATTAGCAATAGTGAATCTAGTGGTAAAATAGTCTATGATGGCATATATGGAGCACTCTTGAGTGAGGAGATTCATAGAAAATCTATGGTTGGAACTCAGAGTGGAGATGCATATAATGTTTGTCATTCTTACCAAGGAAAGGATCAGCAATGTGCCAGGAGAAAAAACAAGGAAAAGAATGGTCAATGGAATAAGAGTAGAATTAAATCATGGAAGAGGGATATCAAATGCCATTATTGTCACAAGAAAGGACACATGAAGAAAGACTGCTATGCATTAAAGAATGGTAAAGGTAAAGGAAAAAATGTTGATGGGCATGTTTAAAAACTACTTGCACCATCTCTTTTGATTGTGAAGTTGAAGAAATTAATGCTATTTCTGATGATGCTGATGTGTCGACACTTGATAGTAGTGTGCCCACTGAGGTGTTTATGGCTGATTGTCTTTCCTGCATGCGGCTACTAGATTTTGGTGCTTCTTTCCATGTGATACCACATCGAGAATGGCTCTCTAATTATGAAGCAAAGTCTCTTGGTACCATGAGAATTTATGACTCTTATCAGTGTGTGTTGTGGGGATTGGAGATGTGGTTGTGCAATTCATTGATGGTTCAAAATTTACTATGCATAATGTATGCCATGTACCTTAGTTATCATGTAGTTTGATGTCAATTGGTCAACTTGATGACCTTGGGTATAAGGTGGTTTGTTGATGCAATTAGCAGTCCTAAGTGCTTGGCTAATTATTTAGGACTACACATCATTTTATCTCTGCACAAGAAAAAACTACATGTGAACCTATGCTAGTCATTTTGGGCATAGATACTTTGGATAAATGTAAAATCAAAGAGAATAGGGAATCTTATGAAGTTAGGGAGCTGAACCAAGGACTCATGCGGTAGGAAGAATAAATTCAAATCATCCCTAAAGTATAGGATCATTTTTAGGTGAGGGAAAATTCAAATTCAAAATGAGAACATGTGTATAAATACACACACTTTTAATCATAGGATAAGTGAACCATTCTGAGAGGCATTGAGCTATTTTAGTGAGCACACATTGAGCTCACACTACCTATGTGTAGTCCGCTACACTTCCTTTGTATCATATGTTCATTAGCATATACATTTTGATACATTTCTTCAAGTACATTTCTGTCTACTATTCTCTGCAGCATCTTCATCATTACATTGATCTTGTGGAATAAATTTATCGACGTTTAACTTTAACTTTTGTTAGTTAGACTGAAGTGTCTACTACTCCTCATAGTGGTATGAAAGCAACAACAAATCAACATGGGGGATGTATTTCCTTCATCCATAGACAAATTGGATCAAGGTAACTACTTAGCTTGGTCACTTAGAATGGAGGCTTATCTTCAAATGAGGAACCTCTATGGTTACATATCTGGAAATGAGATGATGCCAATCCTTAGAAGCAAATGACAACGAACTCAAGAAGAACAAGAGAGGTTAACAACATGGTTCTCAAAGGATACTCTAGCAAGGTCATATATTCTTAACTTGATCTCTGATTTTTTACTTCCCCACATCAGGAGTTGCAAGATTTCACAAGAGACTTGGAATGACACTGGTCATATGCTCATTTTGTAGAGGATACTCTAGCAATGTTTTTTGAGATTTTTGGTTTTGTCATCTATATAGCGGTCGATTTACTCCTTGATACACTTATTGGTGTGAGCAGATTTATTCTCACATACTCCTTTTGGTTGTTCATTAATTAATTTTTTTAGGAAGATTGTTGAATTCTCTCTTAGAATCTGACACTTGGTCATCCTTCTTTGAGTGTTAGTGGTGTTTAGGCTCTTCTAGCTCCATTATCATTCTATTCAATTATCTACCATCATGGCATCAGAGGTCTCATACATGTCTGGTTGATCAGGGTCTAGTGCGAGTGTTCCAAGGAGGAGCTATAACTTGCAAGGCAAAGACCATTTTGAGATCGAAAAATTTGATGGCACAAACTTTGCTCTATGGAAGAATGATATTAAAGATGTGTCGATTCAAAGGAGGCAATGGAAGCCAGCAAATTGAATCTCAAAGAAGCTTTGCTGACATGGATGAAGATGATTGGGATGAGTTAGATGGAATGGCTAGGTCTACCATTCAATTTCACCTGGCAGATCATGTTTACTTTACAGTATTAGACTTTAAAAGTGTAGAGGAGATTTAGAAGAAGTTATGCAATACATATGAAAAAGAAATGGCATCAAATAAAGCATATCTGATGAGAAAGTTGTATGATCTTCACATGAAGGATACAGATAGTGATGCTTCTCATCTAAATGAGTTTGATTATATTCTTCAGTTACAGGCTCAAAAAATGGATATGGATAATGAAATGAAAGTAGTCTTGTTGTTATGCACCTTACCATCATCATGGGATATGTTTTGCACAGGTATTAACAATAGTGCACCCGGTGGTAAACTAGTCTATGATGACATATCTGGAGCACTCTTGAGTTAGGATATTCATAGAAAATCTATGGTTGGAACTTAGAGTGGAGATGCATATAATGTCCATGATTCTTACCAAGGAAAGAATCAACAATGTGGCAAGAGTAAGAACAAGGAAAAGAATGGTTAACAGAATAAGAGTAGAAGTAAATCAAGGAAGAGGGATATTGAATGCCATTATTTTCATAAGAAAGGTCACATGAAGAAAGATTGTTATGCATTAAAGAATGCTAAAGGTAAAGGACAGAATGTTGATGGGCATGTTAAACAACTACCTGGACCATCTACTTCGACTGTGAAGATTGAAGAAATTAATGCTATTTCTGATGATGCTAATGTGTTGAGACTTGATAGGACTCTTCCAACTGAGGCTCTTATGGCTAATTCTCTTTCCCACACATAGTTGCTAGGTTTTGGTGCTTCTTTCCATGAGACACCACATAGAGAATGGTTCTCTAAGTATGCAACAAAGTCTCTTGGTACCATGAGACTTGGTGACTCTTACTAGTGTGACGTTGTGGGGATTGGGGATGTGGTTGTGCAATTCATTGATGGTTCAAAATTTACTATGCATAATATATGCCATGTACCTCAGTTATAAAGTAGTTTGATGTCAGTTGGTCAACTTGATGACCTTGGTTATAAGGTGGTCTTCTATGCTCAGTCCTTTTGCATATCAAAGGGCAATATGGTTATTGAAAAAGGAAGAAAAGTTGGCTCACTTTACCCTTTATTTGTATCAGAGAAAGAACACTTGTTAGCTATTACTAAACAACCTATGGCTTGTATTTGGATGGCCATTTGGGCCATAAATCACGTAGTGGAATGGAAAATCTTTCTCATTCTGACTATTTACCTATGTTATCTTTCTTTAATTTTTCATTTTGTGAGCATTGTCAATATGGAAAGCAAACTAGGACTATGGACAAAGACACAGATTGACTCTTCAATTTAGCCTTTAGATCTCCTTCATACATTTGTGTGGTCCTATGCCCACAAGGTCATTAGATGGTTCTCTTTACTTTGTCACTTTCATAGATGATGCTACTATAAAAGTTTGGGTATATCCTATCAAAGCAAAGGATGAGCTATTCCCTAATTTCAAAAAATGGCTTGCTTTAGTTGAGATTAAAAAAGGAACTAAGCTTAAGGCTTTATGTTCAGATAATGGGGATGAGTATACCTCACATGAATTCAACCTTTTCTATCAGTCTAGAGGAATTCATAGAGAGTTTACAGCTCCTTATACCCCACTATAGAATGGTATAGCTAAAAGAATGAATATAACTATTCACGATAGGTTAGTTTCTATGCTACATCATGCAACCTTCCACAAGGCTTTTGGGCAAAAGGAGTATCGACTACAGTTCACGTGATTAACCTTTCATCTAGTACTACCAAAGGTCTAAAATTGGCACAAGACTTATGGACAGGGAAGCCACCATCTTATGATCATCTTTGACTTTTTGTGTGTGAAGCATATGTTCATATACCCAAGAATCTTAGACAAAAGTTGGACCATAAGTCAAAGAAATGCATTTTTCTTGGATATGGTCGAGAAGGATAATTGGGATATCGCTTATGGGATCTTAAAACATGATCAATGATCAGAAGTAGTGATGTCATTTTCAATGAGTCTAAGATGCATAAAAAATCCATTAAGAAGGTTGAAGTGAGAAGAGTGGTGTTCGAGGATACTAGTCCTCTAGTTAGCATGCATAAAAATATTGCAGATAGGGATGTTCAAGAGAATTTCTAGTCAGATCAGTCTACAAATGTTCTTGTTCAACAACCATTGAGACGCTCTACACATGTCTCACATCCACTTGATAGATATGTTCTAGGTTTAAACAGATGTTGGTGAGCCTTCTTGCTACAAAGAGGCTATGCAGAAAACGGATCATGTCAAGTAGGAGTGTGCCATGAAGAGTGAGTTGGATTCTATTCACAAGAATGGTACTTTGGATTTAGTACCTTTGCCAAAGGGTAGGAAAGCTTTATCATGTAAATGGGTATATAAGCTGGAATTCACATCAAATAGTGCTTCTCCAAAGTATAAAGCATGACTTGTTGCAAAGGGTTTTAAGCAACATCATGGTATTGATTTTGAGGAAATCTTCTCTCCAATTGTCAAGATGACTACCCTGTGCATGTTGCTTGGATTCATTGCAATGGAGGACTTAGAGCTAGTCCAAATGGACTTGAAAATTACTTTCTTGCATGGAGATCTTACAGATGAGATCTATATGGAACACCGAAAGGGTTATGTAGTTCCAGGCAAAGAAAGCCTAGTTTCTAAGCTTAAGAAGAGCTTATATGGACTTAAACAGTCCCCTAGACAATGGTACCAAAAGTTTGATGCTTTTATGAAGTCTCAAGGTTATTCTCCAAGCAATGAGGATAATTGTCTCTACACAAAGAGATGCTCATATGGCAGCTTGATATGCTTGATACTTTATGTAGATGATATGTTGATTGCTGGGAAGTCCTCTTATGACTTGTCAATTCTCAAGAAGAAGTTGAGTCAGACGTTTGATATGAAGGATTTGTGGCATGTCAAATATATTCTTGGCATGCACATTACTCATGATAGGAGTAAACGATGCATATACTTGTCTCAAAGTGAGTACATATCCAAAGTAGTTCACATGTACAATATGCAGGGGAAAGGCATTGAGTACACCTTTACCCACATATGTGAAAATGAGCAAGAATGATTGCCCCAAATTAGATGAGGAAAAGTAATTCATGACCAAAGTTCCTTATCAGTCTGATATTGGTAGTCTCATGTATGTTATTGTAGCTACGAGACCAGATGTTAGATTTACAGTGGGAGTTGAGTAGATATATGTTTAATCCTGGCAAGAAACATTGGGAAGCGGTCAAGATGATTCTGAGATATATGAGTGGCACTAAGGAAAAGTGTCTATGCTTAAGTAGAGGGAAGGCATCCATTATTGGTTACACAAATTCTAACTATTTTGGGTGTGTAGACAATAGTAAGTCTACATCTGAGTACATTTTTCATTTTGTTGGAGGTGCTATCTCTTGGAGATCTCGTCTTCAAGAATGTATAGTTGTTTCCACCACAAAAGCATAGTATATTGCAGCAAGTGAAGCATGTAAGGGAGTATTGTGGCTTTCTCATCTTGCTTGTGATATGGGTTTACCTCAGCATGTACCTCGTTTGCTTAGTGATAGCCATAGTGCCATTTATTTGGCTAAGAATCCGGTCTATTATGCAAAGACCAAGCACATTGAGGTGAGGTATCACTTCATTAGAGACTGCTTGGCCAATGAGTCCATTATTCTTGAGAAGATTCATACTCAAGATAATGCTGCACATAGGTCTTGAGAAGGGCAAGGCCTCATTTGATTGCTTAACATGGATGGTCACACAAGTGGCCAAAATGCAGAGGTGCATTCAACAAGTCCATCCTCAACTCGATGTTCCTTTGCATTGAGTGAATTCCTTCTTGATTGATTGAGATAGAATTAGACTCCACCCTGGAAGTGCTATCTAAGGCTTCTTGTCCTCATCCCATTCTTCTAGCTGCAAAGATCTAGAAAACATCTCTTCCTTGGCCCCTAAGTGTTGGCCAAAAGTCCTCCTCTTTACTTCTCTCCTCATGTCATCGAATCTCTTTAGAGTTTTAATGTCTATCTTCTTGATTTGCTTTTGAGCCATAGTGTCCATCTTCTTGGATGCTTCTATATTTGTATTTGCATTCCTCCATAGTTTCTTCCTTGCTCTAGCTTTACTTTAATATGAGATTAACCTTACCTTTAAAATGTGTCTACATGGTACCAAAATCATTTTGCTTTGTGGGTTGCTCAATTGATGATTTTGCTTCTCCACAAGATGTATGTCTTGTAAGAATGTTTTTTCTTCATTAATAGGGACAGGAATAGTACTTATCTCATGCTCTATGATTGGATTGTTGGCCCATTCTCATGAAATTTTTAGAAATAGGACATCCTTTGGTACCACAGAATCATAGGGTGTAGCATGAGGTGCTTGATCATGTTTTGCATATTTTAAAACAACATCCAAATAATTATTGACCTAGGTTTGTTCACCTGAAGAAAAGAGTGTAGTGATCTTCTTTCGTAAAAATTGAGCACTGAGGTCAAGTGGTCCACTTGGTGGTTTTAACCTCTCTGCAAATTCCTGCAAAAATTGAAGTCGACCACCTTGTTCTTGAGAAGGAGTCAGTTCCACAAAGATAACTAGCTTATTTTGGCCCAGGGAAGGCACCTTGTATACTTGGCCACTACCTGCTATGTGCCCAACTTAGGCCTCATGATGCCCACTTGGGCCACCCTATGAAAGGTGCCCACATTGGGCTTCATGATGCCCAATTTGAGAGAAGTGCCTTGAAGTATTTATTTGGTGATGCACGATGGTAGAATCTCCTTCTCGAGAGATCCGCAATGATACCCTTGCTATTGAAACCCAAACTCCAATTTCACACATAGTACTATGCACACAATGCAAAATACATAGAAAACACACAATAGACAAACCACAAACATAGATTTCTTAGGTTGTAAAAATGCGATCTAACTTTGAGTCTATGGCTGACTAGGTCATTATATGTTTTATTAAGGAACATATACAAAAGTTTCTAGCGGACATTTGGCCTTTGACATGGACATTAATGATACCAATCTCCCACTAAATGTCGACACTGTTGTCACTTGATGGGGGTTACTTGGTTCATGATCTTACATAGCCACTTGTATATTATGTAACACACCCATGACGTGGGAGGTATAGTTTGTATACTTACACTCACACTCAGGTATTCTTTATCATTCTTCATTTTTCTCCCATAGTTTCTTTGGACATATTGGCCTTTAGTGGGAGATTGTTACCATTAGTATCCATGTGAAAGGCCAATGGCCATCGGACACTTTTTTATATGTTCTTTAATAAAACATATAGTGGTATGGTCAGTCATAGACTATAAGTTCGACTACACTTGCAATGCCTAAGAAGTCTGGGTTTGTGCTCCCTGTGTACTATGTTTTTCTGCATATTCTGTAGCCTCTATGCGGAGTATCATGGGTGGTGCTTGGAGCTTGGTTTTTTACTCCATGGATATCATTGTGGAGCTCTCAACAGGGAGAGAGCACTGTGATGCATTGCCATCGAAATACTTCAAATACTTCCATCCCAATTTGCATTGGTGTATCCATGAACTTGCAAATCTACATCTCCTTCATAGAACAATGCATAATCCAAAGTAGCACTCACATAATGTAGAGTGCACTTGAGAGCATCCAAATGAAGCTTCCTAGGGACCTGCATGAATTGACTTTCAAGTCCAATAGTGTAGCTTAGATCAGGCCTTGTAATTGTGAGATATATCAAACTTCCCACAATTTCCCTGTACATAGTAGCATTTTCCAATGCTTCACCTGATGTAGTATCCAACTTCAAATTCTAATCTAATGGCATAGAAATTGGCTTACAATTAGCCATACCATACTTTTGCAGCATACTCAAGGCATGTTGCCTTTGTGACATCCATATACCTGTTTCTGTATGTATAAAATTAATGCCTAAGAAATAGTGTAGCACACCAAGATCTTTCATGCTTGCATAAGGATTTGTTTTACCTCTTTAATGATTTCTTCATTATCACCACCTATAATCAAGTCACCAACATAAATATCCACAATTGTGATGCCATCATTATCATTCCTTGCACATAATGAATGATCTGCATCACACATAGAAAATCCAATGGTGGTTAAGTAGTCAACATCCTTGCATGCAAGCACGAGGGGCTTGTTGATGTCCATGCAAAGCCTTTTGCAACCTTCAAACATATTTTGGGTGCTTTGAATCTTCATATCCTTGTGGTTGGTCCATGTATACACCATGTAGGAAAGCATTCTTCACATGAATCTGATGCAAAGTCCATCCTTTTTGTTGTAGCTAATGAAACAAGTGCTCTAACAGTATACATTTTAGCTATAAGGCTAAACGTTTCCTCATAATCAATGCCATATGTTTGTGCATATCCTTTTGCTACCAATCATGCTTTATACCTGCATATGCTACCATCAGCATTGTGCTTTACCTTGTAAACCCACTTGCATCCTATGGGTTTCTTTCCTTGTGGCAATGGAACCAACTTCCATGTTTTGTTTCCATAAAATCTCCTCATCCATAGCTTTTTCCCAATCTGCATTTCCAATTGCATCTTCAAAACAACAAGGTTCAACATCTTGTATTACCTTGATCATGTAGGCACAATGAAAAGCCATGTAACTATCATATGTCAAATCATTGCACTGCATTCCGCATCCTCCCAGATCTTCTTGGTCTTGGGTCACTTCTCCTTGTATATCTACATGTGCCGTTCTTACTCCTGAATTCTTCATAGAGGGCAATCCAAGTTCCTCATCAAGGCTCTTTTTTGAATCGCATGAATCTCCATCAATGTCTTCAAAACTTGTATATGTTTTACTACTAGTAGAAAGCTTTTCTTCACCTTTATTGGATGTATTTGATGGATTTGCTAGACTAAACTTCCATTCCATGGATTTGAGTTGGAACTACTCCTTGCTGATGCATCTAGACCACTCAAAACTTGAGATTTTGCACTTGATTTTGTAGCATTTTCTTTATCATTTGGTTCAAGATTAAGTCCATCTTTGGCATTTTCATGGAAGCTTGACCTTTCATCAAACACCACATCTCTTCCTACCTTCACCAGTCGTATGAGTGGGTTATAACATTTATACCCATTTTGCTACCCAATGAAAGATACATTTTTCTACTTTTGGATCAAGCTTCATTCTCAACTCATCTGGAATATGTACATATGCAATACAACAAAAAACTTTCATATGTGATAAGTTTGGCTTTTTACCTGTGAACTTCTCTTAAGCTGTAACTTGGTGTACACCAACACAGAGTTTTGTTCATGATGTATACAATAGTATGCATAGCTTTTGCCCAATAATAATGAGGCATATTCTTCTCAACCATCAAGGATCTTGCTATTTTTGTAATATTTCTATTTTTGCATTCATCAATGCCATTCTGTTGTGGTGCATATGTGCATGAAAATTGATGTCAAATTCCATGACAATAGAATTTTGGAGAAAGTTCTTGTACTCACCAAAATTGTCGTTCAAACCTTTTCTTCAAAATTGAATTTGACTTTCCTTCAAACTTCAAACACCTGAACTTGTTGAATATGAACCATAATACTTGAGAAAATATGCAATCTAGATATCCAATAGTGTACACATCAAACAATCACTGCTTGACAACATATATAGCAAGTACTGACTCTGAACCTGCTATCTCCTATCTTCTCAAACCTGAAAACATACACTAGGATCCACATATTTGCATTTACCTTATGAAAACTTTCTCAACGTACTTCTGTTGTGTCATGTAAATACACTAAACATAATCAAGAACTGAATCTTGGGACTTGTGACTAACAACTCACAACTTGGTGTATTATGAACACTATTGGTTCATCTCTGACTGTACTCAAGTTAATTCAACTCAACTCAACTCATGAGTTTCATAAAAAAATCTATGATTTCATCATGTCTTCAATCTGTAAATCCTTCATACCTCTTTCCTTGAGAATCTGGTATAAACATAAATGTGCGCACCTCTGAAACATACCTCTCTAAAATATCAAATTTCTCTTCAATAGAATTCTGGAACCTTCTCTCGAACAGGAACATCCTAACAGGAACTTTCTCCAGACATTCTCCTTCTTCTTTCAAAGCTGGAACATAAAGAGAACCTGACAAAGGAAATATAGGAATACCTAAAATAGGAATACCTGTAGGTATGACTCTGTATTCTTTCAGATATGGCTAAAAAATAAGTCTTCATGTTTCATCACCCCCTTGGATGATTTAACACTAGTATCCAAAATTCTTCAAATATATCAGACTTTATGAAATCTGGAATGTCTTCCTTCATAAATTTGATTTTTCATAACATTGATACCTGTGTCTGAAACAAAACTTCTGAACCCTTTTTATTAGCATTGTGCACATGCCAATAGCTTTCCCTGTTTCTTCCTCAACTTTCCATATTAAAGAATAAGGTAAGCTGATCTATTACATGATAACAAAAAACCTTACTGAAAGCATTTTAGGATCCATAATCTTTTGCAACATAATCTTTTGCAACTTACTTCTTCCAATGTTAAGAACTAAACAAAGGATGGACAACTGACTCATAAATACTCAAGATCTTCAAGATCATTCAAGATCATTCAAGATCTCTCAAGATCTTACAAGATCGTACGAGATCATCCAATATCAATGATCTCTCCAATAAAACCAAGTAGCTTTGAATTGACACTCCAAGAATTCTTTGAGGGAACATATAGTTGCCTACTTAAAAAGCTTCAACTAAAATATAACTCGTACACATATGAGTGAAAAACATATATCTGCTGCTTTTCTTTCTCTCAATGTAATTCTTTGTCAAAAATCTACTAAAACATGACCAAGTATAATGCAAAACAAGAAACTGCTTCTTCTTTTAGACTATCTTTCACACAAGATGTTCTTGTAGACTTGTCTTTGGATGTAGAGGATAAAATAGGAAAAGTATATGAAAATATAAGAGAAAAGTAAGTCTTACTTTCCCTTTGGAATTGTTGGACCTTCTTTTTCTGCATCTTTCTTCCACCTGATGATATCAACATCTTCAAACTTCTCTTCCATACCTTTTGTTCTCTTCATCTTGAAGTAGCAAGCATGCTTGACTTCTTCAAATGAATTTTTCTCTTCCTCTAGTGCTAAGAGTAAGAGACAAAACAAACATGGTATACAAATGAAGTGAATATAGAATTATGTTTTACCATCTCCTCATATCTCTGAATCAAAACTCTGCTTCAAATGTGACTGATATGATTGAATTCACCAACCTTTTCCTTGAGTTGGCTGAATTATCTTTCTAGAGTTACCTCTCTAGATACAAAGTGTGAGCAAAAAACTTTCAACCAACTTACAACACAAGATTGGCTGAAAACAAAACTGATGCTCTCCACATTTGACTTCTTAGATGAGCTTTCTTGCCATGAAAGAGATCTATCAAAACTGTCCAAAAAAACCTCTAGATACCTGTGATTTGATGTTGATCAGATTCCTTCATCTTCTCCAAACCATTGTTCTTCCTTGAATTTGAAGTAGTCTTCTCTTCATCATGTCTTGGTCTTCAAACATTACTTTCTGTAAAGTATCTTTATACTTTTCCAAAAGTATTCGGCTCCTAACAGATCATCAACTTCATACTCCACACCGATGAATAAATATGTGACGGAATTGTCTAATTCTCAAATCTCTACTCATCTAGATTAAGTGTGTATGTCAAATGTCAAATATTTGAAGATGCTCTTAAATCATATGTTGTAAACCTGGAAGTCTGGGAACCTGTGAACCTGGATATCTGAGAGCCTGGATGCTCTAATACCAAAACCCTAAAGCTCTGATACCAAATGTTGGAAATTTAGTAGGCCCATTGCTAATATCAAAGGTCCATAGTTCCATAGGTCCAGCATCTAAAACTCATATTCCAGCAATCTTCCAATATTGACAAAACATGAACATACCACACTTAATCATACAAATGATGAGACAAAGATAGAGAGAGATTAGACAACATGTGTAAAGTGTTACGTAAGCCACTGCTTACTCACACTATCATATATACAAATGTCAATGTACAATGTGGGAGTCAAAATTCTCAACCACTCTATGTGAACAGAAACAGATGTTTGAGTGAATGTACAAATGTTACAAACATATTCACATGTATGGACAGAAATCTGAATATATATGAGATGTGTGACCTAATAGGTTGTAAAAGAGTGAATATGAGTGACAGAAAGAGGAAGGGTCAGTCTACCGATAATTAGCAAACCCTCATCTGATTTTAGGCTATGGAAGACCCTAAGTCAAATACGTGTGTGAAAGATCACATACTTACAAAAGTAGCAAAGAATGCTAACAAGTTTGCTGTCAGAAATCCTCATTCTCATGTGAACCACCTTCTCTAACACCTCATCCAAATGCATGTAGCATGCATGTACTGATTCTCCTTTAGATATGCCGAATAGGACTCCTTCTGATATGGATGCCACTACCTCCATAAACTCCAAGTAGTACCTATGTGCATAAAGAGAATATGTACATGAATTCTTAACATAAGATGCAAATCTTATGTTAACCTCCATCCAATGTCTTTGAAGTACACCGAAATCTTCATGTAAAAGACAATCTTCAAATACATTATGTAGATGGTTGATCCACACCACCAAGCTGCTGATGGATAAGTCCTCTCCATAAGCAAGAGTGTGAGCACACTCTTCTCCAAGAAGAACTCCATAGCTGCTCCTCAACATGATCCTAGAGTGCACCATGGTTACCCCATGTGTGCTAGAGCATCACCTCTACTGAGGGATCAAGAACTAGCGTTGCCAATTGGTGTAGGATGATTCAACAATGAGCCAATGCCCTTCTTTTATAGCTTTGTGTATTCTTGAAAAGCACTCCTTCCAAAAGCACTTGAATAAAGCTCTACAATCGCCAAATCTCTACAATCGCTATCATCGTGGCAATTTTAGAAAATCACTTCTCCAGATTTGTCGTCGTCCGCCATTCGCTATTTTCCAAAAAGCATGACAAAATAATCTTCGCAAACGCTACTGTGCTGCCGATTGGTATTGAACCCGGGTGGGAGCTTTGGGAGGATAATTGTCTACCCACGGCGCCCAGCGCCATTGGTTGTAGACGGTACTAGAACAGTACCTAGTAATGTTGTATCGTGCGAGCAAGATGGACTAATGGGACATTGAAACATTGTTTTCCAACACATTTTTGTTCTCTTTTTCGATGTACTTCGAGTAGCTTTTCCCATCAGATAATTCATCAAGTTCACTCATTCCATTAGTGTTTGCCATTTCTACAACAATTCACAACACTACAAAGACACTACAAGCAATACTTCTACTTGAACATTATTGCACTAGGATGTGACGTGTGACAGTTCGATCTCAAAAAAACAGAGTTTTTGTGTATCAAGAGTACATAGAGTCCCTTGAAGTTCTAGATCTAGAATATATGAGTGTTGTCGAGCGAGACGCAAGCTATAATTTTGCAAATTGACTTGGTTTTTCTATGGATCCCACCTTGCGGGCTCGAAATGGAGGTTGAGATGGCTTTGAAACAAGAATCTGAGAAATTTTCATAGCAATTTGAGGTCTTTTCTAAATTGTGCTTTCTCCATGCCATCTTGCGTACTCTTCATTGTCGGCCTTCTCCACAAGCTCTCTACAGCCACACAGGCTCTGATACCATGTCATGAGGAAGGAGATAAGGAAGAGAGCTCACTCTCACACTCAAAGAGGAGCACATACACAAATTGAGGCAAGGACAAATGATCTTCTTCGTCTTCTTCTATTACATAAAAGGAATATACAAGAATGACCTAAAACAACAATACAACTAGTGCAATGTATAAAGAATAGTACATAAGGAAAATCCTAATGTTTGCAAATGAGTGAGTTGACAAGAAACAAATGTGCCATCACTCGCAGTAGATAAATCTAGTAAAGCTCAATGGTGTCCTTGACATATATCGGCGTGACCACTATACATGTTAGAGAAATGAAAAAGTGATACATCTCATCCTAGATCATCACATGTTGAGTATTGCAATATGAGAAGTCAATCAAGAAGGCAAACTTCTAATTCTCAACACAAAACTAATGATGTTTTTCCATTATTTAGACCTCAAGAGTATGGAGGAAGAATTTGACCTTTGTTCGTTTCCAAATGTATAAGAAAAAAATCTCTATGATGATATTTTTGATCCATATGACCACATGAACAATTTCAAGCAAGTGTTTTGAGCAAAGGAAATCAATGACTTCTTCATGTAGTACAAAGCTTTGCTCACCTTGATTGGGATTGCTTTGACATGGTTGTAACCACTTGATAGGTAAATATTTAGAGATGTGGACTAGATTTTTGTTTCTCATGATAATTCTTTTCTTATTTATGACATCAAATAGGAAAATAATGAGATGATTTTGTTTGTGGTGAGAAGATTTGTGTAATATGTGGACCTTTGTACTAGAAGGGAACTCCCCTTGCAAGAAATAAATGATATCTCATTTCTTGGATAGTTTACAAAATGGATAACTAAGATCTCTTGTCTACATAAAATTCTCGGTATTTAGGATCCTAGGAGGGTTCATTTGCTTTCATTGTGCACATAGGAGTGTTAATCCTCCAACATGAATAACCTTCAATAATTGTATTTGTAGGTGTAGTAGGAAATTTTTCCATCTTGCATAGTATTCCGTAGCCCTTTTGCTAGAAATACATGACGTATCATATATGCCCACAATGGGTAATTAATACCATCCAACCTATCTTCAACAACCAACATATGGAATACATCATTGCTTTCAACCATGGCCATTGACTAAATACACAGATGTAGAATAATGAATGTATCTCAAAAACTTGAACAGAACCACCATATCAAGCTTTGCTAAACTTGTAGCAAACTTCGAGATGCTTGTACTCGCGAACCAAAACCTCTATATATGTTTGGCATAGAGGAAAAAATTGCCAGTACAGGCATTGTGATAGTGCATTTTGAGGCCAAAACAATCTTAGATCAAGACTTTGATGCCCTGAGTATGCTCACCATTTTTTTTGTGATTCTGTGACATGTCCACAGGGGTGTTGACAATGCCCTAGTTGAAGTGGTGACCTGCTTTGATACCAATTGTTTGACTTTGAGGTCCACAAAAGCACACAAACATCACAAGGAAGAAGAAGAATTTTGTGAGCACAATGCAACATTGAATGAATCACCAAGTGAATATTCAAAGATAAGTAACCCGTTAGGGTTATAAGCATATATACAAGCTAAGGAAAAAAAAACCTCTGAAAGAGGGAAAAAAGTGCCCCAACGGTCCTAAGTGTGTTCACACACATCACTATTGGAATATGTCACAATGGGATGAAGATTGTGGAAGTCCTCACTCCAACTTGTTTCTTCTTCTTAAGACATTTGAATACCACATAATCATGATCTCCAGAATAAAAGCATAATCCATTGTCTCTATGGTGCTTTATTTCCCTTGGTGTAAGTCACATTACCCTAATGTTACCCAACCATATGGGTTCTTGTTGAGATTCTTCAAATTCTTCACCAATATTGATATTTGGAAAACTCTCATAAATCTAAGATGAACTCAAGATGGTTTCTTGAGTGTCCATTACATCACCTCCTCATCAAGCGATGAGTTTCATAAGGAGTAATTTTGTTTCTAGCTTGAGCTTCATTGGGTTCTTCAAAAGATAGATCATTCAAACCTTTAGTGGTGTTTCCAAGATCTTTGATGGAGAAACTTGGCTAAGTGCACATCCTTGATTGAACATGATATCTTTTACCTTCTTGTCATCTTTGTAATGTATATGCTTCATATCATTTATAAGGATTTCTTGAGCTTCAAAAAATGGTTAATTTGGATTCTTAAGGAAGAGTTTCTTAATTATTCTACATTGGTAGATCTTGGAATTGGCTTTCTTTGAGCAACTGAACCTCGCATTGAACTACTGATTAATAACATCCTCCAAGATATATGCTTGAGCCATGGATAGAAAAAGATACTTCACTTCAGGTTTGATTTCACTTTGGAACTAATTAACCATGTAATCTTCTTGATATGTAAATCCACGAAATAATATCATGAGATATGAGGCATAGTTTGAGATTGATCGATCATATTGTCGTAACAACCTTTTCAGCTCTTGAATATGTCTTATAAAATCCTTTATGGTAGATTGAATCTCCTTGCATATGGAATCCATGGTTCTAGGAATTGATGAAGGTATTCTTGTCAAAATGGCAAGGGAGCACTAGATTATGCCCTTTGACTAGACTAGACAAGATTTCAAAAATATACTTGTGGTTACAAAATCACCCACATAGGGAAAATAATACAAGAATATCAAATGATTACAAGAAGTACCACAACTTAAGACTGACAAGTAAGGATAATTGGACTAGACACGATACAAGAGAGCCCACAACTTGGGATTGTAGGTATGAAGCAAGATATCTCAATTACAAGAAATCCCTTGAGGGAGATGAAGGTACAAGAAATCATTAGAAAGGATATTGTACTAGGAGATTATAAGAGGACAAGACAAGATGTCCATAATACTAGACTAGACAAGACCATAACAATGAGCAAGATAGGAATTGGATCTAGAACTTGGAAAGAATTATTTAAGGATCCACAAGCTCCTTGATGTTCATATCTCCATTAACAGGAGATGGAAGCTTATGTGCGGGGACCTATGGCATCCTCTCACTGAGAACAAAAAATCTATTCTTATGTGGCAAATCCTTCATTCTGGAATGTAGACCAATGCCAAAGCAAATAAAATCTATGGGGCCTCTCACTGGTGTAAGCATTGCATTCGGGGCAGAGAGGACTCTGCCATCTCTTCTTCTCATGCCCTAAAAGCTACCCGATCTGGCAATCTCTCAGCACGATTCTGAGCTTACAAAGGAAAATCAATTGGAAACAAACATTACCTAGAGAAAAAATTGGCTACTCTTTTGATTTGTGGAACACCATCAAAGGGGAAGTGCTTTGGAAGTTATGGAAAGAAAGATGTGCTATCAACTTTGATGCCCATCCAAAAGATTGGTTGATTGAAAAATCCCTCTACCTATTAGGTAGAAGAATATCTAATTGTAAAACATCCTTGCCTTTCAAACACCATAGGATGTTTGTCTTAGAAAAGAACAAGATTAAAAGCAAGTGGGCTGCTCATTAAACTTCTCAATAACTCTCTTTAAAACCTGTCTTGTGCCAAATCTTAGGTATCCTAGCGGTTATGGACTAGCATCACTATTGGTCCATCCTTGTTGGTGCATGACAACCATCAATTGATGTGTTGGACAAATGTTTGAATTCAAAAGAAGAAGCAAAGATCAATACATGAAGATTGGAGTTAGAGCATAATCAGAGAATAAAGGCTTGTATATATAAGATTCAACCTTAATCATGAATGCAACTTGTGAAAGACAAAGTGAAGACCAAAGAGTTTTCTACATTGACTCAAGGTGTAGCAATCACCTGAGTGGTAATATAGCCTTGATGACTAATTTGGAAAATAAGGTAACTAATCATGTTGTTCAACGAAGTGATAATACAAAGCACAATGTGAATTCAATTGGATCAGTGAAGGCCAAGGATGGAAGTACTCTTCTGAGTAAGGTCTTGTATGTTCCTACAATTCCGAAGAATCTGATAAGTGTAGGGAAAATCGTTGAAAAGGTTATGAAGTAAGGCTCACTAATGATAGAGTTTTTGTGGAAGACCCTAGCAATGGGTATAAACAAATTGTTTCAGGGAAGACTTTTCACATTGAAGATTCAAGGTAATGTTGGTCATGCCTTGTGCACTTATGGAGGACATAAGATCTCTAAGTTAGATCTTTGGCATAAAAGGTTTGGACATTTCAATGAAAGAGGTATTAAGGATATGGTTAACAATGGTTCAGTGCTTGGATTGCCTAATGTTGCAGGTCAACATATGACATACAGATGTGAAGCATGTCAATTAGGTAAGGCTCATAAGCAATCATACAATAAGCATGGATTTATGTCTTCAGAGAAGCTTGAATTGGTACACACAGATGTGTGGGGACCATCAAAGGATTTCAGTATTAATGGTTCAAGATATTATGTGATTTATGTTGATGATGCTACCAGGTGTATCACTATATATGTGATCAAAGATAAATCAGAGGTATTCAATACATTTAAACATTTTCATGTGTATGTAGAAAGAATAAGAGGTCAAAAGTTGAAGAGACTAAGGTCAGATGGAGGGGGAGAGTATTTCTCTAATGAGTTCAGTGATTACTTATGGAATGCAGGTATAAAAAGGGAAGTTACCTGCAGGTATTCTCCTCAACAAAATGGTGTAGCAGAAAGGAGAAATAGAACTCTTGTTGAGTTTGCAAGATCAATGATAAAGGAGAAAAATTGTCCAAATTATTTGTGGGCTGAGGCTGTAAATACAGCTACATACTTGGTTAATAGGTTACCATGTAAAGCTTTGCAGGGTATGACACCATATGAAGCTTGGTGGGGTAAGAGACCTACCTTAGATCATTTCAAAGTGCTTGGATGTCTGGCTTTTGCATGCGTGCCATCTCAGTCAAGGCATAAATTGGAACCTAAAGCTGAAAAGTATGTGTTCAGTGGATATGATGACAAGCAGAAGGGTTATAGGTTGTGGAGTCCATCCACAAAGCAATTCCTTGTATCAAAGGATGTTACATTTGATGAGCAAGGTACGTGGTACGCAGGTACAATCAATAATCATGCAAGTGATGAAGAAGTTTTGAATCAGAATAAAGAAGGTAAATCAAAGGTTCAGATATTTGATGAAGAAGAGAACAATGAAGTACAAGTTGAAGTTGAAGAAGTGCCAAGGTTTGATCCAGAATGTGATGAACCAAAAACTTCAAGAAGTGAACTCAGAAGGTCATCAAGACACAAATGGCAACCTACAAGGTATAGCTATGACACTTGTTTTTTTTACTACTAAAGACTATGCTTACATGGTGAAAGCAGATGAAAACCCCTCTGCAAAAGGTAAGGAAAATTGGGAGAAAGCTATGCAGGAAGGGTATGATGCATTGATGGAGAATGAGACATGGATTTGGTTCCTAAACCAAATAGTCGGAAGATCATTAGATGCAAATGGGTCTACAAGACAAAGAGGTATGCAGATGGAAGTGTGTCTAGGTATAAAGCTAGACTTGTTGTGAAAGGGTATGCTCAGACATATGGTATAGTTTATGATGAGCCCTATAGTCATGTGGAAAAGATGACAACCATCAGGACACTCATAGCCATTGTTGCATGTAAAGGTTGGAGATTATGTCAATTAGATGTGAAGAATGCTTTTCTTAATGGTTATATTTCACATGATGTTTTCATGGAGCAACCACAAGGGGTCAGAGATAAAAGGTATTCAGAATATGTATGCAAGCTCAAGAGAGCTTTGTATGGTTTGAAGCAGGCCCCAAGGGCACGGAATTATAGACTTGTGAAGTTCTTGAAGGAACTTGGTTTTCAATTATCTAAAGCAAATAGTAGCTTGCTTGTCAAAGCAAGTGATGATGGGTTCATTTACATGTGTATATATGTTGACGACATAATTCTTACAGGTACAGATGAGAAGGGCATACAAATTCTCAAGAAACAAATGGAGAAAGAGTTCAAGATTAGTGACTTGGAAGATTTGTCATATTTCTTGGGCTTGGAGATCTCATATGCTCAACATGGAGTGTATGTGACTCAAGAAAAGTATTTGAAGAACTTGTTGATCAAGTTTAAAATGGAAGATTGCAGGGTAGCACCTACTCCAATGGATGTGAATCACAAATTGAGCAAATATGGAGGAGAAGAATTCAAGGATATGAAGCTATATCAAAGTCTAGTTGGTAGTCTAATCTATGCAAGTCTAGCTAGGCCTGATTTGTCATATGCACTTGAAGTGTTATCTCAATTCATGCATTGTCCTAGGAAAGAACATTGGGTTGCATGACAAAGAGTATTGAGATACATTAAGGGTACACTCAAGGAAGGTTTGTATTATGGTTTTACATCAGATACAAACATCAAGATATATAGTGATACAGATTGGGCAAGTAATCCTGATGATAGGAGATCAACATATGGATACTTGTGTTATGTGGGAGATAAGTTAATCTCTTGGTTTTCTAAGAAGCAACACACAGTTGCTTTATCATCTATAGAAGCATAGTATAAAGGTATGGTTGAAGCTGGAAAGGAAGTCATATGGTTGAAGACTCTCATGAAGAGTTTTGACATCATTCAGAGTACACCCATTATTCATGGAGATCATATGAGCTCATTGTATCTAGCTGCTAATCCTGTTTTTCATGCCAGGACTAAATAGATTGAGATTCAATATCATTTTCTGAGAGAAAAGGTGATTGATAAGGAGATTCAAGTCATACATACTTCAACAAAAGATCAGATTGCAGATATGCTAACCAAAAGCTTGGATGGACCAAAGCTACAGAGATTCAAAGACATGGCAGGTATAAAGAAGATGGAGAAAACCTCAATTGATGATTGAGGGGGAGTTGTTGGTGCATGACAACCGTCAATTGACATCTTGGACAAAGATTTTAAGTCAAAAGAAGAAGCAAAGATCAATACATGAACATTGGAGTTAGAGCATAATCAGATAATAAAGGCTTGTATATATATGTACATTAAACATGCTTATACTTTTGAAAATGGTCACAAGTTTGTACATAACACCTATATATACAAGTAGAAAAGTCGGGACATAAGAGAGAGATGATGAATTAGAAGTTTTAAGAGCCATTAGAGACTTTAGAAGTGAAGTGAACATCTCTCATCATTCAGATGTAAAGTTTCTGAGTAATGAAAAAGTTGCACCCAATAATTTGTTGAGTCCTCCTTCTATGCTTGATCATTTTAGGCATCCTTTTGTAGATGTCTAATTCCATAGTTAATGCTTCTATGGTTAAGATTTGAGAGCCTAATCATAAACACGCTGAGAGAATTATGCGTAGGAACATTTGTATGTGAAGAAGTGATGAGTGTCTTCTGAAACAGGTGCAATCTCGATGGTCAAAGAATTGATCAGTTTTCAGTGCCCAGTGTAAAGTTTTGCACAAATCAGGAGTCAAAATTTAAGTTGGAAGGTAAGACATCTATGGCTAAAATCATTTGATTAAATGGATTGTACTTTGGGAGAACCATGCTTTAGAAGTTGTAGGTGTCAAAGTCGACTACACAGGAGAACAGTTTCAGACATAGGTGAACTTTTTGAATCATTTCTCAAGATCTACTGAATCTTTTGAGAAGATTTAACTTGGATAAGGTGCACAATCTTTAGGCAACAACTTGTGCAAAGTTTCATAAAAACTTTACACATTTGGTCAGTCAATGAGTGAGTTATGTGCAACATACTTTTCTGAGTAGTGACTCTCTTCACAATTAGTTCAAAATTTTGATAATCTGGTATTGATTCTCCAAATTGGTAAAGGTTTTGAGTTCTTCTTGATATAGAAGTGTTCTAACATCAAGGATAGATTTTTCTTTTGGAGATTAACACTCTCCATCAATCCTATCCCTACTTTGTGGGGTACAAGGGATCCCAAGGGCATTAAGCCCATTCGCTGTACATTTGTTCTTTTATTAATTCAAGCTTGGGAGAATATGCATCTGGCAAACTTCCTTTTGAAAAAGCAAAACCAAATATTAAAAGAAATTGAGGCAAGAAAAAGTGAGAGGAGACTTAAGTTTTGAATGAACTTGAAATCAAGACGTGTCTTAAGAAGCCAAAGGAGCAAATCGTCTTAGTCCTTGAGTTGTTCCCTTTATTCCCTTATGAACTTTCCATTGATTTACATGATCTTGTCGAATCAATTTTGTTCTTCCCTCATCCTCTACGCATCTCAAAAGAACTCCATTTGAATCTTTGAAAAATAAGATACCTATTCAAAATTTTTTGATTGCATGGACCATTTTGAATCCTTCTCTTTTCATGATAGTGTAGTTTCGTTTGGTTTGGTTCAACTATCTACTGACATATGCAATAGGATGATCTAGTTTTCCTCTGTCTTTTGGTTGTGCCAATATGCATCTTGTAGCAAGATTGAAAGCATCTACATGAATATGGTATGGCTTATTCCAATTAAGCACTTTCAATATAGGTGTTGAAATCAATCTTCTCTTCAATTCATTGAATCCTTGTTTGCATCAATCACTCCATTTGAATTGAGTCAGCAAACCATACAATGGTATAGCTTTGTTCGCATACATGTGGATAAATTGATGATAATATGACCAATGGCCCATAAAGGAGCACTTCCTTTACATTCTTGGGTCTAGGAAATTCTAAGATCACTTTTATCTAGTCTTCATTTGTTGAGATACCATTCTTAGACACTATGTGTCCAAGTATTTTGCCTTGTCTCACCATAAAAACACATTTCTCAAGATTCAAGCACACTTAATATTATTTACACTTGTCAAAGATGCATTTCAACTCTAGTATATGAGCAATCTCTAGGAAGAGTAAGCACATAGGCCATCCACATACACTTCCCTACTCTTCCTTAGGTTTTCTTTAAATACATGACACATCAATCTTTGTAAAGTAGCTAGGGCATTAGTTAGGCCAAAAGGCATGACCCTAAGATCATATACACCTCATTCAATAGCAAAGGTAGTTTTGTATTGACCTTTTGTAGCAATGGCTCCTTGGTTATAACTTGAAAAACCATCAAGGAAGCTATAAACTTCCTTGATTGCTACTCTTCCCAAGAGATGATCATGTTGGAGTTTTAGGTCTGTGGAAGCATGCAAACACCACAAGGAAGAAGAAGGATCTTGGAGCCCAACACACAATACTGCATGTATTATCAAGAGAATGTACAAATATGTGTGACTCATTAGGGTTATAGGTGTATATACAAGCCGAGGGGAAAAAACCTCCTAAAGAGGGAAAAAGTGCCCTAGTGATCCTAGTGTGTTCACACACATCACTACCTAAATATATCAACAAATCCTCCTTGGGAGTGATGCGATGAACAAGGAGTTGGCACTCATGTATAAGGAAGTACCAAGCTATGTGGAATCAATCCACAAAAGGAAGTAAGCCCAAAGCTTTGTGGAAAGCTTCAAACTTCTCCCTAGGCAGAGCCTTTGTGAAAAGGTCTCCAATGCTCTTTTATGTGGGCACATATGCCAAATTGATCTCTCCAGCAGAGAACCTCTCCCTGACATAATGATAGTGCACCTCAATGTGCTTAGTGCGAGCATGGAACATAAAGTTCCTTGCAACTGCCAATGCACTTTGACTCGCAGTGAAGATGGCGGTGGTAGAAGATTGTCCAACACCCAAATCAGCCATAAGGCATCTGAGTCATACACACTCAACAGTCGCTATGAAAGCTGCCCTATACTCAACCTCACAACTCGAACTAGCCACAGTAGGCTTCTTCTTGGTCAACAAAGACATTCACGAGCTACCAAGCATGGAGCAAAAACCACTGGTGCACACACGAGTGTCATAGCAACCAACCTAATTAGAGTCAAAAAAAGCATGTAAATCAGGTACTGGTGATCCCCCATGGGATAAAACAATACAAGTAGTTGAGTACCACTCAAGTAGCAAAAGATGTGATTAACTGTTTGCCAATGCTTCAAACTTTGGCAATGCATAAACCTGCTCATCTGTGAGACAACAAATGTAGGCTGCTTCTTGGTCAACCAAGATATTCATGAGCTACGAAGCATGGAGCAAAAACCACTGGTGTAGCAACCAACCTAGTTAGAGTCAAAAAAAGCATGTAAATCAGGCAGTGCCCCATGGGATAAAACAATACAAGTAGCCAAGTACCACTCAAGTAGCAAAAGATGTGCTTAACTGCTTGCCAATGCTTAAAACTTTGGCAATGCATAAACTTGCTCATCTATGAGACAAAAAACAGAAAATATGGCCGAGTAGTGCATACATAAATCAACCATCCAACAATCTGATGATAGAGAACAACATCAAAAGCATCTCCAACATCACGAAGACTCAACCATAAACCTATCTCCATAGGAGTGGCAACAGGTTTGCAGTCTTCAAGGCCAAAATGCTGCAATAAGGTGTGAGTATATATTATTTGACACAAAGCTAATCCATCATCAACTTGCATAAAGTGAATGCCCAAATAACGATGCAGATGCCCCAAATCTGACATCTCAAATGAGGCATGTAAATCATCCTTAAAATCAGCAATATGCTTCTCATTAGGACCAATGAGCAACATGTTATCAACATAGACAACAATAATCAGAAGCGCATCATTTGCATGCTTAATGTATAAGGTGCTCTCAATTAAATTGTTCTCAAAACCACGTGCAATCAAGTAGGCATGTATATTTTTGTACCAAGCATGTGGTACTTGCTTCAAAACATATAATGCCTTTTTCAACATGCACACTTTGTTTTCATGCCCTTTCTGCATCAAACCATGAGGTTGAAAAACATACACTTCTTCATGCAAGTCATCATTCAGAAATGTAGTTTTAATGTCCAATTAATGCACATTCCAACCATGATGAGCTGCAAGTGCACATATGCTACGAAGAGTAGTCATTCAGTATGTAGGAGCAAAGATCTCATGAAAATCAATGCCTCTTTCTTTAGCATAACGTTTTGAAATGAACCTAGCCTTATACTTGTCAATTGTTCCATCAGGCTTACGCTTCAACTTGTATACCCACTTAGTGCCAATGGACTTCTTGCCAAGATTCAAGTCACATAAAGACCAGGTACCATTGTTCATAATCACATCATATTCTAATTGCATAACAACCATCCAATTTTCTAATTTTTTTGCTTCATCAAACAAAATAGGCTCATTCTCATCACAAAGACTAGAGGCACCCATAGCATAGAATTCTGATGCAAAAGAAGCTCTATGAGAGCCTGAACGAGTATGATATGACAGAGGTGCATCTAATTTGCTATCGTGCAAAGTTTGCACAAGCCATTTAGGCATAGTTTTTGCCTCCTCCATAACAATTCTCTCATCAATACGTGCATCATGTAAATTTGAATAAAAAATGGAATGATCTACATCATCGTGTGAAACCTATAAAGGCTAAGAAATTGCCTCATTTGGACCAACACTAGACTTTCCACCTATAAAAACAGGTAGAAAAGTGTCATACACATCTTTGGAGCTAACTGATGTCTCCCTAGTACATGAAAGTAATGGTTGAATAGCATCTTCCATAAAAACAACATCACCGCTAACCAAAATGCATTTAGTCTGTGGATGATACAAACAATGGCCTTTGCTTTGAAAACTGTACCCAACAAAAATACATTTCACTGCTTTATCATCCAATTTCCTACATTGTTGCTCAAACACTAATGCATATGCCAGAAAAACAAAGACATGTAGGTGAGAAACAGATGGCTTCCAACCATGCCAAGCCTCATATGGAGTGATAGACTGCAATGCTTTAGTGGGACACCTATTAACTACATATGTTGCACACATAACAACCTCAAGCTAGAAAATATGTGGTAAAGCCTGATTGTTGACCATACACCTCGCCATCTCCATGAGTGATTTGTTCATCCTTTCAACAACTCCATCATGTTGAGGTGCATACGGCATTGTACACTGTTGTTTTATCCCACATTTAGCTAGAAATGCATTAAAATTAGAATACATATATTCCCCCCTGGATCAGAACGGAGGGTGCCCATTTTACATGCTTAGAGATTTTCAGCCAAAGCCAAAAACTGTTTGAAGCACATAAACACTTCGGACTTTGCTTTCAATGGATATACCCATTCGTTGAGTATAACTAGTGGCTACTGAATAATTGACCAAGTGGGTAGAAGCCAAGGTCACGACGAAAAGTGATGCTCAAACAAATGCCAAATTCTTATTTGAAAATATGTTCACTAGGTTTGGACTACCTATCGGGATAGTCATTGATAGGGGTACATATTTCATCAATGAGATATACCAATCCTATCGCGAAACAGATGTTAACTAGACTCTTGGGAGCACAAAACTATAAAAAGGAGGAAGAAAGAATTAGAGTGAAAGCTAGACAAGAAGCTCTAGAGAGAATAAGAAAATGAAAAGAATGGATTTGATAGCGAGATGAGAGATTCTCAAAGGGTGAAGAGCCAATTCCTATAGCTAATTACTGCACTATGAACATAAAGAAATTGAGTAACATGCCAAGACAACCATATTTAAACTTACGGATTCGAAATGAAGAATACCATTTGGTGGATTCTTTAATCCATACGGAAGCAGCTTTAAGCAATGTTCATGCTTCCTTAGTTGAATAGATATAGGTGTTCATCATTCCAATGGAAGCATACATGATTGAAATTGGAGGCAATCATATCAAATGCTTAGGAAAAGCAACTTTATCCTTAGAACTAGGAATAACACCATGTGACATAAATCATTAGTTTGTAGGGACTCTGATTTGCTAGAAGAGCTTATCTTAGGATAGGATTGGATGTACAAATTTGAGGTTACATTGAATTTAGCTCAAGGATATATAACCACCCAAATAGGGCATAGAGAAGTGTTTAGTACACTTGAAGAAAAGCCCCTTGTCAAGCCTATTATGGAAAATAATATTGTGCCAAATGTGGTTTTGCATGGATTAGGTAATAAGAAAGAGTCTCACCCAAATCAACTCACTTCTCAATCCACTATATCTCCCCAAGATAAACCTTGTTCTTTTGAGAACACATTACAAATCCCTCCTTTCTCGAAACCTACTCAAGAGAGATCCAATGAGGCATTTATTTCTTGAGAGGAGAGTATCAAGGTATTTCCGAGCAAGAAATCAAAAAAGACCAAGAACAAGCAAGTCAATGGAGCAAAGTAGATGTGGATCGGCAGGGACCAACTCAAAGATTACCAATTGATCCAAGGAAGATCACAACCAGGAAACCCTAAAATGAAGAAGCAAAGCAAAATTGTGGTATTAGAGCAACAAATAAAGTCAAGGGTTATTCAAATTTGGCTACCAAAGAAGGTCTTGGATGTTCAAAGACAACATAAACAAATTTGGATACCACAACAAACTTTGAAGGAAGTAAAGACGACTATACAAGCATGGAAGCAAGGATCTATTCTTAAATCAAAGACTCAACCAAGCACTCCAACCAACTAAAGATTACCAAAGAAAAGCAACCCAAAGAAGAACGACCAAAGCTACTTGGTATGGAGAATCAAAGCTAAGTGAGATACTACCAAAGCAAGAACAATCAAAACAACAAGGAAATCAACATTGAGAAGTCAAGCAAAGGCATATGTGGAGACAAAACGTTGTTTAATTGAATCAATAGATCAAGAACCTTGTAACTCTTGCACACATAATGAGTCTATGGGGGGAGGAATGTCACATAATCCTACTCGGAGATGGTTGAACCACGCCTTAAGAGAGAGGATTAGGAAGTAATCCTCAATCATGGATTTTGGGGCAAGTGGTTAGCCCATCGCACTCCTAACCGGGATGTTGTGAGTTCAAATCCCAACAGTGCCTCTTATATAGTCTCGGATTGCTTGCTGAGAGAGGTATGTGGGATAATTCCTACAATGTTGAGTTGCTATGAGAAAGTTGAAGCTCTCCCATTTGTCAAATGAGGTACATGGCAAGTGCATTTTTGTGTTCTTTTTCGAGTTTTCAAGAAGGCAATAGAGAAACCTTTGAATTTATTCTTGAGGAAACAAGCATATGTATATGTAATATGGGCACTTGAGAAGGAGATGGTTGAACCATGCCTTAAGAGAGAGGATTATGAAGTAATCCTCAACCATGGGTTCTTGTGCCACTGGTTAGCCCATCGCACTCCTACCTGGGAGGTTGTGAGTTCAATTCCCAACATTGGTATCAGAGCCTAATTGAGGAGCTTGGGCAAGATGGAGGTAAGAAGCCTCAATTGTGGGCACTTGGGAAGCGCTTGATCGCGGTGAGTTTGAAACTAGCCAAGAAGGAAGCTACATGGGCATTTGGGCATGAGTGAAGGGTTGGATAGGTCTAGTCCATGCGTTGGACTTTGAGGCTAGTGGAGGCGCTAAAATGTGGAAAAGGGCCGAAGTTAGATAGAAGGGTCCACAAGTGAGCATTGAGGACAATGCTCAATCCAAGGGAGAAGGAATGTCACATAATCCTAGTTGGAGATGGTTGAACCATGCCTTAAGAGAGAGGATTAGGAAGTAATCCTCAACCATGGCTTTTGGGGCAAGCGCTTAGCCCATCACACTCCTAACTGGGAGATTGTGAGTTCAGTTCCCAACAAATTTCAAGTTATACGTTTGGATGAAGCTTTTCGAGCTTCATCTTTTGGAGTTTACCTTCAAGCTCCAAGAAGTTGATCCTCTCTCTTTATTTCTAACTATATATGGAGTTTATCAAAAGATAGAGCCTTTAGTATCTTGTTGGAAGAATTCTTCTTCCTTTTGAGAGGATAATTGACAAAGATGCCTATTCCTAGACATTATCTTCTTGACATATTCCATTAGATCATGAGTCCCTTTTCCTTCTGGCCATCAAGAAAAAGCACTCAATGGAATCTATACCCATCGTCCCATACTAGTGAGTTCTTCATCCAATCCACATAACTATGTCCCTATATTTTCTCACCATCTCTATCCTTTTTTAATGTTCTCTATCTGCTACAAACTATGGTACCAAATTATGAGAACAAGGGCTAAGGTGCTTGGATACACCACAATTTAATTTTCAAGAATATTTGGCTAACCATTTAATGTGGTGTGATTGATCTTATCAAACTTAAAGTTTGACTTGATCTTTTCCCTAATCGGGCCTTTTGGCCTTTCTTCTTTAGCCAAAATAAGAGATACGACTAGACCTTTCTCAAATACATCCCTTCATGTTCAATGATTTACCCATGGGTTTTACTTGGGGATCTAGTTGTTATGCTTCATACAGGAAACCGTTTTCCTTAGGTCTTGATGATTTGAATCCACAACTTAAGTTGTGTTATCCCATGAAGATACTTCCATCTTCAAACACTATGGATTCACTTATGTCTTCTTCCTTAGAGCTTGATAATGGCCACTCTAAGTTACCATCATTGCACTGCGGTTTTAAGAAGAGAGAAACATTTGTCTTGTCACCTGAACTCTATGGCCTTGCTAATTATGCATGCCATGGGCTTTTATGGAATCTTAAAATTCCATAAGTGGGATTTAAGCTTAAGGTATTTCAAGAAATTAGGGATATTTGGCTTTTAATTACTAAGCCAAACATAAACAAATTAAATGGTTTATAATGGCCAAGTGGCCTCAACACCATGATTCCTAGAACCTATTAAATTGAAGTCTTAATTAAGCTTAACTTCAGGAACTTAATCTCCCTCTCAACTAAAAAAAAATAAAAACCCATGTACTTGATGCCATATGCATACTTAGTGTATGCCAAGATGTTTACACCTTTATTGGAAAGAGTGAAGCATGCATAAGGTTCAGAAATCGAACCCCTCCTTAAAGCATGAAAAAAGTCCCAAGTTAGAACTTTGTTCATTCAAAGGATGGTGCAAAATTTCCTTGAAACTTTGTCTATATAGTTTCAACAATGCATTAGATGCATTCCTCATAAACCATAACCATATTTATGCACATCCAATCTTTCTTTTACAAAACCATATGAACTTGATGCATGGTGCAAATTGTTTCCATGACTAATTGTCTATGTGACCAAGCAACTTCAGCCACCCAAATATATGCATCTATTTTCAAATTCATTTCTATGATGACATGCATTGCATGTTTTATAGTTTTCATGGAAAAGAAAAGGGTGTGAACACTTAGCTAGAAATTAAGCTTCATCCATCCCTTGACCTTACTTGAGTGTTCTCATGGTGATGAAGTAGGCTTGGGCCATCACGCTCCTTCCCTTCCACCTTGGCACTTCATACTTACTTGAGTGCCCAATATGTGTACCTACCTTTAAAGAGTCAGTTTGAGCATCTGCCTCTTAAGGCAGGGGGCAAGGGTTCAACCCTTGCCTACCACCATGCTTTGCATGTAATGGGCTTTAAGCCATAACTCAAACCCATCTCCTTGTTGCCTTCGGGCCATATATGTGGTACCGCCTTTGATTTCATGCATCTATATATGTATACTAGAGGGTGCCCGAGTGTGCATGTGTATCATAAAACCATGCATCTAATTTATAAATACCTAGGCAAGGATGTGGTCTTCATGCATAACCATGGACATGTGTCCTTTTACTATGATGCACACTCATTCTTTCGTGTGCATCTCTACGAGAAACAAATTTTCAAAAAGAATGATTTTCTAATTGATGCATATAAGGCCTAATCTTATCCTTGGTGCATAAGAAATTTATGCACATAACTCATAAACTATCAATCCCATCATGTATGATATCTATCTTTGTGCATGAACAATCTTGACTTCATATTTGCATTATGACGTTTCATTACAAAGCTATTCAATGCATGAACTTTTAGCATATCCTTCTTAAAAATGTCAAAACTACTTAAGAGAACGTTTTATCGTGATGCTCTATTCACTCCATTGAATGCATGTACTCAATTACTAATTGAACCTACAAGAAGAAGCATCTTTCTTGTTTTCTTCTATATGTATATATTCAGTGCTTAAATGATGTGCAATAACAAAATGAGATAGAACGAGTACTTTCCTTGACTCTATTTCGATGAAGTCAAGTGCGTCATGCTTCCTCCTCAAACTTCTTCTTATGCACAAATTTTTATCGAGAATGGATGGAAAATAGAGCTCCAACTCTCCTTTGGAATGTCTCCTTGCCACCCTTCTTACTGGCTACCTCTCTATAGTCCACTCATAACTACCTCTTTAGAGAGGTTTATTGTAGATCTGGAAGCCTAATCAAAATGTGCTAGGTCCAATCACTTGTCCATATATTATTTCTATTAATTAAAGTTTGGAAGAGTAGGCTCTACCAAACTTCCTTTGGAAAAAAAAAGTGGTTACCAGAAAGCATAAAGAGAGAGGTCAACAGTCCAAACTCGTGCATGGATATAATGTGGGCCAATAAGTTCTACGTGAGTGGTGGCTTGTCATGGGGGATACTTCTCGTAGCATGGAGCTTCCTCATGTGCATGAGAAAGCTCCATAAAGAGATAATATAATGTGGGCCAATAAGTTCTACGTGAGTGGCAGCTTGTCGTCGGGGATACTTTTGGTAGCATGGAGCTAGAAATCCCATTAAGGAGTTTCTAACAATTAAAAACTACTATATCAAAGGAAGTCACATAGCTATTCCTCTCGAAGTATAAAGAAGAGACATGCACTTGTGAGCTTCCTGCTCTTCTACTCATACTGAGGGTGACTGAATACCTTTGATAGCCCGAGGGGTGTCTAAGCTTCCCATAAAGAACTTCGAATGTAGTAGGGTTCCATTTCGGTGCAACTATAAATTTTATCACACATACAATGAACTCTGAACTAGTAACAAAAAGTGAGAATTATACACGAGTTTGAGCTATACGACAATTCGAGTCAAGGATCATCAACAAAATAGATATTGGCCACATGAGGAGATGTTGTGTGAGAGCTCCATAGCCTCCACACAGAAGATAAATAACTAAATAGGAAAACCACACTAGGAAGAGAGATGCTCTTTCCACCCAACCAACCCCTCCAGTATATAGCTCCAAAACCAAGGGGGCAAGTCCCTCTCAAGGGATTTGTACCTTCCATCCCATGGGTCCCTAAGGTGGTCACGTGGTCTCCAAGCTCAGGGAATCACATGGTTTCTAAAAGAAGACTCTCCAAGTTCTTACATACCAATCAAGGGGACATTTATACCTTCCATTCCATGAGTCCCTTGGTAAGTCCCTCTCAAGGGTACATTTGTACCTTCCATCCCATGGGTCCCTAAGGTGGTCACGTGGTCTCCAAGCTTAGGGAATCACATGGTTTCTAAAAGAAGACTCTCCAAGCTCTCACATACAAATCAAGTGGCTAGGAGAATCTTCCAATCAAGCCTAAGGTACTAAACCTTAAAGAATTATCCCTAAGTTCAAGACCTATCTAAAAGGGGTACATAAATCATAAATCCCAAGGGTTTAAAGCCTAGAAACCAAAGGGTTCTACCCCTTAGAGCTATGTATTTATATAACATATGTAGATCAACAAAATAATATCTTGAGATATGAGGCATATTTTTAGACCAATGGATCACCTTGTCATAACAAACTTTTCAGCTCTTGGATGTGTCCGATCAAATCTTTTATGCTAGATTGAATCTCCTTGCATATGGAATCCATGGTCCTAGGAGTTAATGAAGGTAGTCTTGCCAAAATATCAAGGGTGCACTAGATTGTGGCATCTAACTAGACTAGACAAGATTTCGGGGATATGCTTCCAATTAAAAGATCACCCACATAGCAAAAATAATACAAGGATATGGAACTGTTACAAGAAGTCCCACAACTTGAGACTCATAGGATAACTTGATTAGAGACGATGCAAGAGATCCCACAACCTTGGATCATAAGTATGAAGCAAGATATCTGAATTACAAGAAATCTCTTGAGGGAGACGAAGGTACAAGAAATAACAGGAGAGGATCTCATATTACAAGATTACATGAGGGCAAGATGGGATGTCCAAAATACTCGACTAGACAAAACTTGAACAATGAGCAAGACAAGAACTAGAACTAGAACTGGGAAAGTAATTACCTAGAGATCGCAACTTCTTGTGCTCCCAAGACTTGCATTGGCAAGATTGAGAATATAGATGGTGCAACCTTTTTTATAGAAGTTTTCAAGGGTAGTTATGAATTGATGATGTCATCGATGATGTTAGTAATTTGAAACAAGACCTTCTAATGCCATAATCAAGAAAGTAGACAATTGATCTTATGGTTTTTACAAGTTTTGGACATGGTGGTAGCATTAGTTTCTCCAATTTTGAGATAATCATGAGATATAGAAAGTAACATGATATCTTAGGTTTAAGAGAGCTTCTTTTGTGTCCATGACACAAAATACTGTTGGAGATAGACGTCTGCGGAAGCACGCGAATAGCACAAGGAAGAAGAAGAAGCTTAGAGCACAAACACACAATACTAAATGTATTACTTGAGAATGTACAAAGATAGTAGCCCATTAGGGCAATAGGCGTATATACAAGCCGGGGGAAAAAAACCTCCTAAAGAGGGAAAAAAGTGCCCCGGCGGTCCTAGTGTGTTCACACACATCACTACCTAAATATATCAACAAATCCCCCCTGAGAGTGATGCGGTGAACAAGGAGCTGGCACTCATGTATAAGGAAGTGCCAAGCTATGTGGAAATCACTCCACAAAAGGAAGTAAGCCCAACGCTTTGCGGAAAGCTTCAAACTTCTCCCTAGGTAGAGCCTTCGTGAAAACGTCTGCAATGTTCTCCTGCGTGGGCACATATGCCAAGCTGATCTCCCCAGCAGAGAACCTCTCCCTGACATAGTGATAATGCACCTCAATGTGCTTAGTGCGAGCATGGAACACAGGGTTCCTCGCAACTGCCAATGCGCTCTGACTGTCAGTGAAGATGGGGGTGGCAGAAGACTGGCCAACACCCAAATCAGCCATAAGCCGTCTGAGCCACACACACTCAACAATCGCTGTGAAACTTGCCCTATACTCAGCCTCACAACTGGAAGTGGCCACAGTAGGCTGCTTCTTGCTCAACCAAGATATACATGAGCTACCAAGCATGAAGCAAAAACCACTAGTGGACACACGAGTGTCATAGCAACCAGCCCAATCTGAGTCAGAAAAAGCATGCAAATCTGGCGGTAGTGATCCCCCCTTGGGATAAAACAACCCAAGTAGCCGAGTACCACTCAAGTAGCGAAAGATGCGCTTAACCGCCTTCCAATGCATGACTCCTGGGCAATGCATAAACCTGCTCATCTGTGAGACAACAAACTGAATATGTGGCCGAGTAATGCATAAGTAAATCAAGCATCCAACAGCTTGCTGATAGAGAACAACATCAAATGCATCTCCAGCATCATGAAGACTCAATCGTAAACCTATCTCCATAGGAGTGGCAATAGGTTTACAGTCTTCAAGGTCAAAACGCTGCAATAATGTGTCAATATATTTCGTTTGACACAAAGCCATTCCACCATCAACTTGCATAAACTGAATGCCCAAATAGTGATGCAAATGCCCCAAATCAGACATCTCAAATGAGGCATGCAAATCAGCCTTGAAATCAGCAATATGCTTCTCAATAGGACCAGTGAGCAGCATGTCATCAACATAGACAACAATGATAAGAAGCACATCATTAGCACGCTTAACATATAAGGTGCTTTCAGTTGGACTGTTCACAAAACCATGTGCAACCAAATAGGCATGTATCTTCTCATACCAAGCACGCGGTGCTTGCTTTAAACCATATAATGCCTTCTTTAACCTGCACACTTGGTTTTCATGCCCTTTTCTGCACAAAGCCACAGGGCTGAAAAACATACACTTCTTCATGCAAGTCACCATTCAGAAATGCTGTTTTAATGTCCAACTGATGTACATTCCAACCATGATGGGTTGCAAGTGCACAAATGCTCCGAACAGTAGTCATACGGCATGTAGGTGCAAAGGTCTCATCAAAATCAATGCCTCTTTCCTTCGCATAACCCTTTGCAACAAGCCTAGCCTTATACCTGTCAACTGGACCATCAGGTTTACGCTTCAGCTTGTATACCCACTTAGTGCCAATGGCCTTCTTGCCAGGAGGCAAGTCACATAAAGACCATGTACCATTCTTCATTATAGCATCATATTCAGATTGCATGGCAGCCATCCAATTTTCTAAATTCTGTGCTTCATCAAAAGAAACAAGCTCATTCTCATCACAGAGACTAGACACAGCCATAGCATAGCAATCTGATGCAAAGGAGGCACTATGAGAGCCTGAACGAGTACGATATGACAAAGGTGCATCTAATTTGCTGTCATGCAAAGTCTGCACCAGCCATTTTGGCATAGTTTTTGCCTGCTCAATATCAGCTCTCTCATCAACAAGTGCATCATGTAAATCTGCATCAGAAATAGAATGATCTGCATCATCATATGAAACCTGCAAAGGCTGAGAAGTTGCCTCATTAGGACCAGCACTAGACTGTCCACCTGTAAAAAGAGGCATCAACGTATCATACATGTCTTTGGAGCTAACAAATGTCTCCTTAGTACATGAAAGCAATGGCTGAATAGCATCTTCCACAAAGAGAACATCACGGCTAACCAGAATGCGTTTAGTCTGTGGATGATACAGACGATAGCCTTTACTTTCAGAACTGTACCCAACAAAAATACATTTTACTACCTTATCATCCAATTTTCTGCGATGTTGTTCAGACACTAATGCATATGCCAAACAACCAAAAACACGCAGATGAGCAACAGATGGCTTGCGGTCATGCCAAGCCTCATATGGAGTGATAGACTACAGTGCTTTAGTGGGACACCTGTTCAGTACATATGCTGCACACATGACAGCCTCAAGCCATAAACTATGTGGTAAAGCCTGACTCTTGACCATGCACCTCGCCATCTCCATGAGTGACCTGTTCTTTCGTTCAGCAACTCCATTCTGTTGAGGTGTATACGGCACTGTACACTGGTGTTTTATCCCACGTTCAGCCAAAAATGCATTAAAATCAGAAGACATATATTCCCCCCCTCGATCAGAACGGAGGGTGCCCATGTTACATGTTGACAGATTTTCAGCCAAAACCAAAAACTGTTTAAAGCACATGAACACTTCGGACTTTGCTTTGAGAGGATATACCCATGCATGCCTGGAAAAATCATCAATGAAAGTCACGAAGTAAAGGTAATTCCCAAAAGAGGGTGTCTGCATAGAACCACATACATCATTATGTATAGGCTGCAATTTCTGCGTAGCCCGAACTGAACCAACTTTTGGAAAGGAGGAACGCTGCATTTTGCCCAAAATACAGCCTTCACATACATGTTTTCCAGGTGCCTCTTGGGCAAAGAAGACACCATATCAGATTTCTACAGGTGTAGCAAACTAGCAAAATTCAGATGACCAAAGCGTGCATGCCAAAGCTTTGCATCTGACATAACCTGAGAATCATGAACTGCACATGCCGAATCATTCACAGATCTTTCATAGTCTATGAGCTTATACAGCCCACGACATAAAATGCCAGAAGCAATAATCACATCGCCATTTGATAGATCATGAACTGTACACCTGTCATCAACGAATTTCACAACCAAGCCAATCTTGGCTAATGCAGAAACTGATAACAGATTCTTCTTGATCCTTGGCACAAATAAAGCATCTGATAAGGTGAAAGAACTACCATCAGCAGTAGTCAGAATGATCTTACCAACTCCCATAACAGGATAAGAGGAGTTGTTGGCGCATGTGACAGTATTCCCTGTAGGGGCAGGCTCGAGTGAAGAGAAGAAACTACGCTGCGAGGTAATATGTTTGGTCGCCCCACTGTCAAAGTACCAAACATCTGAGTCCACTGCAGACATGCACTGCTCATGAGAAGATGGGTCAAAACTGCAAACAGTAGTAAATGCCCATTCTTCTTCCTGCACAAGATTAGCAAACTCTGTTTTTGGTGTAGAGGCTTCTGCAACAACCATTCCAGCCTCCTTTTTCTTTGCCTCTTTTGCAGCCAGTTTTGGACAGTTCTTTATGATATGATCATTCCCTTTACAGTACTTGCAAAACAATTTCTGCTTTTCTGTGTTCTTCTCATCTTTATCCTGATTCTTCGAATATGCAGCATTTGCAGATTTCTGCTTACTAGTAGAAGAGCTCCATTTTCCTTTTCCCTTCTGACTAGCCAGGAAAGCTTGATCTTACCTGTTTTGCCTGGACTGATCTTCCTGCAATAGAACAGAGACTAACTCCTCAAATGATAAGGCGTTCGGATTGCCTTTCATCATCAACCGAAGAGTAGAAGCAAAACTCTGATATGAATCAGGAAGACCATTCAGAACGGTCTGCACAAGTGAGCTATCTGGTATAACCTCATCAGCAGAAATCAACTGTTCCTTCAAATCTTTGATCTTCGTTAGGAAACTGTCCATAGAATCACCTTCATTCATATGCTCACTCTCCAACTGTTTTCGGAGGTAAGCAACACGAGCCTCATTCCTAGCTTGGTACAATGTGATAAGTGTATCCCAAGCATCCCTAGCTGTTCTGCAAGAGCGATATATGAGGAATAATGGCACGTTTGACAGACAAAGCTATCAATGCATGTGCCTGGGCATCTCTGCCATCCCAACGAATTTGCTCTGCAGTAGGTGCAACAGAAACAGCAGCATAAACATGAATCTGTGTAATATCATCTTCGACACCATCTTCATCAGCTCCAGTACCTATATTTGCAGTACCTGTCATTGCAGGTGTAACAGGACGTCTTTCAACACCCTGCACAATGTTCCACAATCCTTTTGCAACCAAAACATGTCGCATCATATAAGCCCATAATGGGTAGTTGGTACCATCCAACTTATCCTCAACAACCAACATACGGAATACGTCACTGCTTTCAGCCATGGCCGGTGACTAAAATACCTTGATGCAGAAAATTGACTGTATCTCAAAACGTTGAATAGAACTGCCCAAACGAGTTTTGCTAGACCTGTAGAAGACTTCGAGATGCTTAAACTGGCAAACAGAAACTGGTATATACCTTTGGCACAAAAAGACGAAATAGCCTGCACAAGCATTGCGATAGTGCTTTTGGAGGCCGAAACGAGCTCAGATCGCGATTTCGGCACCACAGAGCGAAGTTGTTCTAATCTCGAAAACATGCTGAGTATGCTCACCAAAATTCGTGCGATTCTGAGACTGCAAACGGAGGATTGTCGACGGCACCCTAGATGAAGCGACGACCTGCTCTGATACCAATTGTTGGAGATAGACGTCTGCGGAAGCACACAAACAACACAAGGAAGAAGAAGCTTCTTAGAGCACAAACACACAATACTGAATGTATTACTTGAGAATGTACAAAGATAAGTAGCCCATTAGGGCAATAGGCGTATATACAAGCCGGGGGAAAAAAACCTCCTAAAGAGGGAAAAAAGTGCCCCGGCGGTCCTAGTGTGTTCACACACATCACTACCTAAATATATCAACAAATACATCATTGCTTTCAGTTATGGCCAGTGACTATGTATCTTGATGCAAAAAATTGATTATTTCTCAAGAAAGTTGAATAGAAATACGTAATCGAGCTGTGCTAACCATGTAATAGACTTTGATGTACTTGTATTGACAAACCAAAAATTGTATATATGATTAGAAAAAAAAGACAACATTGTCTGCATAATCATCATGACACTGTCTCTCCCTTTCAATATTAATCCCTCTCTCTCTTCATGTGCTCCCGAAAGGATTTTTGAAAAGGCTTACAATAATTTTCACTTTTCGTAAGCTAGACGATCACTCTACTCCTTTGGTTGAATACAATGCATTTTTCCCCCAAAAAACGAGGCCTGGAGTTTAGTAGTTTGGTTCACTTATTCAGATCTGTGATCTGAGCTCGGCCCTGACCTTGGCGCATCTGGCTGTGAATTGCTATAAACTTGTTTCGAGGACAAAACTGTGGTGGCAGAGACAGCTTTTTATTACTCCCTATCATGGCGTGGCAGCCTCCATCATCGCAGCAGGTAGGGTCGCCCATTGATTTGAACAGTGAGAAGATGATTCTACACTATGTATGCTTGCCGTTGATGGCACGCTGATTCCTCTTTTGAAGACATTTACCCTCATTGGTATGTGGAATGATCTCATGCGCTTGGCTGGATATTCTGACTTAGGTGCCCTTGTATGATGACATCGGAGGTGCACAAAGGGCTGCTCCAGGTTATGGACCTGGCCCGGACATCCTGCGAAGTGGGCTAGGTCTGTATGGAGAGAAGCTATTTGGAACGGGGCGTGATTACGTTCAAAGCAATGTGAGTCCCTTTAAGACTTTTGCTTTCTGCGCGTGTGTAATGGTGCAGAAAGTAGAACGATGGATACAGGCATCGTTACCAGTAAAATGGGTTTGCATTATCACTTACATTATTTAAAGCTCCTATCCAAATGTTGGTGAGCTTTTGTAGTCCATGGAATGGTGAATATAGTTTTATGAAAGAAGAGTGTACAATAGTCTATGCGTTTGTGACAGCTACATGCTATTTTCTTGTACACCATGCCGAGTTTCACTTTCAGAAAATAGAATCTATGATGAACTTTTGTATCTCAAGATATGTGCACCTAACTCGTGTTGATTCATCATATTATACAGAATACTAGTTTATATGATAGCAAGTACGAATGTTGGAATGATTATGTTTTAACATATTTGAGATTGAAAAGAGAGGAATACAAACAATCTACATATTCAAGAGTTAGAAGTGAACACTCGTGTGGATTGTTTGTATGTGAACTTTTGCTAGTGTTTAAATGGCACTCTCAATAGAGAACTTCAATTTCCAACATACTGTGCTTGTCTCTTCATCACATAGCTGTTGTTTATTTGGGATGCAATCATGAGCGAATACAAGTTATCTTCTCTTTAGCAAGGTTTTTTTGTAACATTCGTCTTTCTGTAATTTTTTCCCCTGAAATTCTATATAAATTGCAGTAGCTAAAATTATATAGGTTTCTCTCTGTAGGCTGTATCTTTTTTGTATGCCTTGTGCTTACTGTTCAGTCTTTTGATGCTTATATTGGAATATTTTTGAAAGTATGGTCAACTTTGATCTTCACATTTCTTATCTTTTTGGAGACCTAAGTAAAGCTATAGATTATGGTGATCTCCATGTGCACCACTGTAATTTTTATTGCTTGTGTTCTTGTTCATTGTAGTTATAGAAAAGTGAGGTGTTTACTCACTTTTAGAATTTCAATGCTATGGGGGAAAAACATACATGAAAGTATCTTAAGATATGATGGAAGAGGTGAATACATAAATGAATTCAATAATTTGCTGAAAAGTCATGGAATTCGAAGGCAATCTTCATGCATGTAAACACCACAATAGAATGGCATTGCTGAATGCAAAATTAGACATTGTAGATATAGAAAGAGCCTTGATGACTTAAAAAAAACCTCACTTTTATTTGGAAAAAGGTGTGCACATTGCTCTATACATCATGAATAGAATAGAACTCAAACAACTTCATGACATCAAGTTGCACTTGAAAGTTTACAGGTCAAAAGCCAAACTTATTACACATGAAAGTACATGAAAGTATTCAGTTGCATGATGAATCACATATATACATGTTTCAGGTGAGTTTAGGGCAAAGCGTTTTGCAAAAAAAAAGTATCTTCATCAGGTAC
>CM035423.1:155804080-155809080 GCA_020310875.1 Ceratopteris richardii | reverse complement strand
TCATCTATTTATGGTTTCTTTATAGACCTAATCATCCACAGATAGACTGATATTTTCATGTTCTCCTTGTAATGCACTTTCAATCTTTGGAGAAGAGAATCCTTAGCCTCTGCCCTCCAAAGCCCAAGGTACTGTTCATTGTTCTTTTGAAATGAATTCTTTGTTGGCAGGCTCATATGTTTAGTATGAGCAAAGTTCAAGTTCCAATGCTGACAGCAACAAAGTCTCAACATTGCAATCTGCACAATGTGTTGTGATGCATGCAAAAAAGACATGAATTGAGAGACAGATTCATTTGAGGCATTTTGAGCATCCAAAGAGAAGTAACCTTGTGCATTTGTGCCATAAAAAGGTGAGAGAGACAAATTAGCTCAAAGAGAAAGCCCTTCCTTGCGCTCCTCTTTCCCAGCACCTTGCTTATACCCATCTTCCCACCTCCCTTCCATTTGTGCTAACCTTCCCCTCACCTTTTTCTGTCTTCTTCTATTTTCTAAGCTTTCCCCTAACTATGAAAACTTAATTTACAATGTGAGAAGCCAAACGAGATTGCTGGAAATCTATCATTAATCATAGTAAACTTGGCACAAGTGGAAGTGAAAAGTGGACATGCAACTTCTTTAGCTACAAGGGAGGCGATGGAGCACATAGGATTAAAGCCCACCTTGCAAAATAAGTAGGCTATGCGTTGTCCATTGCGAGGAGTAAATGCCTCCAGCCATTCAAGGAGAGCTATTAGAGATCATAGAAGGAACCACATTCTCGATTTACGCGTCCATCTATGTATTTTAACACATGATTTTGATCATCCATTTGTTTAATGGAGTATGATAGACAACAAGGGGCTAGCGGTAGTTGTACACAAGTGCATGCTGATGAGGTTCATGAGCCTTCAACAAAGAGTGCTAGAGTGGACATAAAGAGTGTGGTCCTCTTTCTTTTTTGCTTTGATATGTGTTACCTTGCAAAAGCAACATAGACAAGAAGACACTCAAGCATTCATGAGAGCTTTCATATAGTGTGGTCTTTGAAGTTTCACTCAATGTTGCACAAACCTTAGCCCTACTTACGAGGAATTGAGGACAATAGAGTCTAAAAGAATTAAAGAGATGGGAGGGAAGGAGCTTGAGCTCATGAAAGAGACATGAAGAGTATGGATGCACCATCATGTGTGATCTATGGATGAACATGTGGAAAATAAATGTATTTTATATTTTTGGGTAGACCATTGCAAAGGCACCATGTTTCTAAGGGCTATAATGCATTGACACTTGGTCTTGTAGTCATGGTTGAGTTCGGAGTTCATTTTATATTTGTATTTTATATGTTATGTAATATGTTGTGTTATGAGTCGTGGCTCATGAGTCATGTAATATGATTTAGGATATATCAATATGTGCCACATGAGCTAGTAAGTTTAAACTTTAACTTTCAAACTTTGCTGTTTAGTTACTAGTATTTTCAAATCTTGTTAAGTACATTTTGTACAAATGTAATTGATAATGCATTATATGTATGGCCAACTATCTTTGCATAATACAAAGATATGTTGTATTATGCAGAGATAGTTGGCCATGCATATACTAATTGTACTATCTGCCTTTGTGAAAGAAATCAAAGCACATGAAAATGAGGAGCAAACTTTCTACAAGTCGTCAACAGCGGCTACTGTATTGGCACTACAATCTCCACCTTTTGGAGAGTGGTGCTTATGGAGCGAAGGTGATAGTGAGGAGGTGCATGATATGCCTAACATTGTAGAGGACATGGATTCATATACCATGCTTTATTAGGAATTGATCTTGTTGCAACATGCCATTATGTATCCATATTATTTTATGTAGTGGCATCCACTTGCCATGCATAACGATGTGCTCGGTGTATTGCTTATGATGATGATGGTATGTCGTTGGATAGTGAGTTAGAGTTTGGCTCATTAGATATCGATTATAATGATTTTTTGATATTTGTATACTATAATTAGTATTGTGATGGTTGAGAATTACCTCTATATTTATAATTATTGTGACATTGGTTGAAAATTGTGAATCATGATTGTAGTATAAGACTATTAAGGAGGCTAGTCACTAGTGTTGTGAATATCTGTATTTATGGGTCTCCTTAAGGCGAATACCTATATATGATGATTTAAAATTAGAATCAAGATGAATCATGATTCAAGAATCAAAATGTATGTATATATGGTGTATGCATGATTCAATAATCGTATGCACTTGTTATGATGGCACAAGTGTTGGAAGTGAGGTAGGCCCAAATAATCACATAAGCTTTCCATCACTTAGAACTTTAACACACACCCCTTGAACCAAATAAAGTAGTGAATGAGCTTGTGGTTGAGTACCATGAGCTTGTAGTTGCACTTTCCTTTGAGGGTGAATTTGGACCTCGATTCATTCTGGTATGTATGATTGTCGTATTAGCGGACATGTAGTTTTCACTTGTGGATTCTTCGTCCGAGTTGCGACCAGTTGTTAGGTGTGTATTCCCTATCAACTATGCTTTTTCTGTAATTTTTCCTATGTTTTGTTTGCATTTGGTGCTAGGCTTCATTATGGCTGAGTTTGCCCATCACTTCCGGAAGTGATAGAAACTCAGTTCGCAGAGCTTCTTGTGAGTTCATGCTCGTGGTGTGTGTGAGCATGTATTCATTCTGAGCTCTATACCCACTATTGGGCACTGAGGACGTTAGTGGGGATGTCATAGTATTGAGTCGATACTGTGCATAGCGGAGCTGATATGATATATAGTCTTGTGGTTGACTACCATGAGCTTGTAGTTGCACTTTCCTTTGAGGGTGAATTTGGGGTTTACCTGGATTCATTCTGGTATATATAGGTGAATGACAAAGAGAATAGACAAGAGACAAGAGAGGTGTTAAGAGAAGTAAAAGCTGCTCAAAAATAAAATGCAACGAATGGAATGTTTATACAAAGTGTGGATAATACAAAACTGAATATAAGCTGAAATAAAAGGGTGCTAGGTACATATGAAAGACAAGAGTGCTTAGGAGCAAAAAGTGTGTGTGTATTTGCAATAATTGAAGATGGATGACTATTGGAAACAGTCCAGCAGCAAAATCCAAATTAAAAAGTACATACTCTGATGTAAGCAGCAGATGGATAGTTTTCAATACTTGAAGTGATAGGAAATAGACCTGGTACAGCAATAAGTGATGAAAACAAAATAATAGCAGCATCTTACTATAATCAGCTGTGCACACACGTGTGTGTGAGGGAGATAGAAGGCAACAGCTAGAAACTTCAAAATCTGCAACAAACAGCTCTCTGTCCCCAATAAAGCCCTGATCTCTGGGCCCCCTGAAGAGCTGTGGGTAGCGGTCTCTGATGTCCTCATATGCCTGACATCTACATGTGTAGTGCTCCTCGTCCTCCACCTCCTCTCTACATATCCTGCATAATCTCTCATCCCTCGGGGTATGTGTGGCTCGCCCAACCTCAATCTCGAGCTGGTGTGATGATACTCTGAGCTGCCCAATGGCCACTCTCTCAGCTAGTGCCATATATGTATCCATGTATCATGGTCTCTGAATGAAACCATCCGCTGTCACAGTCAGGAAGTGCTCTCTGTACTGTTGCCTCTTTGTGGGAAGAGGCTCCCGTGGTGCTATCCATATCTCCCTGACGTGTATCTGTAGTAGGTCCTGACGGATGATCCTATTCCTCTCCGAACGAGAGAGGGTAATGTGGGGGGAAGAGAGGTCATACTGAAAAGGGGGGAGATCCGTAATGCTCATGCCATGGTCTGCTAACCATCGGTAAGCCTGTGGATACCATACTCTCTCATGCCCTGTCTCTGCCAAATGTCTAGAGCTCTCAAATGCAAGCCTGGTGAGTCGGCTGGTGGGTAGCTCTCTGACTCTCAGAATAAAGGTCACCAACTGGAAGAGGGCCTCCACTAACATCGGTGGTGTGCCAAGCTCAGCTCGTATAATGTCATGTGGAACAGAGGGCTTGCTGCGCAGCAAGCGTGAGATCATGGTGACCTGGGGCCTCTCAATCCGCGTCCACATCGCATCTGTGATCCCTGGTGCCCATACTGTTGCTGCGCACATCAATGCGGGTGTCACTAGAGTGTCAAAGAGCCACCCCTTAGTCCGGGGCTCCTGAAAATGTGTCTGAAAGTAGCGTCTCTCCAATCCTGCAAGTGCCGCATAGCCTCTCGTCAATCTATCTCTCGCGGCCTGTGCCATGGAGAATACCCCTGTGCTTCTCGAGAAGGTGACACCTAGATAGACGTAGGAGTCCACTACCTCTATCTGTCCTCCAGCTTCTGTGAAAGAGGCGCGATGGCGTACTGTCCTTGAGGTATGGAAGATCATGACCTTGGTCTTGCCAAGGTTCACTGTGAGTCCTCTCTCCATGCAAAAGGTATCGAGCGCCTGTAAATGTGACTGCAGCCCCTCCTGTGACTCTGAAAGAAGGACAATGTCATCAGCATATAATAGGATGTGATGAAAGTGAATTCATAATTGTGTTCACCATCTTTTCATTAAATACGAACGCCAACATTAAGAAGTTGATCATGAATGTCTTGAAGCTTTATATGAGATTGGACTGACGTACCAACTTTCATGTGTGTTGGTTAACTGTCTCCTTAGATGAGCCTTTCTAGTAGGATTTCTGTTTTGATAGAGATTCTCTAACTCCAACCAAGTTTGAAGTGAGGTTCTACGTGACCTGATTTGAGGAATGTGAGACTTTACACCCATAACAATGAGTGAGAGGGCTTGAACATCTCTAGAATCCCATCTTGACCGCACATCTTATGGTTGAATTTGCTTCTCTTTGTCTCTAGATGTTCAAACAATTTCTTCTTCCCTCTTTAGTGTGCGGAGCAAAAATTGGGGTAGCAGGCTTCTTGGATGAAGAAGCTACATCTTCTGTAGCTTGTCTTGGCCTTGGATATTTGCCATTGACAGCATTCCACAAGTGGAAACCAACAAAGTCACCATCATGAAACTT
>CM035423.1:155789080-155801580 GCA_020310875.1 Ceratopteris richardii | reverse complement strand
AACTATAAATGGTGATTCATGTAGTGACTAGTCTAGATTGAATAATCTCTGCTATGTATGTCTTATACTACAATCTATGATATATCTAGTCATATCCCACCTTATATATGTGAAAATATCCAAAATATAAAAAAATATGTATATACAAATTTTGAAAAATAAATCACTTTATCGCAACTTCTTGTTTCAAACGTTGCTATCGTTGCTAACTCGTTGTCGTTGCGAAAACGTTGCTTTCCACTATGATTTATAGGAGGGTTTTTACACCTGCGATATCTAGAATTTAAAAAATATATATATATAAAAAATTGATTTGTACACAACTTTATTGCAACTTGAGGTTCCTAACTTAAACCCATTGGTAACTCATTAGCAACCCGTTGCCTATGACGTTGCCATCCTCTTGTTAACCACTATGTTCCAACAACAAGTTGCTACTTGTGTTTGTAGCGCCTTTTATGAGTTTCCATGACACCCTCTCAAAGAGGGTATATTGTATCCATGCATATCCATTTGCCCTACATAGAAGACATCTTTTTGATGCTAAGTACAATTTCACATCTTGCAAGACAAACTCATTAATGCCATCCACAAAAAGATGAATTGTATCAATACCATCAATGAAACATGCATGCTTATTCTCTAATCCCAAGGTAGACATCGCCATGATTTCTAGCATGAAATGTGGAGAAGCACTCATTGGTAGGATTCACATGGAAGGATGCACTTGAATCAACAATCCATGTTTGAGAAAGTGCATCATTCACAGGAAGCATCAATATCTTGGTGATTTGCATATCTTGTGCATGAACAATAAGAGAAGCATCATGTACACATGCATCATTATTTCTTATAGTGGCACACAACATGCCCTCCATGTTTGGTAGCTCCTCCATGACCACCCTAGAGGCCACATTGGCTGTTCTCTTTTCCTTAGAGTTTGCATGTGCATGTGTCTTGTTCTCTCTTTTCTTCCTTTCACCCATATTCTTTTTTCTATCAAGTTCTACTTTATAGTATTTGCAATCAAGTTTCTTGTGACCTTTTCTACCACATTGATAGCATGTCATAACACCTTTGTGTTTGCTTTTGCTTCTTTTCTTTTATGCATTTTCACTATTTTTATCAGATCTTCCTTTGACCATATTGACTGTACCACCTCCTTCTACACTTGCTTTCCTTTTGATTCCTTCATTGGGACTCGAACCCTTGCAAAGTTGGGGTTATTAGATGGCAAGACTATCAAAGTCTCCCATGAATCAAGTAGTGTCATAAGCAAGAAGATGGCCTTCAACTTATCATCAAATGGAGGTCAACCTGAACCATGGAACTTAAAGAGGGTACTTGTGAACAAAAATAATAAGTGTTGTTGAGCACTCTTTGAATTGTTAAGCTTCATAGTGACAAGCTTACATATCAGATGCACTTGTGCCCACAAAGTCTTCCATGAATCAAGTAGATTCATAAGCAACATAAAATCAAACGGAGGTAAACGTGAATCGTGCAACTAAGAGGGGGTACCTGTGAACAAAAATAAGTGTTGTTGAGCACTCTTTGAATTGTCGAGCACTCACAAGAGTAATGTTCTCATAAGTGGCCTTCAATTTCTCCCGGACCGCATAAGCTTTGGTGAAGATCTTAAAGCCCACCAAGATTTCCTTTGACACAACCATTTTGATGTGTGTGATGGCTTTCTTGTTCATTGTAATCTTCTCTACTTCTAAAGTGCCATCCTATGTTTGGACTCTATTTCTTCAATGGCATTTTCATAATCCTCAAGGAAAAGAAGGCCTTGCTTTCTCTCACTTATGTATGTCACAATCGTCCTCTTCGACTGTATATCCACCTAGATCCAATGATCTTCGTAGATGAGGTCATGGGTACTAACTGCTAAGTATGGTTTTCTTGCAATGCTTCAATCTCTTCCTTCATGCCATTCATCCACTTTGGTTTCTTCTTTGCCTCATAAGGTGAAGGCTCCTCAGTGTTTAAATCTTGTGCTAAATAGATGGAGAGTTTAATGACCAATGATGTATCATAGCCATACCTCTTTGGCTCCCCCCCCCCCCTTCTAGTAGATCTATTGATAGTTTGTTGAGAGGAATTTGCTATATCCCTCCATGAGTTGATTTCTCTCCATGGAGTCTTTTGAACATCTTTAGAGTCACTTGACGCTTCAAGTGTGTGTGCATTCTTGCTTGAGAGAGTTTGGAAGTCTTATTCTAGATCATATGGTAGCTTTTCTTCCTACAATCATCTTCAAACCATGATTTGTTCTCATCAAACACAACATCTCGACTTACTATAAAGCCTTTATTGCTAGGAATATATAGTCTATAACCTTTTTGATTAAGGTCATAGCCTATAAACACACAGTTCTCTTCCTTAGGGTCCAATTGACCTCTTATCTGTGAAGGTATGTGTGCATATGCAATGCACCGAAAGATCCTGCAATGATTCAGGTTTTGTCTTCTTCCATTCCAAGCTTCATATGGAGTCATGCCATCCAGAGCCTTTGATGGTAATCTATTATCAAATAGGTCGGAGTAGATATTGCCTTTGCCCACAAGTAGTTTGGTAGTGCGTGGACCTTGCAGCCTCCACAATGGTCCTATTCCTTCTCTCTTCCACTCCATTATGCTGAGGAGTGTGTTTGGTAGTGATTTCCCTTTTGATTCCTCTATCTTGGAGGTAGGAATCAAAGTCACGGAAGAAGTATTCTACCCCTCTATCTGACCTTAGTCTTTTTAGGGTTTTACTTGTTTGATTCTCCATAAGAGCTAAGTATTTCGTAAAGCATGAAAACACTTCATCCTTATGCTTCATGAAGTACAAAATAGTTCATTGCTACAATAATCTATAAATGACACACAGTAGCTTGATCCTAAGATTGAAGGGTCTTTGCTTGGTCCCCGAACATCTATGTGGACAAGCTCCAAAAGATCTCCATGTATGTATCCTTTCTTGGTGAATTGTTGCATGTGGGACTTACCAAATTGACGTGCACCAAACTTGTATATCATGTGTTGCTTTGAGATATTGGGTAGTCAAAGCACACTTTGATCTCTATTGATTTGTTTGAGGACTCTTTCTCCAATATGAGTTAGTCTCTTATGCGAAACCTCTGGTTCTGATAGGGTTTGAGTGCCATAGTTGAACAATGCAATATTCTTGGTGTCTTGGAGTTCAAATGTGAACAACCTACCTGTCTTCTCTCCTTTTGCTATCTTCTTGAAACCTTGATATGGATCCTTAACATAGGCTCCATGCTTGGTAAATCTCACTTGCAAACCTTGCTCAACAATTTGATCTACACTTACAAGGTTCTTTGTAATGGTTGGCACATAAAAGACTCTGCTTAGTAGGTTCATATTACCATTAGAGGTCTTCACATTTCCTATCTTCTTAACTGGATGTTTTTTGTCATCTCTTGATTGGACTTCATGTTTGTCCTATCGATCATCCAAGTCTGAGAGTAGAGTTACGTTTCTTGCCACATGATTTGAGCATCAAGAATCTATGTAGACAAAAGAACACATGCTCATCAGACTTACCTTCCTTCATTGTCATGTTCATGAGTAGAAGTGAATCCTCTTGAGCTTGATCATCTGTGTAGTTGTTGTAGTCTCTCCTTCCTTTGTATCCTCTTTGATAGTAGTTGTAGGAATTTTTGTTGTATCCATATGAGTTATTGAATCCGCCTCTTGGGTTTCCATAGCCTCCTCTGTTGTATCCTCTTTCTCTTCGATTTTTTGGGTTCCTAAAGCAATTCTTTGTGATATGATTTGATAGACCACATATGGCACAGGGTGATGAGCTTTGAGCTCTCCCCCTACCTTGTCTACCTCCTCTGGCTCTTCCTCTTGAACCTCTACGTCTATTTGCGAAATCGACTTAAGAGGTATTTGCTTCATCAACAAATTTCTTACCTTTTCCTTTGTTGTGCTTGCCTTTGTTCTTATCTGTATAGAGGGCAGAGGATTGGTTACCTTTCTGGTTCTCACTATTCTTCATAAGCTTGGCGTCATGTGTGAGAAGTTGCCCCATGAGTATGTTGAAGTCAGGCACTTGCATATCCATGTAGAGATCCATGGCTGAGGTGAAGGCTTCCCATTTGTCATCAGCTTTGATCCCATTGATGGCTTGCTTCACGATTTGCTCTTCATCAATGATCTCTCCAAGGCTCCAAGTTGATTAGTCACACTTTGCTGGGGCATCTTCTTGAATGTTGTAAACTCCATGCATAGCTGATTCTTCTTGGCTTTGGTACTTTATCTTGGTGACAAAATCAGTCACACTTGTCTTGGGCATTTTCTTGAGTGTTGTGAACTCCATCCATAGCTTATTCTTCCTAGCTTTGGTACTTGAGGAAAAGAATGCTTCCAAAGCATTCCATGTTTCTTTAGAGGTCTTACAATTCCTAATATGAGGGAGTAAAAAATCAGAGATAGAGTTGAGAATATATGACCTTGCCAAAGCATCCTTTGAGACCACGCATTCAACCTTTCGTGCTCCTCTTGAGTTGGTTGGCCCTTGCTTATGGGTACTTGCACCATCTCATCTGTTGAGATGTATCCATACAAATTCCTTTCTTGAAGATAAGCCTCCATTCTTAGAGACCATGTTGAGTAGTTGCTTTGATCCAACTTGCCAATAGATGAGGGGAATCCATCACCCATAATGCCGAAGCTTTAGGTTTGCTATGATGCCTTCAACCATTGTGAAGGGGTGATAGATACTATGCAGAGATGAGATTGTTTTGGCAAAATCTTGCTCAAGACCAGCCATGATAACTTCTGACACACTTAGTATACTCCCTAAACTTTCAATATATGCATTTAAACCACCAAAGTACTTTGGAGCATCATTCGCAAACTTCTGTGTCGAAATAGATAAGTTGTGAGTTCAAAATACCTTGAGAAACTTTCTATTTATGCAAGAAAGCTCTCAGTATTTTGCTTAGTGCTCACAACGTGGTAGCAATTTTTCAGAGAGCTTTTGCACACTTTCAAATGAAGTGTTAAGCAAGCTTTAGCAAGTTATCTCATGAATTTAGGATGATCATACAAAGAGCAATGTGTATAAGAAGTCTGGGGGTAAACCCAACTTTTCAAGAAGAAGGTGATATGTAGAGCCTGTCACATATAATCACTCATATCTCTAGGTCTATGCATCGAATGATTATGAAACTTTGTAGGCCTGCTTAGTATAGTCTATCAAAGTGATCCAATTGATGGTTTGGACAATGAGTACTCACACACAAAGAAATGACTCTGGGAAGTTGACATAATTGCTGAAAGTGCTGTAACAAAAGACGGAGATTCACAAATCAATAAGAAGGATATATAGAATGTATTGCTAATGGACATAGTGCAAGGAGAGTGTGGAGGACTCCTTGAGCTTTGAGATGCTACTATGTTCACTTAATGAGTGTGTGATGATCAGCTCTAAGCTTTGCTATCCCATGACTTAAAAACATGGTGTATATACACGCTTTTTGAGCTTGGTGACTAGTAGGAATTTACCTAAAAGTGATCCTCATTTCTAGGAGATGGTTTTGAATTTAATTCAATTTGTAACTTTTGGCTCCTATTGAACTCACAAGAATTTCTCCTTTTCTCCCTTTTACTTTTCACTAAGATAAGCTTCACCATTTAACCTTTGAAGGCTTTTATAACATATGATGAAATGAAAGTACAATTGAGCTACCTGAAATGTGATAAGTCCAATGTGTATTTAGCCAAGCACCTAGGCTTGCCCCATGCACGAACAGTTGTGTGTGATAGACCATACTTTATGTTTGTGAATTCATATAACAATTTACCATCTAGGTGCTCTAGGTATACAATAGAACTTTGCACCTTGAACAATCGCCTGTTTGGTGAGTCCTAACACCTTGGATTTTTTTTTAATCCATCATAGTCTACCCTGATGTCTAGCATTATCTCAGCCCTTTTCAAGAGCATTGTCATCAATAAAGTTGATATATAATAATGGATTGGGTACTGAGGACGTTAGTGGGGATGTCATAGTATTGAGTCGATACTGTGCATAGTGGAGCTGATATGCTATATAGTCTTGTGGTTGACTACCATGAGCTTGTAATTGCACTTTCCTTTGAGGGTTAATTTGGGGTTTACCTGGATTCATTCTGGTATATATGATTGTCGTATTATCGGACATGCAGTTTTCACTTGTGGATTCTTCGTCCGAGTTGCAACCAGTTGCTAGGTGTGTATACACTATCAACTATGCTTTTTCTGTAATTTTTCCTATGTTTTGTTTGCATTTGGTGCTAGGCTTCATTATGGCTGAGTTTGCCCATCACTTCCGGAAGTGATAGAAACTCAGTTCGCAGAGCTTCTTGTGAGTTCATGCTCGTGGTGTGTGTGTGTTGTGGGGTGTGTGTGTGAGCATGTATTCATTCTGAGCCCTATACCCACTATTGGGCACTGAGGACGTTAGTGGGGATGTCATAGTATTGAGTCGATACTGTGCATAGTGGAGCTGATATGCTATACAGTCTTGTGGTCGACTACCATGAGCTTGTAGTTGCACTTTCCTTTGAGGGTGAATTTGGGGTTTACCTGGATTCATTCTGGTATATATTGAAATCATTAAAATTGATATGATTGCATCAACAACTAATTCGTAAGGTCCAAAGACTCTAGTGTCTATGTGATTGTGTGTGATAGACCATACTTTATGATTGTGAATTCATATAACAATTTATCATCTAGGTGCTCTGGGTATACAGTAGAACTTTTTAGCTTGAACAATCGCCAGTTTGATGAATCATCATACCTTGGACTTCTTTTTATCCATCATACACTAGCCTAGGCACTTAATGTCTAGCATTATCCGAGTCCTTTCCAAGATCATTGTCATCAGTAAAGTTGATCTATAGTAATGGAGATAAGATGGTATTTCAAAAGATGTCTTGATTGTGTGGAAGTAGCTCAGTATGCTTTATCCTTTCATGATGAATTCTCAGAACTATTTTATCCAGCCTGCCAGTTTATTTGCAAGTAGGATAATGTTCTACACATGTTATTAACTTCTTGTGTATACAGAATATTAAACATGTCTATACATTGGTTCATTTCTGAATCAAGATTAACCACTTTCCATAAGAAACAATCCTTCAAGAAAGTTGCATTTCTTCCTCCAAGCTCTGATATCCATTGAAGATGAAATGTGGAGAAAGGCAGCAGAAAAACAGCGGTAAAATTTTGAAGAAAGTAGAAGAAAAATGCAAGTAGAGACAACAGAAAATGTAGGAGAGCGAGAAAGGGTGCTACCTTAGCTTGAGAAAAGAGACAAGGGATTAGGTTAAGGCCTCAATTCCTTGAAGTAATGCAAGGAGTATGGAACACAATCATTATATATGCTCAAAAGAGGGGGCTGCAGCCCAAACATGACACCCTTTATTACATGGAAAAAAAAGGCTCAACTCTTTAAAGATGCTCTCATTGCCTAAAGAAACATAACAATTCGTTGGGAAGATTCAAATTAGAAGATCTGTATGCATTAGTACACTATTTGTTTGTCGATGATTGAAAACTTAAAACTCGGACATGTAATTCTATTAAAACCTTGGTGTGATGATATTTTTATGGAAACTGTGTACCATTGTATTGCTTGACTGATTCTAACCTTACTGCTTTGTGACCTTTACAGATTTACTCCCGAGGCAATGAGCGTACAGTTCACAAAAGGTTTACTAGGTTGGATGGCAAATGTAATAATAATTCGTCTATCTCTGTATGCGCTTGGTAATGCAGATGCTGCGATCTTGGATATTGTTTCATATGCTGGCTATGCCTTTGTCTCTGTTTCGGTGTCAATTTTGTCACGTATCATATGGAGCTATTCCTACTATTTAGTGATGCCTTGGACCAGTCTTTGTATGGCAATTTTCCTTGTCAAAACCATGAAACGGGTTCTTTTTGCTGGTGTCCGAACCTATGATAGGGATTCCAGCAAACATCACTACTTGTTACTCTTTATGGCAGCAGCTCAGTTTCCATTATCTTTGTGGCTTGGATATCTGAAGAACATTTGATTTAAAGGCTTAAGTTAGCTCATGTAAGAAGTGTAACGGCTATTGGATAAGCTAGTGTGATTTTCATTATGAATCATGATGTCATAAAAAATGCCATGAATATCTTGGATGCAGAGAGCATATTTTTTTTCTGAAATTTATGTTCCCTACCTTCAAAACTGAAGTTTGTTTTAATCTCAGATTCGAAATGATTAGGAACATGATAGATATTAGATATGGTACTGTGTAGCTTGATAAAAATCACGTCATATTCATGAAGCATATCTTGGGTTTGGAATTTGGAAACTTGATATGTAATATTACAATTTTGTCTCTAGATATGTGGATCACATGGTTACAAAGCATTCGGAATAGTATGATCTGGTATGATGGCCAGGTACAATGAGGGAACATCAGCAAATAAAGTAAAGAGTGGATGTGGCATAGTTAGCGTTCTGAATATGGTATCGTGAGTGAATCTTGTTTTGGCTTTGAGGTTCAGGATATGATCATGTTTGTGTTTCTAGATGCATAGAGCACGTGGCAATCTCGTATGAATGTCAAACACAAGGAGATTCTGAATATTCATGAATCTTGTTTTGGATTTGAGGTTCAGGATATGATCATGTTTGTGTTTCTAGATGCATAGAGCATGTGGCACACAACAATTGTTTGGCATCTGACAATCAGGTATGAAGGTCAAACACAAGGAGATGCCAGTAAATTTTTCATAGGAATTTGGACTAGTTTATGAAGGAGAATTTAACGTTGAGCGATTCACCTTTTTTTAGAAAAAAGCTCATTGAGGCTTTATTGTTTCTTATGTGGATAAGTGCTCTATCAGCTATCTTTACTGGCTAGAAGCTATGCAGATTACCCTTTGGATGCAGGAAATTCTGTCTAGAGCATCTTTAAGTGAGTCTTCCATTGATTGCAATGTTTCATCTGTAGATGTTCTTGAACTATGCAATGTTTTAGAACTCTTATGGTTGCAAGCTGTATCTACACCACTTTATATTCCCTGAAAATTTCATGAACACTGTTTTCCAAAATACTAGCAACTTCTTATGTACTAAGCCCTAATTTGGAGCAGTTTTTTATGCTTTCATGCTTATAAACGCTACTATGCCTTAACTTGGAGCTATTTTTTATGCTTTCATGCTTATAAATGCTTCCAGATTAATAGAGCACATGCATTGGATATTATTTTATAAGGAGGTTTGGCCGAAGCCTAATCTCCCCCGGCTTGAATGTATTGAAAGATCAATTGTACAAATGAAGGGCATAATACTCGTGGGATCCCCTGTATCCCACAGTAGGGGTTAGACTGCCGAAGCATTACAAGGAAAGGGTCGTCGGAAGATGTCTAGTTTCCACGGCATGAAGGCATTACATGGTTAGAGTGCCCACTGGCCCAAGTTTGTCCAGCAGCCCGTAGGGGTTAAACACACCTCCTCTGCCTCAAGAGGTGAGTGCCTAACCGACGCACCTACAGGTTTTGGACATGCATTGAATATTGACATTGATTGGTCAACCTAGCCTTAAATTCCGCATGACCGAAAATAAATATTGATCTGTTTGCTAACTTTGCAGTGTAAGCATTTTATGGTTGTCTCAAGGTTAAGGGATGCTAAGCTCTTGAGGTTTGTTATTCATTTCATATTTGTGGAGATGTCCGAATTATCTCCACAGTTTGCCTGTTGCATCTTTATCGTTCAATGTGTAAGAAGTACCAGGCATCTCTATTGGGTATAATGGAGTTGGTTTTCAATAAGCATACAAGGCAGTGCTACATAATGTCCTCGGTTGCAGCAATCATTTGTGCATTTGTAGTTTCTCACTACTACTAAACTTGTTCATCAGGGCACTACTTATAGCACTTATCCTTGACTTGGTCCAATCATTGCTTTAGTGCCTTGCCTAATGTTGTTTCATTTCCAAATATTCCTCAACTTTGGCATGATAAGTCATCCCCAATTTGAAATTTATATGGAAGCTTCTCAACTCTTTACCCATAATTCTTTAAGTGTTTGTTTCTAAGGACGAGATGTCTTCCTTACAATGCGCAATCTTTTTGATGTGGAGATGACTATTTGTTTGGCTTATTATGTAACATAGTTCTAGTGTGTTCTATGTCATATGAGCAGTTTTTTGCTTAGGCCCCCCTCCTAGTCCTTGCCTCCAAATATATTTTAATAGGATGGCCCTACTTTATGTTGCATTGTAATGCTCAGCACTTCCATTCCTCAAGAATCGTCTCACTTCCAAGGAATCGGCCCAAATTGTTGGAAGTGAGGTAGGTCCAAGAATAATTCCACATGATCTTTCCAACACGGAAACCTTGAACAAACACACACACACACACACACACACACACACACACGTGAACCAAATAAGATAGAGGAGTGATTACAAAAATAGACAAAAGACAGGAGAAGTGAAATGAGTAGCTAAATGCTACTATAAATATAGTCTACTTGATGAAATTATAACTAATACACTATGTAATATACAAATATGGAATAAAAGGCTGAATGTAAAAGGGTCCTAGGTACAAATGTAAGGGAGAAGTGTGCCTTAGAGTTATAAGAAAACAAATGTGAGTTGAAATTAGAAGAATATGAAGATTGTTTATGAGAGAAATACTGTCTTGGAATTACGGCAAAAGTTTGCAAACTTAATAAATTTTAGGGTTTCTTCTCTAAAGTAAGCAGCCACAAATCTTCTCTACTTGAGATAGTAGGTAATAAAACTTGGTACAACATCAAGACTTGAAGAATAACTAATAAAACAACAGCTAATTATAATATTCAGCATTTGTACACTTGGGAAGTGTATTAAGAAGAAGAGGGAAGGAAAAAATTAACAAAAAACAATTCCAATAGCAGCTTCACACCTCCTATGGTAGCACCTACACCTAGATTCACTTGAGAAGTGTACCTCCACCTAGAGTCAATGGAGAAGTGCTGATGTGATACCTTGTGCCCATAGGGATGTCTTTATATAGCCTTAAGCTCAAAAAATGAAAATCATAGCAAAAAAGCTAAAAAAATCCTCCTATACGCAATTTGTGAGTTAATTTGTATGAAATTTGCATTTTATTAAAAAATCAAGAGATTAAGGTGTACCATTTAGCATATTTATATTTAGAAAAGCATATTTAAAAAAATCAGCCTTTGGTTTTTAGGTCACATGGTCAAATGTTATATAACATTAGTTAGCTCCCAAAGAGTACTACCCAAAAATACATCAAAAGTTTTTAACAATTTTGATCAATTTTGAAAATTAGAGCTCACGAATATAATGATAATGAACTTCAATATGCATTAACTTTGTATGATGAACAAGATTCTTAGCTATAGCAATAACACTTTGACTATTCGAATATGCTTGCATAGCAAGATGAACATAAAGATCAAGATACTTTCAATTTTTTTGCGACAATATAGGTTCAAGAATAGCTGAAAGAAAACCTTATACTTTGCTTCACTTGAAGATGTATTCGATGTAGGTTGTTTCTTAGAATATCATGAAATAAAATATTCTCCGGCAAAGAAACAATAGCCACTAATATATCTTCTTGAGTCTCTATCACTTGGCCAATCAGAGTTTGTAAATCCTTGAAGTATAAAATGTGGTGACTTTGCAAAAAGCATAGCATAATTTATAGTTCCTTTCAAATATTTGGAAATTTATTCAATTGCTTTTCAATGAATTTTGAGAGGTTTGTGCATGAACCTTGATACTTGAGAAACAAAATACTGAATGTCAAGGCATGTATTACAAAGATAAATCAAGCAATCAACTAGACTATAAATAGTAGCATCAAAAGGATTTGACTCTATTTTTGCTTGTAAAGACACATTAACATCTGTAAAAGTTTGCATAGGTTTAGAATCTTGCATTTCAAAACTTTTTGGGAGTTTTTCAATGTACTTTTGGTTTGATTCTTTGAAATTTGTCATGATCATGTCATTAACATAGATGATGTTTATAGTCAAAATATTTGCCTCTAACTTAAACATAGAGAGGAGCAACTTTTGAGTTTTTGAAACCAATGGAAATAAGATATAAATTAATATTCTCATACCAAATTTTGAGGTTGCAAATAAGATATTCTCTACCTTTCTTGTTAAAACTCTCTCGCTATTGAATGTAGATAGTCTCACGTAGATCACCGTTAAGAAATGTTGTTATAATATCTAACTAGTTTACTTTCCAATCAAAGAATGCAACTAAAGAAAGTACAATTCTTACCATAGTAATTCTAGAAGTAGGAGCCAAAATTTCATCATAATCTATACCTTTCTTTTGTACATAGCTTTTGACACACAACCTTGCTTTATACTTGTCAATAATATCATCAACTTTTCTTTTGATCTTGAATATTCACTTAACCACAATTTTCTTTCTTTCCCTTAGGTGACTCAGGCTTTCATGTTTGATTCTTGTGAAT
>CM035423.1:155624080-155776580 GCA_020310875.1 Ceratopteris richardii | reverse complement strand
AAAACAAAGCATCATAGAGGATTTAACTGATGGGTCACACAGATGGATCTCGCACACCATATGGAGGAACGCATTGCGAGAATATGAAATTTCTAATAAAAAAAGGGATTGGTCTCAAGGATGGTCAAATTCAGATTCTTGATGATCCACCAGAGAGGATACCCATCAAGGCAAGACCCAAACAAGTGGCGAGGAGGACGGTTATATTAGAGAGTGCTTTCAATGGAGAAGCATCGACTGATGAGGAAAGGAGCACTCAACCACCATGGAATCAAGTGCACATTCCAACGAGCCATAGGATAACACATGGAGGCAAAACACTTCCACATGGACAAGGCCAAATACCAACAGAGGAGGAAAGGGAGCAAAGTCAACGCACACGTCAACAAGAGAATGTGGCAGATGAAGTTGCACCCTCACATCAAGCACATAGGAGGAAAAAGAATTATCAACCACGACATAGACCTCAAAGACAACCTAACATACCTCCAATGCAAGAGCTCAACAAAGACGACATAGAAACTACAGAGCATTTGCAGAGATACGACACTATAAAAAATCAGTTGAGCTTCTAATACCACGAAGAGCATTTGCAAGAGTGGTAAAGGAAGAACTGCAAAGCTATTGTGCATGTTTTCGAATACAATTGACATCACTTGAGGCACTTCAAGAGGCAGTAGAGGCCTACCTCATCTCCATGCTTGAAGATTCTAACCTATGTGGTATCCATGCCAAGAGAGTAACCATACAACCCAAAGATATTCAGCTAGCAAGAAGAATTAGAGGAAATAACCCATAACCTCTGTATCTTTTAGCTTCTATGAAGCATATTCTGCAATGTACTTCAATGATTAATGAAATGTTTTGTCTTTAGTTATTGTCTATTTTTTATCTCTTTCTCTCCCCAGCTCTCTACCATAAGTGTTTGAGGATTATTACTTTTGGCTTCACTAGTTTATTATGGACTATCGAGGGTTTCATTGGATACTTCTTGGCCTCATTAGCTCTTGTTCTTGACTCCATATGAATGTATTTACCTAGCAAAGTCCTCAAATCGGCTAAAAAATGCAAAAAACAACCCTAGCCGTAGAAACACGGGATTCAGGCTTGCAAAAATTTTGCAGGCCTGAATCTTGCATTTCTGTGGCTAGGTTTTTTTTTTTGCATTATTTAGCCTAGGTAAGCCCATTCATCTATTTTCATGACTTGGGTAAGGTTAGTTGATGACTTGGCTATGGTAAACTGGGCACATATGTAAGCAAACTCATCATATGGACTACCTAGGTTTTCAGTGGGTACTTGTTATCCTCATTACCCCCTTGCCATTTTTAAGACTATTTGAGCACACATAAGCCATTACATGTACATAAAGAAGATAAAAAAGCTCTTGATTAAATAGAAAGTGTGGAGAACATTTCATAAATTACAGTGGAAAGTTAATGACATGGCCATGGTAAAGTGGGCACATATGTAAACAAACTCATCATATGGTCTGCCTAGGTTTTTCAGTGGGTACTTGCTATCCTCATTACCCCTTATAGTTTGTCTCCTAATGAGTTTAGTTACCATAAATAGCCTCCAATTAGTCTTAAAAATGGCAAAAAAGCCCCAACCACAGAAACGCGGGATTCATGCCTGCAAATTTTTTGCAAGCCTAAATCCCGCATTTTTGCGGCAAAGGCTTTTTTGCCATTTTTAAGACCATTTGAGCACACATATGCCATTATATGCACATAGAGAAGATAAAAAAGCTCTTGATTAAATACAAAGTGTGGATAACATTTCATAACTTAAAATGGAAAATATAACATATGGAAAATACAAATTTTATTTATCCAAAATGTTACATCAGTTCACAGTTGCTTACAATTTCTCAACAATTTTCTTTCTCCTTTGGAGAGATTGTGGCAACTAGTAGGTTAATACAGATCGAGAAATTACATTGGGGTCTTGCATTCCAAGACCCATGGCAATACCTATTTTTCCTAGTACCTTTCCTCTAAACTTAACTCCTAGAGTAGTTACAACTAAAGATTTTCTAACCAAAATGACACAATTAGTGCCTTGGGTAATTGTACTCAAACACAAAACTTTGCTCAGGGCCTTCAAGCACCATGTCATGAAGTGCTCATCAAGACTATAATCTTTATGAACAATTACAAAATCATCATTTGGAAAGTTTCCAATGTATTTTGCCAAGGATAAGCCACTTCCACGAGAAGATCGATCCCCACCGGACCTTGCCGCGAATTTGTCCACTTCAATGGCTTCCTGTTAAGAAAGAAAATGATAATTCGAGCTCCAATCTTATTAAATTAAATTATTCAATTCTTTACTAAGCACTTACATCATGAAACTTGTCTTCTTCCTCCCCTCTTCCAGGCGCATCAAGATCTACGCTAGAATGGTCCATCCCACTCTGCTCTGCTATTGGGGATGTAGGTACTTTGTTCTTCATAATTCTCTCTCATGCTGCACTGAACTCTTCTTCCATTGTATAATTGTCATTTGTCAAAATATCCTCGCATACCATTGCTATGGTGTCTTCCACAGAATCACCAAGTGGGATAGCTTTCTTTTCAAGTATATCAAATGTATTATCAAGTGGAACATCTGACATAGTGGAGAAAAGACTTGGGCACTCATCCAGACAGAGTCCGAATGCCTTTTCAATGTCATATGGTGGGGGCTCTTCCATGGTTGATTTCTCACATAGTTTGTCGTCCAGACCACCAAGGAACTCTCTGTGGATTATGCCACTCTCTCTGGCTAAGTCTATGACCTCTGGTTGGGGCTCATTCTTATCATGAACAAATCCCCCCATCACAAGGTTGGGGAGATCCATGATTGCAGGCTCTAGTTCCTCATTGATGATAAATATTATTGTGGAAATGTAAGAAAGGTACCTCGTACCCATCCTCTTCTTTTTGTTAAGTTTTTCTTATCAAAGGCACTGTTTCATCCAACAAATGCCCTGCATGGTCAGCGATTGCCATGAAGTGCTTAAGGCACTTCATGAAAGCTTCCTCACCTTTATGAATGTAGAGCAAAAGGTCACACGAGACCCACTTACCCTCATAAGGTGGGATATCTATGGAAAAGTGCAAGATGTAGTACTCAAGGAACTCTATGCTTTTCTTGAGCACATGAGAGTTGAGTTGAATTGTCTTGTCCAGATCATGGACTCTAGAGACAAGGTCATACAAGTGTGTTTGACCTTTGTACTGAGTTGATTCCAAGAACTCATCAAAGAGTTCTCGAGGACGTTTGGACAAGGGGGTAGTAGAGGTTGAGGTAGCCATTGTGCATAAAGGTAGCATGATTGCTATGGGGTGTGTGCTCTTGGAGTGATTCTAGCTCTTCTTGGTTACAAAAGTGAGAAATGAGAGAATGAGACTTGCTTTTATAGTAGTTTCAATTTTCAAGTGAATGGGAACCATTTGAAGGTAAAACTAATACCTAAAAGTAAAAGATTCATGCACATAACTCTAAAAAAAAAAGGCTCATAAAAAAGATTGAACAAATAATCATTTAAAATAATAAGATATACCACATCTACACAGTAGAGAAAATAAAATTCTTGGAATTCTAAAATTGTAATATATACTGCCATGGCAAAAATCAAAGATTTGATAATTTGTACATCATATTGAGATTAAAAAGTTTTACATCTTTCATTTTTGGCATGTGCATTACATTGTAGCAAAGGAAGGAATATGAATGGAAAATGGGTTATGTATAAACTCCAGTATGAAATAGTTATTGAGCTATGACAATGAAAGTTGAGTTCCATCTACACTCCATTCAAGAAGGACTTATTTTATCCTCCAACCTCTTTCCAATCTGTAGACAAATAAGAAACTTTATAATATCATATCTGAATATAATAATTTGTATAAATAAAAGAAAAAGTACCATAAATTGTTTACCTTATGCCCTTGTATTCTGAACTTTGATTGATCCAATACCATTATTACTAGATGTTTTCCCACATTGCCAAGCATCCAATGATGATTCATTGAAATAACTTCCATTTCATTGTTGGGCAGATTTATCTTAATTTCAAATGAAATTAAAAAACCCTCAAAACTTTGTAATGGTATCCATTCTCCAAGTTTACACATCCATCAATCATAGTATAATCTTATGTACAATGAAGTAGGGTGTTTCAAATATCAAAATCCTATGCCTGTTGCACCAATTTTACAAAGGTATCTATTACCTTTGGTGCATCCTTCTACAAGTCCCCAATTTTCACCTAGTAAACCCTCCACCTGCGCATAGGTGATATCTTTTAACATTAACATGGTTGAAGTCTCTAGAATTGTGAATATCTGAAATAGATGTACAAAACAATGAACAGGAACACACCAATGCAATCCTACAAATCTAGACACTCTTGTGAATTTCAAAGAGTTATGTATGTCCATCACCATCTTATGCTTCAAAGATGTCAAGGGCCATATATCAGGTTGTGGCCACTCAAGCTTGAAAAGAGAATCTATTTTAGTCATCTTTAACGTGCCAAAATCATTTGATGAAGAGGGTGTAACATATGTATGTGTGTAAAAGAAAACTCTCTCACATAAAAGCTAAGCATGACGGGCTTGTGGAAAGACTACTGATCCAACATCTGCATGCAATGCTTGGAAAGTACCTATAAGACTATGAAGTGGTTGCTCCTCCACCAAGGTAGAAGGAAATATATCCGCAACAAAAAAATACACACCTGAATAAGGTATATTAAGAAATTAGAATAGGAATCAATGAGTAATACTTACAATTGATAGGATATCTCATTTTTTTTGAGTTTTCCAATTTCATGCTTGACATTGTAAAAACATGTTGCACAATGGCAAATGTTTGACCATTTTTGAGCTTTTTGAAGCCCAATAGCTTCCCTTTCCAACGAAGATCCAAGTTTCCACGATCTCTTACATGAGGAGGGCCAACACTGGAGGGTGTACATAGAACTTTTTTAAATTTTTAAATTTTTGGGCCCAGGAAAGTTATGAGATTCCTTTCTCTCTCTAGAGGCAAAACCTGAACATAGGGGAATCTTGTCCCCTCCTCCCCCCTCAACATATTAATTTATAGGCTATAGAGTGTGCCCACCACCCTCTTCTGATTGCATCACTAATCACTCCTTAATCCAAAAGGCCCATGCAGGGTTCATTTTTTTCCCTAATGGATGAGGAAGATCTAGTTATAAGAGAAGATTTTGCATCATAGTAGTAGTAAGGAATCTTCCAATAGAGCTTAATCCAAAATATACGGATGAAAAACCAAAGATACATGAACTAAAATGGATTTTCGTAAGAGACAAGAATGTTTTAGGTCATAAATATTTCTTGTGAGTACACTCAAGATTAGAATACCTAGAGTGAGATGCGGGAAAATATTCTACATTGGTTCAAGATGGGTTTGAAAACATTTTGCTATGGGAATATGTTTTATTTTCAAAGGAATATATGGATCGTTATCTCCATTGGGATATATTCAAGTTTAGTTAGCATGGCATTTTACACATGAATTTCAGGATTATTACTTCAATCAAGATGCATCATGTTTCATGGACATAGGTCAATATAATGATGTTGATTTTATGAGAGTGATATTTCAGAAGTTATGTGTATATGATGGGGGATAGTAAACACTTATGAGATGGTTTTCTTTATTTTCCCGAGCATCCTCGCAAGGGGAAGGATACAAGAAAACATCACATATAGATGACTATGTACATAGGGTCCATTAGGAGTGACCATTACATAAACGTTCCCAAATGCCTTCCGATTCCACTTTAAGGACAAAATGGAACTACGGGGAAGGAAATGCTATGAAGTAAGACCTTGGACCTTAGAAATGGATGTTTGGCTATGAAACTTTACATTCTTGGCCACCACTTCAGTAGGAAAGTGGGTTGGGAAAGGTGTTGAGAATATAACTCCTCATACAATTGTAATTAGTCACATATAGTGTAGTGGGGCAGGCGATCTCCTCATCTTCTATGGTGTTTCAAATTTCCCTCATTCTCCTAGAAGTATTTTCACATAGATTTCTTCTTCTTCTTCTTCTTCGTCTTCTTCTTCTTCACCATGCAACAATTTCCAAGAACAATTAAGAAGCAAGTACCTTATACCAACAAGGAAGATCTCAAAGGTTAATTGAGAAATAGCAAAGAGAACTAATTCATTTGGTGAATTATGTGGTTATGCATAAGGTTCAAGAAATACTTGAGCCATCCTCATCCAAAGAAGAAAAAGGGAATTTTAGATGGGAAGAAGCTATGAAGTCAGAGATCCAAGCCATTCAAGACAACAATACATGGACCCTCACTCCCACACCATCTAATCATCAAGTTATTGGAGTCAAGTGGGTCTACAAAGTTGCATAAAAATGAGATGGATCTATGGATAAGTTTATAAAACCCACTTGGTAGCAAAGTGATACACAAAAAATAAGGCATGTTCTATGAAAAAACGTTTGGTCCAACAAGAGAGTTCACTATCATATGCACAATGCTTGCATTAGCTACTCACTTCAAGTGGCCAATATATCAATTGATGTAAAGATTGCATTCTCAAGTGATGATCTCCATGAAGAAGTATATGTCAAGATACCTGAAGGATTAAAAATCCAAGGAAAATAGGAACAAGTATACTTACTTCACAAACAACTTTATGGTCTTAATCAATCACTAAGAGCATGGAACAAGAAAGACTTTTTTCGAGGCTCATTGTTTTCGTCCAAGTTCCCTAGATTCCAGTCGCTACAGCGATCAAAAGGATTCTAACATTGCAATATATGGTGATGATTTTATCTTGAATGGATATTCTTTGATCTCATTTCATTAGATTTTTTCTTTTATTAGTGTACCTCACGAGAGAATTTGGTGGATATGTTAATCATAAACTATTGGACACGATCCAGCTATGCAATGAAGAAAATCAAATGAAATAATAACGTTCAAACTAGAGTCCTGTCTTTTTGCAAGATGACTTAAATTGAATAGAGTACATTAGCTGAGCACACAAAAGCTGAATTGGATTGCATAACACGAGTTCTAATAATTATAAAACCTTAAAACAAATGTTAAATTTAGTTTCGTTTGAAAAGGGAGTTCATAAATTTGTGAAAAATTATAGAAATTATAAATCCAAACCCCTATATAGAACTCAAAGGTTTATATTAAGTTGATCAAGTTGATCCACTTAAAGAAAACTAGATGCCCTAAAGGAATAACTATGTGTCAAACAACACATTATGAGGCATATCCAAAGGAAAATAAGATAATAAGCAATCACCTACACGAAAAGGGCACACAAAATTCCTATAACTATGAATTCATGAAATTCAATATTTTCCTATATTGGAGATGTTGCATGCAAGCATGGTACAAGGTCACTTCTTAGCAAGCACATCACTAGAAAAAATTATTCGTATGCTTTTGGTGGACTCCTCTTCACATGGATGTTGAATCTTTTATGAAGGAGTTAGAAACTTGTTGACACAAGAAACATTCTTTTGAAAAAAATGAGATGCCAGTACATTCAATGATGTGATAAAGTGGGGAAACAAATTTATAAGACATCTAAATACGCCACCAATAGAAATCATGTTCATTACATCATAGTAATAACCAATTGTCTAACAGAATGTGTGGAAACCAAGCCAACGAAAATAGAATAATGCTTCCATCATGAAAAAATTTCTTTTTGAGTACATATTTACTAGATTTGGGTTGGCTTGTGAGATAGTTATTGATGGAGGCACACATTTTCTCAATGTAATCATTGGAAGCTTGTTGAATGAATTTATAGAAATCTACAAAAAGTATGCGCCATATCACCCTTACGTTTATGGATAAGGATAGATAAAAAATAATTTTCTTTGCACTATCCTTTCTATGATGTTCAACAACAAACAAAAAACAATTAGGGCAAGAACTTTTATCAGATAAGTTTAGAATACAAAATGCTCTAGTCTACAATAAACGTGGTGTATAAACAAAATATTTTGTTCAAAATGTACCTCATACTTCCCATCTTAAGGGTTTCAAAGAACTATTAATGTATGGTCCATGATCTATCCATTCAACTAGATAACTAGAAAGCAGTAGGCATTTATGCAACTTATAAATGGAAAAAATAATATTACAATGATGTTCATATAAAGGGAATGAAACTCAAGGAAGGAGATCTGGTCTTGGTACATACCTTGAAGCAACATACCAAAAAGCTCAAAAGATCAGGGTAGGTTCCATCAAACATCAATTATATTTCTAATAATGGATCGATTCAGTGCACTTCTCTAGAATGTGATATCAAATTAGATAAGCAGATGTGGAATAAAACTGTAAGATAATTAGTGATAGGAGGCATGTTCAAATGCTTTAAGTGGATCACAATAGAATGAACGAAGAAAAGTGAGTAAGAGAGGAAGCCCTAGATGACATTAGAAAGGTAGGAGTGAAGATAAAAAAAACATATGAAATCAGACTTAACATACCAATCCAATTAGTACTTAACCGACTATACGAGAAACACAACACTCATGCATGATCACGAGAACATACCTCAAGATTCACTTGGGTTGGAAAGGTCTATATATTTTAGAGGTGTCAATAGAATCTAGAGTAGTGCTCAACACTATAGGACCATCTATTGTCCGGAAAATCAAGGTAACTATCCAACCCATAGAGGCTTATATCATGGAGTCTCCAAGCTTAACTATGTTGATATACTTTGAAAATAAACTTTGATGTGTGCAAAAATGAGGATATGATAGAAGGTGCCATTAGAGGATTACATTGGCTCCATGAGCATAATGAAAATATTAATTTTGCACAAAGAATATAATCTATCAAATTTCTAAACAAGAAAATATTTTAGTCTCTAATGGATGAAAAGAAACGGTCACACCATGAAATCATTGAATATGCCTCCTCTATCATCTCCCCATCATATTCCTTTGTTTCTACCTATTAAGAGCCTCCACAAGCTAATCTGGTTCTAAGAGTGAGAGTGTTTCAATAATATTGTTAAGAGACAATGAGGGTGAGAGAAATGACACACATGGTGCATCATGAAAAAATAACTCCAATGTAGTAGAAAATTACAGAAATACACACTTAGAGCGTGCACAAGTACTAACACTTGAGATGTATGGGTTTGGGACAAAACACCATGGGAGATCCAAGCAAAGAAGGGGATGGAAGAAAGTAGAACAAGAAGCAAGATGCATGAAATTTCACTCTCTTGAGTTGAAAAAGAGAGTTAAAATTAGGTTTTTTGTCCATTATACCTTTGGACATGGCCCTTTGCACATGGTTTTGGACAAAAGTCACTTTAAAATAGTCCTAGGTCTTATTTAAATCAATCTTAAAACTTTCTAAAAATACACGGTTGGGAAATTGCTCTAGAGGCAAAGGGGACAACGAGTGAGTTCAAAACCTATAAGTAGCAAGGTTTTGCCCAAGAACTCCATGAGCCACAATATTGTGGACTGTTCTTTCTAAATGGCACCTTTCCAAATAAAGGGTGGTGGAGAATCAATCCACAAAAGAGAGGTGTGGATAGAGAAAAAAGATGGTTCTCAACTAATGCTACTTTCCCAAACAAGTGGTTCTCAAGTAAAGTTTCTCTTTTAAAGAGTGGCTTAGAATCAAAGTGGTTGAGTCCTCAATAGCTATATATACAGGCATAGGGTTGGGGGGAGATTCATCTCCCTAGCATGTGGTGGTCCTAATAGTTAGCATGCTGCATTGGTATCCGAGCTCTAGGCAAGATTTCATCGTGACCTTGGCAACCTTATTATCTTCTTCAAAAGCTTTCATGAAGACCTTGAAGCTATTGGCCATCATCTTCTTCATCTGTTTTACTCTAGAATTTCATAACCCATTCTTGTTGATAGCTTCCTTTCTTGCATCGAGCGTATGTTTTTCATCATTTTTGAGTTCTGAAGATTTCGCTATCACTCACATATGTCTTATCTCATCCCGAGTTCTTTAGAATAGCAAAAGCATTATTCATTGATGGCGTTCGCATGTGTTGTGCACTACCTCATGTAATAATTGAGATATCGTAACCAGGAAGGTGGCAGTATTTCCCATGGTTAAAAGATGCACGAACCCTTTTGATCCTGTGACTACGCACACTATCGTCAAAAAGCAAAATGAGTTAGGTGTGGGGCTTGACAAAAAGGATCATATGAAAATGAGTTAGGGGTGGGGCTTGAACTTGCACCAAAGCTATTGGAGTAGTATATTCGATCCAATTTACCAACTCGGGTCATTGTTTATGATGCACTTTAATAATATTAAAGGATTCTACAACAAAACAAATTCTTTTCACGATCTCTCATCAAGTGGAACCTAGGCTTGATCTCTCGACCCCCGATAAAGTGGCTTATAAACTATCCATCAATGCTTGCACCCTAATACGTTTGATGTCCATTTTTTCAATGATATTGAGTGACACAAAACAAGATAGTGCTTGGAAAACACTCTAAGCACACGTTAGCTCGGATTTGATCCCATGATATGCTCAAACTCATGAGAATACTCTAAAGACAAGATCCACCAAGTTCTATTGGCAATGAAGATGACTCTCCACCTCATATCTTAGTAGTTTTGGGATCTCCCTTTCTCCCTTGATTGAGAGTGAATCGAAAGAGGAGCTCATCACAATGAGATTGATGCTAACGAAACTGGAGAATGGCACTTCCTGAGGATCAATGGAAGGATGTAGCTATCTATCCAAGCGAAGTATTTCCTAAGCTCATGCTTGATCTCAATACTTGCTTTGCTCTTTGGTTTCATATAGATTGCATCTACTTATCATTGAAGCATGGTATAAGTCCTCACTTTTGATGATGTTTATGTGAATTTTATGAAATTAATGAAAGAAAAATAGGCAAGCATAGTTTATTGGAAAACACATCAAGCACCAAGAAAACTTGCATGCATCCGAAAGCTCATGCATGGAAATGAATGATTGTTTGTGCATTCCTCCTTCCAAAATAATGCTTTCAATACACAAGGCAAACTTTCTTATTGTTAGAAAAAGGTTCCAGATGCACTCAAGCATGTGCACTAGAATGTTCATATCTTTAAAGGAAGCAAAGTTAGTACCTTGATTACGAGTGACTGATGGAATCAATGGTGAAACAAATAAAGACATAATAAAAAAGAGCATGAATGAGTTAGTGGCTCAAAAAAGGATGAAGATGGAAGTGAGTGATCACAAAATGACAATGGAAAGGGCAAAAAGGCTCTAATGTGTTTGAATGGTGCGTATGTGTATGTATTGATGCCATGGTTGATGTGATGACATCATGTGTGCATGATTGTGGAGTGGATGTCATGGAAGCAAGTGGTGTGACTTCAATCATGGCAGTGGAGGTGGATGAAATGATGTCTTCATGGATGGGCATCATACTTGAAGGAGTGGTTATGGGTGAGCCTAAGTGGGTGCAATGGATAGGGTGGCAGTTTGGTTTTGGGTGGGGCTAAAGTGGGTGCAATGGATGGGGTGCTGGTGTGCTTAGGGTGAACTAAAGGAGTAACAATGAGAGCAATGGATAGTGATGTAGTGACCATGTTGGTGTTTACGTGACATGGTGGTGAGTGTAATTCTAGAACTATGGTAGTCATTTGGGATAGTTCACCTTCTCAGAAGCTATAAAAATCATAAACTAGTTGTGCAAGTGATGGTGGAGGTGGTGTGGGTGAAGGTGTAACCACACATGTATGGTGACATAAAGGTTGAATTTCCTCTCCGAGCTTGAGTGATCTAGATATCATGTTGTGGTGGTGCATGAGATGGTTTTGAAATGGGATTTGTGGACTTTTCTTACCATGCTTTTAGGCTTTTCCATTGTGGTATCCATGTGTATTTCTTCATTTTCTTCTACTGAAGCTTGATAGACTAGGACAACTTTTGGCTCTAACTCTTTCTCTTATCTCCGGCTAGTATTGTTTTAGGTGTCTTTTCATTGGCCTCTAAGATTTGAGCTTCTACCATATCAACATCTTCAACTCATAAAGGAATGATCGAATTTTATTTTTATGTGCCTTTTCCTTGTACATCAATCTTTGGTGATTTTATTGATGTGATAGATTGTGTGCCTCTCATCCATCTCGATGCTTGTGATTCTACAATGGTAGTGGGAGTATGTGTCGGATATCTAGGTGTGGCACTCTTTGTTTTCTAGATGAAAGCCTATAATTCATTGATGTTGTATGATGGGGAAAATGCTACATCCACACCTTATGCTCTGCAGATCACTCTAGGGATTTCTCAAGTGCCATGTAGTACTCTATTCAATCTCCAACTATCTCTGGTGGAAAATGATTTCATGCTATAGAATCCATGGAGCCATATATGTTGGTTTGATATTTTGCATATTATATTTCATGATGGGCTTTATGGAAGTCGAAATGTTGGTACCACAATGCCAACACTATCCTCAGTTCCATCCGTACATTTAGAGTGAATTGCAAGTACTACCATGCAATTTGATCCTTTGCTACCTTTAACTTCTAGCATACCAATGTTATCTATGGTGATGATGGTGTGATATAAATGTGAAGCATCTAGTATGATCTTTGAATTAAATTCAAATTTCACAACTTCTGCATCTAGATCCTAAACCTTTGCAATAGCATTCCCTTGACTAAGTGTAAGCAATCCATCAATTGTTCACATCCTCAAAACTCTACTCAAATCAGAGGGAATCACAAGAACTTCCCATTGCCAAGAGAAATCCAAATTTTCATTATTGCTTCATCTATTGATTGTAATACTTTGAATGCCTTAGAGAAGAAATACATTTAATTCATATTCTCTGCACGTGGCAAATAAAATTTACTCTTCAATGGCCATTGAGAATCTTGGTGTGTCCTTTGGATCAATGCCCCACCATCAATTTCATAGTTTCATGGAGGTGGAGGTGGATTTACCACAAAAATATGACTTGAGAGCTTGCAATTTTCGTTTCTTACTCATCAAATCTATATAATATATTTTTTTGGTCCAACCAATTTACTCATACAATTGTTTCATGTGAAAAAGCAAGAATTTTTTCAAGATATTCATTGTTGATTTTCCAAGTTCAAGTCTTTAACTATGGTCTTTCTCAAGGATTACAATAATATTATGCATGAAGATGAAAAAAAGTTTACTTATTGATCCACTATTGATAGGAAAAGTTAAACAAGGATTGGATAATTCATTTTGGGCCTTTACACAACCATTTTTTGTAAGGATAGGCAAGATTAAGCAAATCTAGCTAGGTTCTCAATCATCATTTCCCCCATGATCATAAAAAACAAATGGCATGATTTCTTATAGATCATGAGGTGGAGGATTATGTCTCAATCCATTGTTGGGTTGGAAAGGAAGGTAGAACATGGAAGTTGTCCTTAGGTTGGAACATAAGGATAGTCCACTTGCCCTACATAGGCTAGATTACTTTTGGTGCCTCTTTATGTTCTTGTCAAATCACATCTACAAAAGAAATTTTTGGGAGCTTTCTTTCTCCACATCATCTTTGTATTGCATATTGCTACGAATTGATGTGAAATCCCATTGCATTGATGCACTTGGAGTGGAAGGATAGTCTTATTATCTTTCCTTATAGACTTCTGTGGATATCTCAAGGGCCATTGGTATTGATTGACGCACTAGATTTGGGAATAAAAAATTGATTGCAAACATTTTGTGATTGAGAAAATGCCTAGGGTATCCAATCTTGCCATGTTTTATCAAGTGGAGACTTTCGTTGATGATGACCAATCCTTAGTTCCCTACGTCCATTTTCCTAAGAGTGATATCGAATGGGTTGATCTTTATGCTTAGAAGAAGTTGATGCTTTGACCACCAAAACTTGCTTTGTTGGATCTGGTGTCTATGCCTTGATTCACTTTCTAAGTTCCTTCAACATTGGATAACATGATGATGTCATGAAATATGAATTATTATGGATTACATATCTTTTGTCCATGTGTGTGTATGTGTAGATAATGGTGCCCAAGACTTTTCTTAGTTAGATTTCTATCCACTTGTTTCCAACTTTGTTTATAAATTAGTTGGTTCCAAGATTAAGCCCTATACCATGATCTAAGAACTAATCTTGCCCGAGCACTATGTGCTTTGCTAGGTCATTGTCGTGGTACACTAGGAATGTGGTTCTATTAGCTTTTCCTTTGATTTGAAGAGGTATAAATACTTCCCCACAACATAGAGTGCATGAATTACCCATTGCAATGAGAGTTACATTTGATAAAAGTGGTATTTATTCCAAGCCTATGAGAAAGAGAAAAACATATCACATTGCTTGCTTCTATCGTATCTTTGAGGATTCTTATGGATACTAAGGATTGATGTCCTAATGAGGCACAAATATGTGGTCAGTGTCCAATGATCCTTTGAGAAGGTCCCTCAACATCACACATCCCCATGTGAATACCTTGTTGTCAATCCATGTATTAACAAGCTTGTTGTTTTATCATTTTATGTTTTTAGATAACATCCAATGCTTCTTCTTGAGCATCTTTGCATATGCACAACTCTTTAGCTTTACAATGCCTTCTATAGTTCGCACAACATCTCTTCAATGAGAGGCTCTTGGTAGTGTTTGACTCTACACCTACTTATGTAATTCTAAATTACATCCCCTTCTAGGGAATCAAGTTATATAGTACCACTAGGAAATATTTGATGTACCATGGGTGGGCCATAGCCTCTCTTTTGGATATTATTTTCATGTTGCTTTAATGTGTAGTGCTTTAAGTCATGTTTCTTGTAGTTTTTCAAGAATATCCACCAAATTTGAGAGTTCATGTCCCATCCAAGTATATCTTTGTGGCGATCTAAGAGTAGGCACCAAGGAATCAATTCATAACATAACTTTTTGCCCATAGACTATGTTAAAGGGACTTGCAACTAATATAGTCTTGTAGACAAGGTGATAAGCCCAAATTCCATGATGCAATTTCTTATCCCAATCCGTTCTTCCATTTTTTTACCAATTTCATTAGTACATTGCAAAGTACCTTGTTTGAACTCTCCACTTGATCATTTTCTTGTGGGTTATATGGTGCATATTTCTTATCTGTGATAAGAAACTCAGCTAGAAGGTGTTAGATCACTTCGTTGGTACAATGTGTTCCCCCATCATGAAAAACCTTGATCAAAAGTCCAAAGCATGTGAAGATGTGCTCCAACAAGAACTTAGTAGTATTATGAGTGCCATTCTTGGTCATAACTTTGGCATCAACTTACTTTGTCAAGTAGTGTATGGCTACAATAATGTACTCAACATAGAAACCTTTTGCAGAGGGATGGATAGGTCGAATAAAATTTTATGCCTCACTTTTCAAAGGCCCTGCATCTAACCATCATTCCTAAAGGCATCTCATCTCTTTGAAATGATTATTTGGCTTTCTAACACACATCACATCATTTGACATAAGTCTCAAAATCCATTCTTATTTTTGCCATAGAATCCAAAAAACATTAGCATTTGTATCATTCTTTCCAAATAGAAGTGTCTCCTAGTGGCACTAAAGTGGCTGCTTATAAAAATGGTAGATATTTATATGCATGGACATATATGTAGATAAAGGACCATTTAGTGCGCTTGTACAATTGATTTCTTGTCAATGTATATTGTCTTGCACTCTCATCAATGATCATTTTCTTGATGTAGACAACTTTGCTAGAAGCTTGCCTCATTTGTGGTATTCCACGATAGGTTGACTCCACTTAGGGTTGGCTACTACTTGCTACAATAGTTTTTGCTCAAGTGGAAGCTAATGCTTGCAATATTTGCAATTTAGTGCAAGGAGTGCTCACCCTTGTCCTTAAAGGGCCAATGTACATTTCTTTTCAAGTTCTATTTTCCTTTTTTCATTAAAACTTCGAAGTCATTTTCCATGAGTATGAAAAACCATCTTACTAGACATCATGTGTCACAGGGTTTTTTGATTAAGTACAAGAGTGCTTTGCGGACTACAAAGTTCTTAAACTTATTAGACAATAGGTAGTGCCTAAACTTCTTCACCACTTAGATCATGCAAAGGCCTTCTCTTTCTATCATGTTGTAGTTATGTTCAAGAGTATTCCATTTCCAACTAGCACAGGCTGTCTGAGAATCTAATTTTCTATCTTTTTCATTTTGGATAAAATACAATCTAGAACACAATTGGAAATATCCACATTAATATGGAATATCTTAATCCAATTAGGAACTTTTAAGATCAATACTGACATTAACCTTTTTTTTTAAGCTCTTGAAAGGAAGGTTCACAATCTAGGTCCACACAAAATGATCCATTAAGGCATACAGATGCTTGGAAATGATGGTGTACATGTGAATGAACCACCAATAGACACTTGCAAGTGTTGTTGTCTAGGTTTTGGGCTATACATTCAGCCTATCAGTGTCATTTTACTGCATACATTGAGCACATATATACTATGTACACTTCTATGGATACCACTTATGTATGTCCATGTGGTCATTGATATATTGGTTATGTTTTTGCAAAAAGCCTTTTACGCTTGATAAAGAGGGTTGTGGTGAGGTTTTCTTAACTGGGAGACACCTAGATGTCAGGGTCTCTTCGGTGATGTAGGTGGAAGACTTACCAGCCTTGCGATAGAAGATGTATGATAGTTGTTCATATGTTCTCGATAAGCCTAGTTGGCTTCTTTCGAGTAACTGATTATATGCAGTGGAGTCAATGATTCACTATGCAGGTAAACATGTCAGTACTTGCAGTTTTATGAGATTTTGACACTAGTCATATGCTCATTTTGCAGAGGATACTCTAGCAAAAATTTTCCAGACTTTTTTTTGGTTTTGTCAACTATACAATTGTCAATTTACTCGTTGATACACTTATTGGTGTGAGAACATTTATTCTCACATAATGCTTTTGGTTGGTCATTGCTGTCCATTAATTCATTTTTCTAAGAAGAATATCCTAAATGTTCCTAGAATCTGACACTTGGTCATCCTTCTTTGAGCCTTAGTGGTATTTTTGAGCTCCTCTAGATCCATTATCATTCTATTTAGTTCTATATCATCATGGCATCAGAGGTCTCAGACACATCTAGTGGATTAATGTCTAGTGCTAATGTTCTGAGGAGGAGCTATAACTTGCACAGCAAAGACCATTTTGAGATTTGAAAATTTGATGGTTCAAACTTTGCTCTATGGAAGAATCAAATTAAAGATGTGCTAATTCACAGGAGGAAATGGAAGCCAATAAATGGAATCTCAAAGAAGCCTGCTGACACGGATGAAGATGATTGGGATGAGTTAGATGAAATGGCCAAGTCTACCATTCGATTGCACCTGGTAGATAATGTTTACTTTAATTTATTGGATGTGAAAGTGCAGAGGAGCTTTGGAAGAATTATGCAATACATATGAAAAAGAAATGACATCAAACAAAGTGCACCTTATGAGAAGGTTATATGATCTTTGCATGAAGGATACACACAGTGTTGTTGCTCATCTGAATGAGTTTGATGCTATATTATCCTAGTTACATGCTTAGAAAATGGACATGGAAAATGAAATGAAAGTAGTCTTGCTGCTATGCACCTTGCCATCATCATGGGATACATTTTGCACAACTATTAGCAATAGTGTGCCTGGTGGTAAACTAGTTTATGATACCATATGTGGAGCACTCTTGAGTGAGAAGATTAGTAGAAAATCTATGGTTGGCACTCATAGTGGAGATGTATATAATGTTTGTGATTCTTACCAAGGAAAGAATCAACAATGTGGCAGGAGCAAGAACAAGGAAAAGAATGGTCAACAAAATAAGAGTAGAAGTAAATCAAGTAAGAGGGATATTGAATGCCATTATTGTCATAAGAAGGGACACATGAAGAAATACTATTATGCATTAAAGAGTGCTAAAGGTAATGGGAAAAATATTGATGGGCATGTTAATCCATTACCTCCACCATCTACTTCAAGCATGAAGATTGAAGAAATCAATGCTATTTCTGATGATGCTGATGTGTTGACACTTGATAGTATTGTGCCTATCGAGGCTCTTATGGCTCATTCTCTTTCCCACACATGGCTCCTAGATTCTGATGCTTCTTTCCATGTAACACCACATAGAGAATGGTTCTCTACTTATATAGCAAAGTCTCTTGGTACTATGAGACTTGGTGATTCTTATCAGTGTGATGTTGTCGAGATTGGAGACTTGGTTGTGCAGCTCATTGGTGGTTCAAAATTTACTATGTGTAATGTATGCCATGTGCCTCAATTATCGAATAGTTTGATGTGAGTTGCTCAACTTGATCACCTTGGTTACAAAGTGGTCTTCTATGCTCAGTCCTTTGGCACATCAAAGGGCAATATGGTTATTACAAAAGGAAGCAAAGTTGGCTCACTTTATCCCTTATTTGTATCAAAGAAATAAAACTTGTTAGATGTTACTCGAGCCTATGGCTTGTATTTGGCATGGTCGTTTGGGCCATATATCTTGTAGTGGAATGGAAAATCTTTCTCATTCTGGCTACTTACATGTGTTATCTTTCTCTGATTGTTCATTTTGTGAGCATTGTCAATATGGAAAGCAAACAAAAAATGTGCATAGAATGCACATTGACTCTTCAATTCAGCCTTTAGATCTTGTTCATACAGATGTGTGTGATCCTATGCCCACAAGGTCATTAGGTGATTCTCTTTACTTTGTCACTTTCATCAATGATGCTACTAGAAAAGTCTGTGTATATCTTATCAAATCAAAGGATGAGGTATTCCCTACTTTCAAAAATGGCTTGCTTCAGTTGAGATTGAAAAACGAACTAAGCTCAAAGCTTTATGTTCAGATAATGGGGGTGAGTATACCTCACATGAATTCAACCTTTCTGCCAGTCTAGAGGAGTTCATAGAGAGTTTAAAATTTCTTTTATGCCGGTACTAAATGATGTAGCTGAAAGGATGAATAGAACTATTGAGGATAGAGTAGTCTCTATGCTACATCATGCAAACCTCTCACAAGGCTTTGGGCAGAAGCAGTATTGACTACAATTCATTTGATTAACCTTTCACCTAGTATTGCCAACGGTCTAAAAGTGGCACAAGTGTTATGGAGAGGAAGCCACCTATTATGATCATCTTTGAGTTTTTGGGTGTGAAGCATATGTTCATATACCCAAGAGTCTTAGACAAAAGTTGGACCATAAGTTGAAGAAATGTATTTTCTTGGATATGGTCGAGAAGGACAATTTGGATAACACTTATGGGATCGTGAAACACGGTCAATGATCAAAAGTAGTGATGTCATTTTCAATGAGTCTAAGATGCATAAACAACCCATTAAGGAGGTTGAAGTGAGAAGCGTGGTGTTTAAGGATACTAGTCCTCCAGTTAGCATGCATAAAAAATGCTGCACATAGGGATGTTGAAGAGAATGCCTGATCAGATCAGTCTGCAAATGTTCATGTTCAATAACCATTGAGACGCTCTGCATGGTCAGCCTATCCGCGTGTCCAATCTCATTAAAACTCTCTCTCTCTAGATACCACAAAAGGATGTACATACATGGCTTCACACATGGGTGCCACATGGCACTCATGTGTGAGCCCATTTGATTATAGATAGGAGGTGGTTCACACCTCCTCTTCAAGGATAACCCATGTTACATGTGGGTACCTAAGACCTACTTGCAAGCCCAAAAAGCCACACATACAAAGAAACTTCAACCTATATGGCACAAGGCAAGCTTAGTTGACTACTTTATTTTAAGACTAGCTAAATCAAATTTTATGCATTGTTACTACCTTATCAATACTCTGTAGCCTAACAAGGATGGGAGGATCACTAGTACCTTTGTCATTTCCTCCCTGACACATGGAATTAAATTGAAGAAGTTCAAAATCACCATTAACTTAGTTTGGAAAACCTTGGATATGCAAGGTATGCATATTCCCATAAAAAAGGAGATGCTAGTACTAGATACCATGAAAAATAGGAACCTCATCAAACTTAAAGATATGGTCGCTATGACCTCAAATATTGTAGTTCATCTTTGAATGCATATGCAACATTTTGCTTTTCCTATGCAAGACAGGCTCACAAAACCACATAAGAAAGTTTGGTTTAGCTTATACTTGGCAGACACCCAAAACTTGACCATCAATCTTCCCCATTAGATCATTGGCCAGATTCACACAACTGATAAAAGATGGCCTCACAAGACCATCTTGAATGGATGTTATGCCCTTGCATGTATCATCTATAGATGCCTAGCTTATTATATTCCAATTCAAAGAGCTTTATCTTGGAACCGAATTCAACAGTTCAAACACAGAAAAACAGTAGCACCCCCATCAAAGAGAATGAGAGGATCAATTCCATATCTCACCTTTAATATTTAGTTTTCTATTAGGAAGAAAAGATGGATACTCCACCTTTTGGTCGAGTGACAAAAAGTTTGCACCACTCAATGAATTTTCCTCGAAAATCTATAAAAAATTTCATCAAAATCACTCTGAACTTCCATGATGATAGACGGAACTGAATCACACATAGAGAAAGAAGGTAGCAAACTTGTAAAATACTCAACAGCTACCTTGGCTACCATTTTTTAATAAATTATAAGAAATCATGCTATCCATTGAACTTTCCCTAAAGCCTCTTTGATTTCCTTGAATTGTAACTTCAGAAATGAGTTGAAATACTCCTTTGTGGAATTTTTTACAATTTCTAGAAGGCTACAATTCAGCCTCATGTATGAGCTATGCATTTCAATTGTCTAAACAAAACAATGAACAATACCATACTCCATAGAAGTGAGTGTTGTATGACATCTAAATGGGGGTATTAGGAGGAAACAATAATAATGGAGGCAATAATGGTGATAGCTATGAATAATCCCTGTAAATTCACATAATAGCACTCCACTATGTCATATTTGTGGGTCATTATAATGATGATCCTAGTGCTTATATTTGAATTCTCAAGAATCACGACATTATTGAGGATGGAAACAAACGTCCTATCCACAAATATCAAGTTTTTCAAGCCAATGTCATAGAGGAAGGAGAGAAATAGTTAATATAATTTGGCCCAATTAATTTTAGGGACTATGAAGTTTAGAAACACATATAGGTAGTTCCGATTGATAGTCAACATTTGCTTGATGTAGCAATTGACTGGTTTATTAACAAACGTTTTCCCACATTGTATGAAATAATTTGAATTTATGAAGTCCAATAAATTTCATCATATGATGTCATCTCCATCACATTAAAATTGGAAAGTAAGTTAGGCTTAACTTTGGTTAAGGGTGAGTCCAATGAATCAACAAACGATGTGGATCCTTTGCAGAGACAACTAGCAAATGTCTAGATCGAGTCTAAAAAGCCTCTATGACAAATATATTGTACTTGGTATATGGGGCATATACTAGTCTCCTCCACATTAAACAAAATGCCAATCGCACCATCTACACAATCATATTGTTGATATATTTAGGTAGTGATGTGTGTGAACACTCTAAGACCGCCATGGCACTTTTTTCCCTCTTTAGGAGGTTTTTTTCCCCCGGCTTGTATATATGCCTATTGCCCTAATGGGCTACTTATCTTTGTACATTCTCTAGTAATACATTCAGTATTGTGTGTTTTGCTCCAAGCTTCTTCTTCTTCCTTGTGCTATTCGCGTGCTTCCGTATACGTCTATCTCCAACAATTGGTATCAAAGCAGGTCGTCGCTTCATCTAGGGTGCCATTGACACTCCTCCCTTTGCAATCTCAGAATCACACAAATTTTGGTGAGCATACTCAGCATGTTTTCGAGATCAAAACAGCTTCGTTGTGTGGTGCCAAAATCGCAATCTGAGTTCGTTTCGACCTCCAAACGCACTATCACAGAGCTTATGCAGGCTATTTCATCTTTTTGTGCTAGGTATATGGCAGTTTCTCTTCACCAGTATAAGCATCTCGAAGTCTGCTACAGGTCTAGTGGAATCTGTTTGGGTAGTTCTGTTCAACTTTTTGAGATACAATCAGTTTTCTGCATCAAGGTATTTTAGTCACCAGCCATGGCTGAAAGCAGTGATGTATTCCGTATGTTGGCTGTTGAGGATAAGTTGGATGGTACCAACTACCCGTTATGGGCTTATATGATGCGACATGTGTTGGTTGCAAAAGGACTATGGAACATTGCATAGGGTGTCGAAAAATATCCTATCACACCTGCAACTGTTACAACTGGAGGTATTGAAGCTGATGCAGAAGGTGTCAAAGATGATGATATTCTACATATTCCTGTTCGTGTTGCGGTTTCTGTTGCACCTACTGTAGAGCAGATTTGCTGGGATGGTAGAGATGCCCAGGCACATGCATTGATAGCTTTGTCTGTCAAAAGTGCCATTATTCCTCACATTCGCTCTTGCAGAATAGCTAAGGATGCTTGGGATACACTTACCACATTGTACCAAGCTAGGAATGAGGCTTGTGTTGCTTACCTCCAAAAATAGTTGGAGAGTGAGCACATGAATGAAGGTGATTCTATGGACACTTTCCTAACAAAAATCAAAGACTTGAAGGAACAGTTGATTTCTGCTGATGAGGTTATACCAGATAGCTCACTTGTGCAGACCATTCTGAATGGTCTTCTTGATTCATATCAGAGTTTTGCTTCTACTCGGTTGATGATGAAAAGGGATCCAAATGCCTTATCATTTGAGGAGTTAGTCTCTGTTCTGTTGCAGGAAGATCAGTCTAGGCAGAACAGGTCCATCATGCGAGTTGTAGATCATGCTTTCCTAGCTAGTCAAAAGGGCAAAGGAAAATGGAGCTCTTCAACTAGTAAGTAGAAATCTGCTAATTCTGCACATTCAAAGAAGGAAGAGAAAGATGAGAAGAAATCAAAAAAGCAAAAATTGTTTTGTAAGTACTGTAAAGGTAATGATCATATCATAAAGAACTGTCCAAAACTGGCTGCTAAAGAGGCAAAGAAGAAAGAGGATGGAATGGTTGTTGCAGAGGCCTCTACACCAAAAATAGAGTCTGCTAATCTTGTGCAGGAAGAAGAATGGGCGTTTACTACTGTCTGCAGTTTTGACCCATCTTCTCATGAGCAGTGCATGTCTGCAGTAGAATCAAATGTTTGGTATTTTGATAGTGGGGCGACCAAACATATTACCTCGTAGCGAAATTTCTTCTCTTCACTCGAGCCTGCCCCTACAGGGAATACTGTTACATGTGCCAACAACTCCTCTTATCCTATTATGGGAGTTGGTAAGATCATTTTGACTACTGCTGATGGTAGTTCTTTCACTTTTTCAGATGCTTTATTTGTACCAGGGATCAAGAAGAACCTGTTATCAGTCTCTGCATTAGCCAAGATTGGCTTGGTTGTGAAATTTGTTGATGACAGGTGTACAGTTCATGATTTGTCAAATGGCGATGTGATTATTGCTTTTGGAATTTTATGTCGTGGCCTATATAAGCTCATAGACTATGAAAGATCAGTGAATGATTTGGCATGTGTAGTACATGATTCTCAGGCTATGTCAGATGCAAAGCTTTGGCATGCACACTTTGGTCATCTGAACTTTGCTAGTTTGCTACGCCTGCAGAAATATGAAATGGTGTCCTCTTTGCCCAAACTTGAGGCACCTGGAAAACATGTTGGTGAAGGCTGTATTTTGGGCAAAATGCAATGCTCCTCATTTCCAAAAGATGGTTTAGTTCGGGCTACTCAGAAATTGCAACTTGTACATAGTGATGTATGTAGTCCTATGCAGACACCCTCTTTTGGAAATTATCTTTACTTCGTGACTTTCATTGATGATTTTTCCAAGCATGCATGGGTATATCCATTGAAGGCAAAGTCCGAAGTGTTCATGTGCTTCAAACAGTTTTTGGTTTTGGCTGAAAATCTGTCAGCATGTAAAATGGGCACTTATGTTCACACATAGCACTTCCACACTCACAAGCTTTCCCCAATCCCAAGCTTCTAATCACTCAAGAACAGTAGAAGAGAGAAAAACAAAACTTGCACAAGATAAGAGAAAATATGATGTGGGAGAGTAGACAATTTGTGATGTAGACAAAGAGAAGATATGGCATTATAGGTTATAATCATATAAAATAGCTTCTTGACAAAGCTTCGACCTCTCGACCACTTCCAAGCCATCACAATCTCACTCACAATCACATTCTCAATCTCACTCTCACTCACAATCGCACTCTCACTCTCACTCACAATCTCACTCTCAATCTCAATCATAAGGTAATTCTCTCAGTTTGATCTTCATCCTCCTCTTGTCCGATACAAAAAATCTCTCCCAAAATAGAGTTGATCATCCCTCCTCAAGGAATTTTCTAATCCATCAAATTTAACAAAATTTATATGGCATTATAGGTTATAATCATATAAAATAGCTTCTTGACAAAGCTTCGACCTCTCGACCACTTCCAAGCCATCACAATCTCACTCACAATCACATTCTCAATCTCACTCTCACTCACAATCGCACTCTCACTCTCACTCACAATCTCACTCTCAATCTCAATCATAAGGTAATTCTCTCAGTTTGATCTTCATCCTCCTCTTGTCCGATACAAAAAATCTCTCCCAAAATAGAGTTGATCATCCCTCCTCAAGGAATTTTCTAATCCATCAAATTTAACAAAATTTACGCCTCCCCGTGTTGCATGCCAAACTTTCACAAAAGCATGTGTTTGTAGTGGCCAACTGCTTTCTTTAGCGACACCTACCAAAACTAGAAGAAAAACGATGAAAAGACATATCTGAAGACATCCACAAGTGTGCATGAGAACACATATGGATCAATATCATGGATTTGAATAATATTAGAGAAGCCCACTTCTTTTAAATATTGGAAAAAATTTGACATTTTTGCAGGCCCCTTAACTCAAAAATAGTGTGGAATTTGAAGCTACTTGTGAGAGATGAAAATGTTCAGCTCCTCAATCTACACAATAACGTTAAGACAAACAAAATTTAGAGAGAGAATGTAAAACTTGTCATTCCTAATTTTTGTCTATATGCATAAAATGACCTAAGTGTCCACTCTAAACATTGTCCACACAATGTATACACAAACTTAAAAATGAATTATTTCACTATCAGAAGGCCTATTACATCACATCATTCACTCCAAGGGGTTTTATTACAATTATGTGTCCTGAGTAGCTTTGATGTGAATTGTTTCTCTATGCATGGGCACTTTTTACTATAGATCTAGCTAGAGGATTTTTCCCCATGTAACCACATATACATAATATAAACATATGTGATGGTACATTGTACTTTAAGATTCACTTATAGCTCTCACTTCACTCATTCTCATATTGTTGACCATTGCTCTATCAAGAGATGGGTAATTTATGTGCGACGAGAGAGAAAGGCATTAAGCAGTTTGAGCGTGCACTGAAGCATCCAAGCATACAAGCTATTTTATGCACTCAAGGATATATTCACAAGAGAAAAGAAGGAGATCTTAGGAGATAAAAGTAGCTTGTTACGCCTAAAAGCATTTGATATTAGATTTGAACTCCTAAAAATCCTTAAAAAATCTAGAGGGCTAAGCTATCACTCTAGAGGCCCAATGACTCCTTGACTTTTACAAAAATGAAGTAAATGTAGAAAAATGAATTTTTATTCATGAAAAATACATTAAAATCTCATCAAAGTAGGCATATTTCATTGATTTGATACCAATTTTTCCTAGAACTCCATACCTCTATCTTTTCTTTTCTTCGCTTTACATCCAAGAGATCTCTCATTCAATCCAAAAAGATTATTATGGGCGCCCCCCTTTTGACTTCTCCTTTCCACCAACAATATGCTAATAATCAATCAATAGCACTAAGTTTCTAACATTGCAAGTGCGGAAAATCATGTGGTTATTAAAGTCATGGTAAGCATCGCATGGACTTACGTAAGTGGATAAAGTAACCACAAGATGGTACATGATCAAGATCAAAGGTTTGTCAAGAGTCTGCCTTTAACAACGACATCTTTTAGAAGGGAAATGCACGACAATATCTCATTATATGGAGAGAGAAATTTGATTAGGTGCATAGTACATGAAATCTATGATGTCATTGTTGATGTGAATAAATATAGTAATATTAGTTGGCTTCTATTGAAATGCTGTTGTAATGTTCTTGAAATTGGAAAGAAAAGACATTTGAATGTATCCTTTGCATGTTTTTTAGCTGGTGGCTCCCTCTTAGAGACCCTAAAATGACGAAAAGGATTTGGAATTCGGATTTCAAAGCACTAATCGCTTGCTATCAAATCCTCATTCTAGACACTATCATATGTCTTTAACAGATTTGAGATCATGTTCCCAATCGAGAAGCGGTGTTGGACGTCTTGCAAACATCTAAAGAGGACGAAATAGAAACTCCTATGCAAAAGGAAAAAACACAAAGCAAAAGGAAAGCTGAAAAGTAAGATTATTGGAAGAAATTACAATGAAAACAGGTCATGTTTCAAGGTACTCTTCACATTTCAATTTTTCGCAGCAAGAACTAACGTGGAAAACAAGACCTAATTGGTCAAAGCTTCATCAAGAGCTTTATGTATATAAAAACCTTTTTTCTTTTTATACGAAAAAATTGGTACCAGAGGTTTTTTTAGTTGTTTTCTTATCTGCAAACGAGAGATTACTTCAATCTTCTTGCAAAACCAAGATTTTCTATTTGCCTCAAAGCTTAAGCAATACGTTCATGCAAACGAGAGATCACTTCAGTTTTCTGCAAAACTTTAAACGAGAGATCACTTCAGTCTTTTTGCAGAATTAAAATATTAAGTGAATTCAATTATGATACTTCCAATAGAAGAATTTTTATTTGCCTCAAAAGTTCGAGCAATACTCTTTTCAATTATGACTCTTTTTGCAAACCTCAAAATTGAAGTTCATTTCAATTGTGATACTTCTAAATTTGTTATAAGAGGACGGAAATAGAAGACTTTTTATTCGCCTCAAAATCCAAAATTGAAGTTTATTTCAATTTGTTATAAGAGGATGGAAATAGAATGACTTTCTATTCGCGTCAAACGAGTGATCACACTTCAGTCTTTTTGCAAAACTCAAAACAGAAAGGAAATGTAGAGGATTGCTCATTTGCCCTCAGAATTTAAGCAAATCAGCGTGCTTCAGATCTGCGTTTCCAGTGTGCGTGGGGGGGGGCACATAAAAGCTCGAAACGGATCTCTCACTTTTGAGAGTAGGAGGTATAGGCATGAAGCGTTGGTATAGTACGACAGAAGACAACTCTTAAAAAGCTTCCACTTCCAAAATTTTGATTAAGCCAGAGATGAAAAAAAACATGCTCTATGCGTTATTGCTTTCGGAGCAAAATAGAACAATTTTTATTCAAGGATAAAGAGATAGCATAATGGCATTTCATCAGAGAAAAGGGGTTTCAAAATTGTAACTCGGACCGTTAGCAGTTAATCTTGGACCCCAAATCCTGTACGCTCTTTCTCACTTTTGAGAGTGGAGCGTACACGCTCGATGCGTTAGTAAGACTGACCAAGGCCCAAAAATGCTTGGGCTGCGAGAGAAGGAGCTCTATACATGGCAAAGTGTGAGAAAAACAGAGTGATGAAGCAAGTCACTGGCAGGGCTCAACTTTACGAGTTAAAGAAGGTGCCTCCAGACGTGCCACAGAACCGAACTTCTCTAAAGAGTACTTGCGGTTCACCACAGTCAGATCTCCTTCTTTGGCCTTTTCATGCAAACTCACAATCTTCGCAGCACATTCCCTGAAAGTAATCCATCTCAGAAACCAGACCTAATCCAAGCCAGTAGAAAGATTTCTACTTTGAGCACGCGACTGTAAGGGAGTTTGCGCAGAAAATGTGGGCATGCAATATACTTACACAAGATCGCTCTCTGAGTAGCCTGAGTGATATTTTAGAAGCTTTGTCCATGAGGCATCATTAGGTCTGAGAGTTCGTTGGGCTGTGTAAACAGAAGCAGCAGCAAGCATCGATGGAGAATATCTGATCATTGCATAATCAACAAGGCATAGCTCAACATAGTAGAAAGCGAGCATATCCATCTGTATTCAAGGAGAGGGAAGAAGGAAAAAGAAAATTAACATGAATCCGTGGGTAAGAAGTGATCCTGAAAACTATGTAGTATTAGGCTGAAGCATCAACACCTTTAGATCTGATCCGGCGGCCTTGAGAAACCTCACAATAAACACGTATGGTGTCGGTACACATAACTCAAATGCTAACACATTCAGCATTGTTTTTTCCTGCCCCAATCAGTAAAAACTGTTATATCAGACCATGATAACATCATAAATTACCTATTCGCACGTACTGAAAGATGGGCATGAAAAATACCATCTGCAGAATCTGCTCACGCGTATAAGTCTTGTCAGAAATGTAGATCAGATCTTGAATCTGCAGTACACACAAGATGAGGACCTCAAAATATGGATGTCTGCATTTAAAAGACTGAAGGAGTGGTGTGCATGTATTACTTCTGGTGCCCATATCTCCTCGTACTTGGAAGCGATGAGCAAGGCAGTCATGCCCACAAGCTGCAAATTCTTTCTTTCAACACTCCTGACTGCCAGATAACGGTCCATAACATTGGTTGTAAGAAATAGAGTTTCTGGCATAAGCTTGAACTTAAGGTGCACCTGCGGCCAAGTGAGATCCAGGAAATTTATGCTTAGACAAAGCAAAGGCTAATACTTAAACAACAAAAGCCATATGTCTTCACCTCAATAAGCCAGTCAACGAGTATAGCCCTCATATTATGGTTGATGGTGGTCTGTCTGGACATGTAATCAGGAGGAACGCAGCTTTTTGCCTGAAAACGGTAAAAGTCATTATACTTTCTCACAAGATCATGCCAAGAAGATGTAGGGATATTTGGAATCCACTCCGCAGACCTCGGTCTTGCGGTAAAAGCTATAAATGTCCTCTATGTAATCCACAACTGCTAGCTGATCATTGACGTCTGCTGCATCAATGCTAGGTAATTTCAGAACTTCTTCCTTTTCTTCGGCACATGCAGCCTAAAAGAGAGAAGCATAAAGAAAATGGCAGTGCTTTAGCTGAAGAAACTTGTATACGAAGATAAACAGGAAACATCATATATCAGGCTCACCTCACTTCTTGCCGTCAAGGTTGCTGTTAGTGTCCGGCCTCTTCTCTCCTTCAGTACAGCCCCTGCCTTGCCATTTTGATTACCAATTAGTGCTTTCATACGAGCCGGATGACCTTCTTGAAGGTCATTTCCTTGTGGATCTAATTTGGTCACCTGCGTAGTAAAAAGGTACAGCAAAAGTCAGCCATACACGACGGGAAAAATTCCAAGAAAATGGAGATGCAAACAATTACAATCGGACCTGACCAGAAGCCTCTTGAAGTGCCTTCTTGCTGGCTAGTTGAGCTCCGAAGCTCCTGTCCAAACAGTTTATCGTACACTAATCAGGCCCAGAGATTTCCAAATTTCCTTTCTGTCCGTCAACATCACGTGCACGCAGATGTAAATGAAGCAGAAAACATTTTCCAGTGTGTTTGCCCCTTACTTTCTCAAAGCCTTATGCGTGATAATGAAAGAAGTTATGTGCGATAAGCTATGGACCATCTCTATGCTGATTCCAGACACTATGTATCTATATACCTTGTTATTGGTCTATCCACCTGAGGAAGCGCCTTTTTTGCACCTTGCTGACCTCTGTTGAATAAGTGAAGAATCGAACATCAGTGGAGGATTCAGTATGATTCATTACATCGAACAATTGATCCAGCTTACTCATGGTTGTTGCTTTGCCTGTCGGCCACCACGTTGCCTATATCTCCCAAAGCTCTTCTTGTGTTTACTCCAGTTTTCGCATTTGCAGCAGCCATGGAAACTGGTCGAGCATATAAATGTTATAGCAGACAGACAGCGATCATTTTTCGGCAGCAATGTGGATGATAATTCTAAATCTTAATAAAGAGTTAAAGCAACCCTTAGCGTAAAGAGCATTATTTTACTCGAATTCCACATTGACAGACACATACAAATGCAATCATACAGGCAACCCTTAACGATATCCCTACTCATGCACGGCCACGAGCAAAGTGCTTATGTTCATGCTGCCGTTCTTCAATGAGATACAAAAACCTCCGATCATCACAGAAAGAGCCGTGATAGGACAGAAATGCACCTTTCGCGCCTGCTTTCATCTCAGCATCCACAGCAATGTGGCGGTTCTCGTCGTTTTGTGCAGCTGCCTGATGCTGGAAAAGTCCAGGAAAGACGATATCAAGCAGCAGCCATTGATGCGAAGCCATAACAGAGCAGATCCCACGAAAAACTTGAGAAGAAGCGAGCAGCAGGCAGGATAGGAAGAAGAGAAAATCAGTGGCTATGGGGGAGAGATTACCCTCGTCTCGTACATTGCAGGGCCTGAAATAGAGAGAAAGTTATTGGACTGTCGTTTGTCTTTCGCAGAGAACCAATGAACGATGAGAACACCCGGAAGCAGAATGGCAGAGATGGTGGTCACCTTGAAATGGCGGAGGGACTACAGGTGACAAAACGAGATATGAAGTAGCTTCGAGAGATGAAGTCTATGTGCGAGTTTGTATGACAGCGAGAGGGAGGAGAGCGACAAGGGAGCTGGAAGCTCGGCTTCAAACGGTCTTTTTCTTTTCCTTCCGATCTCCACCCTTCATCGCCCTCTTCAACTTCATCCTACGGCTTTCAGGCCCTCCCACTGATGGCGTATCCGTTAACGTTTAGAACCAATACCACCACCTTTAAAAGTTCCGTTAATAAGAATTTTGTGGCAATCCATATACAATAGACATACATTACATCCATGCTTTACAAAAGAAAGGGTGCTATGAATTAATTGATGGAAAACACATCCACGAGAAAAATAGAGAGTTACAAAGGGTCACACATAGCAAGTTTGTAGGTCTATAGTTTTTTTGGGGGGATTTACTTTCAAATTTTAATATTTAAAATGAAGGATATTTAAAATTGAGGGATAAGTTGGTGTAAACGATGTTTAAGTGGCAGAGAAGACATAGATCACCTCTTTTTGTGCCTTGGCATTGCAATGTATCATTAAGTCCTTGTTGTTGGCTCATCAAATCAGCTCGAAACAGGCTTTGCTTAGAGAAACTATCAATCGCTCTATGGTTCTATGGGTTAGGAAAAAATTGCAATGATGGGCTCAGGAGGAATCTTAAAGCCATTTTTTAGTGATTTATCCTAGAAACAGAGGCCTACAAAATTGTGTCAAAGCCTTGAAAATTTTGGAGAAAAAAATTAGTATCATCAATGGAAAGTCTCATATCATCTGGTCCTAGGACAACTATGAGGAAGTTTCAAGCCCCGAATCTACCCAATTCAAGCATGCTGAACCACCTAAAAGTTGAGAAAATTAGTCGCAATGGAAAATAGAAGTAGGGCAAGAGGCCATCCTTTCCTGATATATCACCTCAATTGAATCTTGAGAAAAAGTTGGCCATTAATGTTCATCTCGGCTGAGGTGCTGCCCATCACCATGGACACCATCTTAATGAATCTATGTTTGAAACCAATAACTTTTAGGGATTGCAAGATGAAGTCCCACTCCAATCTATCATAACGTTTGTTGAATTCAATCTTGATAAAGATAGAGTTTTGAGATGACTCCTTTGCATCTTCAATACCTTCCTAGATATCAATGATGGCCTCAAGGATCTTCACTAAGTCACATAGTTGTTTAGTTATTCTTGGCAAGGACCTTGGCAAAGATCTTGTATCCCATTTGAAGCATAATGATGAGAGGCCAATTCCCAATTTTGTTCCCACTATCTTTCTTATGGATGTAACTTGATCACTCCTATATTTAGGCAATTCGGCAATGCATTGTAGCTAAGCACCTCCCTTCACACTTGACAGAGGAGGACCACCAAGACCCTTGAAGGACTTAAAGAATTCATTTGTGAGATCGTCCAATCTTGGGCTCTTACATTAAGGAAGAGATTCAATAGTTTGGACGATTTCTTGACAAAAATCCAGAGACTCAAGAAGACACATTGTTTCGTTCATACTTTTTTGTTATGGTCAAAGAAATGGTAGCCATGTAGGTACTTCTATGAGATGTAAGAGGGGAAGAAGTCCTAAAGAGACAACCAAAGTGTCTCATAATCATAGCATTGTTGGCTTCATCAAACTTGGATTCAATGCCACTACTGTCAATCATATTGGGAATTTCTTCTTTTGATTGTTTTCTTTGAAAGTATGCACATTTCTTTAGTAAGCTAGTTTTCTTTCCTTGTATATCACTCTTTAAAGTAGACATGCATTTTATATCTTCTAGTGTCTTCTTCAGATCTAAGCACACTTCTAATCTTCAATAGACAGCTTCATAGGTAGAAATTTCCTTTATTCACAATAGATTCAAGCTTGAACAATCTTTTGTAAAGGGCCTCTCTTCTAGCTTTCTTGATCACTGCAATTTCCTTCTAAGTACATCATAGGATCATTTCGGATTGCATAACCGCAAATAACCAACATTTAGCCCAAGAAGGATGGGATCTAAAGAAATCATTCCAAGCAAGGGAATCCCCATGGCTCTGATAGACGGGAAAAGGTTGATGGGTTAGCATGGTATCAAGGGGCTTTTCATAGATTTTCCACCTTATTAAATGAGAGCACAGTAGGATAGTGTTCCAAAATAACTAAATCCATGCATAGGGTGAGAAGCAAAAGCCCTTGGATGTCCATGAAGTTTTGGGAAACATATCCTCTATTGAGTGTGGCCTTGCATAAATCATTGCTCATCTGAAGGTTCGACCAAGAGAAATTTTGAGTGCCCTGGAACTCCACCAGGTTGTGATGCAGTTTCAGTTGGTCCCATGCTAATTTCCTCTACCCCATCAACCCCATGGCCTTTTTGGTCCCACCTATCTGTGATGGCTTCAACCATGTTAAAATCACCACAAAGAATCATATTAGCAGATAGGGAATCCAAAGACTTCCAAGTGTCAATTCTAACGATATCTTGATTAGGGATGTTTTCTTGAAGGGGTGTAAATCACCAAGGGAGATCACAACCCGACTATGGTGTGAGTCAACCATAGAGCCCATAAGGACTAGAGACTAGTGTGACTTGAATCCAATAGTTGTGCCTCCACTCCCCCAAGGGTGGTTGGTGGAAACCTAGCAATACTTGGATGATATACTCTGGAGCCTTGAGCTTAGGTCATTACCTTCTATTTTGATCTCTTCAAGGCAAGTAAATTTTGGGTTAAAATATTTTCCTCTAATCCTTGGCCAATAGTGGCAGCTCAAGAGAGATCTGTGAGTCCCCAATCATTGAGGGAGATAACTATCATTTTCAATTTCTATGGACTTTTTTTCTAAGGGCTTATCCCTTTTTTTTCTTGTTTTTTTCTTCATATTTTTTCTTTGATGTGTCAGCACTAAGTGAGTGGATCTTCCCCTTGAGTGGGCTTTGCCATGGAATCTCCAAGAACTTAATTTTTTTGGGTGGGTTCCTGCTAGGTAGTCATCTCTAGAACAACACATCCAATGAGTGAGTCTTGGATTGTGGATCCAATGATTGAGCAGTCACTATCAAGATTCACCATGATTTTCTTCTTTTTTTGTGTACTCATCCAAGGCACACTCCTCATCTAACTCTTTGATTTGATTTAGACAGTGTAGAAAGTCTAGCAGATTGATTCCTTCTCCAAGAGGTGAAATGTGTTGGTTTCCTCATTTGAAAGGAAGCATGATGGCCATGTCTTAAGTGAGGATTTTTGGTTTCTCCTTCTTTGATGCACTATTATAAATCCACCAACATTTGTTTTAGGAGCATGTGACTCAAGGTCCATTTCCATTTCTTTCGGGGGTTTTATAGAGTTTGACCCATCCTTATTACAGGTAGTTTGTGCCAGAGAATACTTTTGAGCCTTCTTTCTTAGTGGTTACTCTTTACTTTTGTGTCCTTGAGTGTTGTAGTGAAAGTAGGCATTGAAAATGTGTAAATTATAGTAGCAACTCTTGTTCCAAGAGATCAAATTCTCCTATGTCAATATTGATTTTGGATGGGAGCTCTTTGTTCAAGTCCACTTCAACACAGATTTGTGGATTCCACTTGGCATTGAAGGTGTAGGAGGAGTTATCATAGATTGGACTCCCCACATCTTCTCTTGAAGGTCAAGGGCATCCTAGGGGTGCAACAATTTACGTAGTCAAGACATATAGGAAGAATGGGAGGTTAGAGCACCTTCTAGGGAGGTTTGATTTATTCAAAATGAGATCCACGAACCACTTGAATAGGCACATGATGGAGCAAAAGCCTTGCTAGGTGCCAACTTGTAAAGCCAAAATGTCATTTCCTCATATTTTTTCCATACCAACATGATATCATTTTTTGGCATGAATAGAAACTTTGTGATGATGATTCCCCGAAGGAACCAATCCTTTCACAAACACTAGTGAAAGGGCTCCATTGACAAGCATGGGCCAAATAGCTGGCCTATTAAGCAAGATTTCTTTAACTCCTCTTATTTCTTCAAAACTTTTGTTCTCGGGAGAGAACCATCAAAGGATAAATGCCAAAGAGAGGGAGGGACTCATTGTTAGGCTTGTTCCCTTCATGAGTTGCAACATTGCTAATCATGAGAGAATAAGCAACCCCTTTCCTCATGGAATCAAGGTGCACGTTGTCCATCACTGAGAGAGAATGGCTTCAAAGGGTAGACACAAAGCAAACATTTATGAGAGGATAAAAGTCTAGTTGACCACCTCTACCAGACAAGCAACAAACCATAAATCTAAAGCACTAAAAGCAAAACCCTATTGAATGTAGGCAAACAAACACTGAATACAACAAAACAAACTACTAAGCTACAACAAAAACATAAAGCTACTCAATGAGACACTAGAAAACACAATGAAAACCCTAACACACCACTTAGAGATCTCAAAAGACACACCACACTTAAACCCCAAAGTTGCACAATGAAACAAAAGAATGAATTTTCCCACGAAGCCCCCACCAATCAAATCTAATATACTTGTTAAAAAAATCTTTCAATTGACTTGGTGAGTAGATAGCTATCGTCTCTCATCTACATTAAACATGCTCAATGCCTACATAAAAGACTGTATTGATTTATAAGAAAATTTAGCGAAAGATCTAAAGCTTCCACAAATTTAGACTACATATGATCACTCATCCACTAGCGGATTAAAAACACCTCCTATCAAAGAGTTGGCAAGGATGTTAACTAAAGAGATTGGAGCCCATTTGTTCATAAACAACATAACTTACAAAAGGAACCCACCGATCAAATCTAGGCATAATTGTTCAAAAAATCTTTCAATTACCTAAATCACATGAAAAAATGACTCATCAAAGGAGGAGCATGTATACTTAGCAATGAGTTCCATAAAGACTTTCAAGAAAAGGACCATTTGATAAGGATGAATTTAATTCCCCTTGTTTGGCTAGACTTCTCCAATAGAGGATGCTCAAAGGGAGTAAATTCGATGGCACTCATTAAACCTAAAATGAGGAGACCACCTCTTAATCCTCAATCTAGACACATGAATATCTTTCCATTCTCGAGATCTAAAGATTATGGACAAAGGCTTGAACCTTCATAGGCTTCCAAATGCATGAAGAATTATTATAGTGGAACTTTTGATCCATAGAATCACATGGAAGAGCTTGATATCTTGAAAGAGAACTCTCCTCGCTAGAAAAGATAATCGCTCTTTTTTTAGATGGCTTTCTAAGGGGATAGCTATTGTCTCTCATCTACATCAAACACCTGCAAACTATAGATGCCTACATAAAAGAATGTATTGATTCATAAGAAAATTTGTCCAAAGATCTAAAGCTTCTACAAGTTTAGATTAGATAAGATAGTCATCCACTAGTGGCTAGCAAACACCTTCTATCAAAGAGTTGGTAAACATGGTAGCTAAAAATATTAGAGCTCAATTGTTGATAAACAACATAGCTTACCAAGGGCCCCCATAGATACAATCTTTACAATAGCTAAATCACATAGGAGAAGACTCCTCAAGTGTAGAGAAATTATGAGCAATGAATTCCATAGAGATTGATGAACAATGGAAGGTGTGATTGGGACAAGCAATTTCATCACACTATTTGGGAATTCAAAGTTGCCTATAAGACTACTTTGGGAACTATGCCACTCATTATGGTGTATGGAAAAAACAAAATACTTATTGTTGAATTCATAATTCCTACATTGAGAGTGAAAAAAGGACTAAAAAGGTTCTAGACATGAACTGCTAGGTCAATTTGACCAATTAGAGAAATTGCAAGATCTTTGCTAATTGTAGATAATATAGTCTCTTTGAATCCTAAATTATGTGTCTTCATGATGTATGTGGAAGTTGGATGTCCCTTGTACACGTTTCCATGTACACATTGATGTATCTGGTTGCACCATAGGATGTATCTTAATGTGTTAGTTAATGAAGGAAAATTGGATTTTCCAATTCCCTATTCAAGAAGATATCTAAACAATGTAGAGAGGAATTACATGACCCCATGAGAAGGTTTAGAATTGATCTATGATGTTAGAAACTTCATAGATTATTTAATTATAAATAGGTTCAATTTTTTAATTGATCATCAGGCTCTTTTCATTTAAGAAAGATGGCCTATAGCATAAGAAGCTTAGTTCATTGGTTTCTCCTATTAATGGAATTTGATTATGAAATCGTAGTAAAAAGTTAATACTCATATTCAAGTAGATCACCTTTCTAGATTAAAAAATAGTGAATCACCTCATGGGATTTTATTTGTTTTGTTAGATACCTATTTTTTTAATCTAGAAGTGTTTTTAATTGAGCCTTATATGTTTGTGTTAACCTATGGTCCATTGCATCATTATATTCCAATAGAGAAACACATCGTAAGGGAAACTAAATATATTTAGACCCAAGAAAATGAAGAATCCTAACTTGTTGTGTCCATGATGTAACAAGTTTCCTAGTCTCCCACACCGAATAATAGGCTTCAACACGACAAGATATAAAGAAGGAAAACAGAGTATACACAAATCAAGAAGAGAGAAACTTATTATGTGTGCAGATTTACAAGCACTTTTGATCTGCGTTACAAAATCTATCAAATAGCTTCAATGTGAAGCCTCATCCACCCGACCACCCCTGAGCTAATCTCAATCCCAATCCCAATCCCAATCCCAATCACAATATCAATCCCAATCTGAATCTCAATTGCAATCTCAAAAGCCGAAATCGATCTTGATCAATGTACCACCATCCTCCTTCCCTATCTCTCAGTCTTCGTCATTTTGGATCTCCCCTTTCACCAACACACCACCAATCACACCTTCCTAGACATGCACTCTTAGAATCTACATGCTCCAAGGTAGCATCTTTTCGCATGTCTCATACAAGACTTCCAGACCACCCGTGCATCTACTTTTCATGCCCACCTCAAGAATTGTACCTAGGAAAATAGAGGCGATCCCTCCAACACACTCACACACGTAAATCACCCAAAATAACCCATATACCCATGTGCATTTTCTAAATCAGCGAACATGAATAAGATAAATCAAGGCTTCTATTTTTTTTTAAGTGTTGGAAAATGACACTTTTCCAAGCTCTATAACTCAAAAACGGTGAGGAATTAGCTTAAGCTTGTGAGACGCAAAAAAATTCAGTTCTTCAATGTGTACAATAGTGTTAAAGATGCCTTACATCCAAATCTGCTTCTAGATATCACTTTTGGGCCTTGCAAAATCAAAAATTCTAGAGAGATGAAAAAACATGAAAAATCTCTTCATTAACCTATCTTCATGCAACCAAATGAGACATAAAAAATAGGAACTATGAAAAAATCAATCAGGTAAAGTTTTTCTACTATGAGTACTCTACCTTTCTCTCATAGAACACTTTTTTAGATTCCTTCATGTTCATTCTCAAATTTAACACACAAATTTCATGCGACAACTTTCTAGAGAGAGAATGTAAAAACTTATTTCTACAAAAGTTTGCAGACATGATCAGAATATCCTAAACATAAAATTTAATTATTACCTACACATCTTTTTTTTTTAAAATCAATGTGGCATCTTACAATTCTCCCCCTCTTTTAAGAACTCTATCCTGAGAGTTGGAAAGAAGGATAATGTTCCATAAACTCATCTAAACCAACCTAAGTTGAATCTTCAATAGGATATGCAAACCACTTAACTAAAATTTCCACTATGTCGTGATTCCTAAGATGTCATACTCTCCTATCCATTACAACTTCTAGTTCAATCTCAAAAGTGGCATCTTCCTTCAACTTACATATGCCCTGCAAAACGTGATCAGCATTATGAACATACTTTTTAAGTAATCCAACATGAAAAACTGGATGAATTTTGAAAGTGTTGGGCAGGTCAAGTATATATGAAACAGAAACAACTTTCTTTAAGATTTTAAAAAGACCAACATAACGTGGAGACAATCGACGATCTTTGCCTAAAACCATATTTGATTTAGAAGGATTCACTTTCAAAAACACTAGATCATTTGTTCTAAGTTCTAGGGGTCTCTTTTTGAGATCATGATATAATTTTGATGTTCCTGTGCATCTTTCATGTTATTCCTTATCTTATTCAGCTCCAAATCCATGTTTTCAAGCATTTGCTTTGATACCTCAACCTAATTTTGTGAATTAAAAAGTGAATGAGGTAGCAAACAATTATAGCCATACATTGCTTCAAAAGTTTCATCTTAGTAGATGAATGCCATGCACTATTATATGCATACTCAACCAAAGGCAAATACTCATTCCAATTGTTCTACTTATAATTCACATACATACATAACATATCTTCAAGCACCCTATTAACCCTCTCCATCTCACCATCGATTTGAGGATGAAATGCAGTACTCATGCGTAATTCTATTCCTATGGATTGAAATGTTGCTTTCCAAAAATTATATGTAAACCTTGCATCCCTATCAGAAATTATACTTTTAGGTATACCATGTAACCTAAAAGTTTCTTTTATGAAAAGTTTAGCAACATGCAAAGCTATATCAGTTTTCCTCATGGGAAGAAAATGTGCCATCTTTGTAAGATGGTCCACGACAACAAAGATGGTAGCATGCCCACTTCTAGTCACAGAAAACTTTGTTATGAAATCCATAGAGATGGATTCCCATTTTTTATCAGGCACATCTAATGGTTGTAACATACCAGGACTCCGTTTAAATTCAGCCTTAACCTGTTGACATTTAAAATGGTCTTTCACATACCTCCTAATATCATTTTTCATACGTGGCCAGAATTATGAAGCTTTGACTTTTGTATAAGTCCTAGAAAAACCAGGGTGTGCAGAGAAAGGTGCAACATGATAGTCATGCAAAATCTTTTCTTTCAAAATAGATTTCGAAGGAGTACATAAACAAGAATTACAATACAAATCATTGTTTTTCAAATGAAATCTTCCCTGAAACATAGAACGTGGATTTTCTTCCAAAAATTTCAAGATTGTTGCATAAAATAAATCTTCTTTTAATTCTTTTTCAATATCAAAATCAGATGATAAAGTAGAAATTGAATTGCATAAAGGTTTATGACTCAAAGCATCGACCGCTTTGTTTTCTTTTCCTGCTAAGTATTTAATATCAAAATCATATTTACTTAGCAATTCGATCCATCATTTTTGTCTATTGTTAAGTAAAGGTTGAGTAAATATATATTTAAGGCTTTGATGATCTGTTCTTAATTCAAACTTTACTCCAAGCAATAAGTGTCTCCAATGTTTAAGTGCATGAACAATCACAAGCATTTCCAAGTCATGTGTTGTATAATTTAATTCATGTTTCCTTAGTTTCCTTGACTCATAAGCCACTACCCTTACTTCTTGTGAAAGTACACATCTAATTTGACTTCCACTAGCAACACATGCAACAATAAATGGCTTCCCTAACTCAGGTATCTTTAGCACACAATTTTTGATAATTTTCTATTTTAATTCTTCAAATGCAGTCCAAAAGGTAAAAAAAATCAAATACTACAAGATCAAGGGAATCTATCAAAGGCTTTCCACACAAGATAAGGATTCTATTTAGGAAGATTTGACACGGCTAGTCAATGAGTCAACTTTATTTGTAGTGAAAGTGGACATTCACATAGGTTCCAGGAGATTCCTTATCTTGTGTGGAAGGACAATGACATTCTATCCAAGTAGTTGAGTACTAGTCAAGTAGCATCAGATGTGTTGAACGGCCTACCAATGCTTGACACCTAGGCAATGCATAAACCTGTTCATCTGTGAGACAACAAACTTTATATTAGGCCGAGTTATGCATAAGTAAATCAAGCTTCCAATAGCTTGATGATAGAGAACAACATCAAATGCATCTCCAAGATCATGAAGACTCAATCGTAAACCTGTTTCCATAGAAGTGGCAATAGGTTTGCAATCTCCAAGGCCAAGACACTACAATAATGTGTTAATATATTTGTTTGGCACAAAGCTATTCCCCCATCAACTTGCATAAATTGAATGCCCAAATAATGATGAAAATGCCCAAAATTTGACATCTCAAAATAGGCATGAAAAATCAGCATTTAAATGAGCAATATGCTTGTCATTAGGAGCAATGAGCAGCATGTTATCAACATATACAACGACAAACAAAAGTGCATCATTTGCATGCTTAACATATAAGGCGCTCTCAATTGGATTGTTCTCAAAACGATGTGCAATCAAGTAGGCATGTATCTTTTCATACCAAACCCATGGTGCTTGCATCAAACCATATAATGTTGTTTTCAACCTCCACACTTTTTTTTCATGCCCTTTCTATACAAAACCATGGGGTTGAGGTACATACACTTCTTCATGTAAGTAACCATTCAAAATATAGTTTTAATGTCCAACTAATGTACATTCCAACCATGATGAGTTGCAAGTGCACAAATGCTATGAATGGTGGTCATTTGACATGTGGGAGCAAAGGTTTCATCAAAATCAATGCCTCTCTCTCTTGAGCATAACCTTTTGCAACAAGCCTAGCCTTATACCTGTCAACTATTCCATTATGTTTATGTTTTAACTCGTATACCCATTTAGTGCCAATGGACTTTTTGTCGTCGCATAAAGACCAAGTACCGTTCTTCATAATAGCATCATATTCTACTTGTACAACAACCATCTAATTTTTTTAATTTTGTGACTCATCAAAAGAAACATGCTCATTTTCATCAGAAAGACTAGAGGTAGCCATTGCATATCAATCTGATGAAAAGGAAGCACCACGAGAGCATGAATGGATATGATATGATAGAGGTGCATCTAATTTTCTATCTCTCAAAGTCTGCACAAGCCATTTAGGCATAATTTTTGCCTCCTCTATATCAGCCCTCTCAACAACAAATGCATCATGTAGATCTGCATTAGAAATGGAATGATTTACATCATCATGTGAAATATATAAAGGTTGAGAAATTACCTCATTGGAACCAACACGACTGTCCACCCAGAAAAAGAGGAAGCAAAGTGTCATACACATCTCTAGAGCTAACTGAAGTCTCCTTGGTACATGAAAGTAATGGCTCAATTGCATCTTCCACAAAAACAACATCATGGCTAATCAAAGTGCACTTAGACTATGGATGATATAGACGATAGCCTTTGCTTTCAGAACTGTACCCAACAAAAATACATTCCACTACCTTATCATGCAATTTCTTGTGTTGTTATTCAGGCACTAATGCATATGCCAAACAACCAAAGACATGTAGATGAGCAACATATGGCTTACAACCATGTCAAGCTTCATATAGAGTGATAGATTGCAGTGCTTTGGTGGGACATATGTTAAGTACATATGCTATACGCATGACAACCTCAAGCCAGAAGCTATGTGGTAAAGCCTGACTTTTTACCATACACCTTGCCATTTGCATGAGAGACCCGTTCTTTCTTTCTCCAACTCCATTTTTTTCATGTGTATATGGAAATGTACACTAATGTTTTATCCCATAATCGGCCAAAAATGCATTAAAGTCATGTACCTAAGTTGTGAAGTCTTAGGACTTGTGTCGATTGAGACTGCACCTCAATCACCCCACAAGTGCATATAGTGGATGCACATAGTGATACCTGTTATAGTAGTAAGCACAAATGCGAACTTTTCTCTCAGCTCTGAACTCTGATATGAGCAAGTTTGTTCTTGACAAAACGCATTTAATGGTAGTATTTTTAGTTGAATCTGACAAACGTACTTCAAGTTATGATCAAAATAGTGAATGGTGGGAAACACCAACACATGCTCTAGAACTCCTCAAGTCTCACACATGCACTAAAGCAGTTCAAACATGAAGAGATGGGGTAGACACTAGTCCCACACACACATTTCAAGCATGAAACACAAACAAACTCTTGGAGAAGAAGATAGCGAATAGGAAAGAGGAAAATTTGAAATTCAGCTTCAATTCTCACAATGGAAAAAATCTCTTTACAAGAGTCACCAATGACTTTATACGTGCCCTAAAATTGGTCCTTTCACACAAAAGACTAGCACTTTTATTGAAAAACACTAACTTCCTACTATGTTACAAGGATTATGTGACAGTCATCGGGGTTTATACATTTAGAGGACTCCTCTAGTGCATTTACATGGCTTCATGAGGTTTTCATAGAAACTTGAAGAAGAAAATTTATGCCTGTAAGTTGAAAATTTTTGGGGCTCCCTTTTCTATGCTTCTTTAGTGCTTCTTCTTTACTCTGGAACACTCTCCCCCTCTTTGTCTCTATCCTCCCTTGATAGGCTTTGCTTCTTGTTCGAGGTTATTTATTGTTTTTTCAATACATGCACCCAGCGATCGAGGAGACAATTAGGAACTTCAGACAATTTCTTACTTTATCAAATCCTAATTCCAATGCTTCCATCACCCCCTTGGTATTCCTTACATTCATACATCTCGGTTGTTGTGATAATTCGGGCTGCCACGCATGCACCTAGTGGCTAAGAATGTGATTATCTTAGTCAGTCTTTTCTGCTTTTCAGCCTCTACCTCTTTTTAACTTTTGGCATTCGGATAAATCTTTGTTCTCACACATCTGGCCTTGTTGTATTGTTGAAGCCTATTTACTTCTGTTCACCGCACACACCATTTGGTAAGCACTGCATCTATTTTTGTTTATTGGTTGATGCTTCAAAGGTCATGTGTTTAATCTTTGTTCACACACTTCGAGACCTCCTTCGTTCACGTTGCAACTTGATGCGTGCCCCTTAGGGGCTTTGGGCACAGGGTGAGTTATATTCATTGGAAAATTTTTCTTTTTGATTTTCTTCTTCTTCATCTCTTGCTTGATTCTCCCTCCACACGTTGCTCCTCTTGAACTCTATCATCCTCGACAGGCTTTGGTTGGTGATGTGAGTATATCTGAATGGTTGTTTGCTCTCTTTGATTCAACAGATTGGCTTCACATATCATCAATTCCTTCCACTGTGCTGATTTTACTCCATCATTGGGTGCCTGTCAATGATCTGCAAAGAATCTTAATTCATAGGCCACCAATCGAGCATTTAAATTGGAGGTCATCTTGACAAAAATTTTCGAGTCCATTTCAAAAAATCATGTGAAAAATGCTTCTTCTAATGTCTACATATAGGTACTGGGTAGGAACATTAAGCGTGAGTATATGGACATGATAGTGAGTCGGCTAGGTGTTATTGAGAGATAAAAAACTATGCCATCTATTCCTTGGTTAATGCCGATGAAGTTCAAAAACATATATTGAGCATGTTTGAAGACTTTCAAAACCGTGAGTAGCATGCTCAACACTCTACCGTGCTTCCGCTGCTTTCCATTTCTTTCTTAATTCATTTGTGTCATACATGTACTTTCCTTCCCATTCTTCTCTTAACTCTTGCTCTTACTTTAGCTTATCCGCATACTTGGCTATCTAAGCTTCTAATTCCTATGTAGTATTTTGGTTACCTTCTGGCACCTCAAGTGGTTGGTTAAGTAGAATTGCATTCATTAATTCTTTATTCCTATTTCTCAGGTTGTCTACCTCATCGATGTATACTTTTATTTGAGCTTCTAAGATTTTGCTTCTATTTGATATTCGTACCTTTTTTGTTTCACTGGCCTCATATTTGCTTTGAAGCTCCTTAAGCTGATATTGCGTCTTTTGATTCTCTTTGATCTTTAGTTTCTTGTTCTTTATTTGTAAGTGCCTATTGAGCATGCAACACTCTAGTAGGTAGCTCTTCACTTAGCATCTTGAATTGATTTCTTTCTATTTATGCTTTGTCATAATCACTATCCGCCATGAGTTGTTGTTGTGTGTCCATGGCTGTTTGGATCATTTGTTTCACTATAGGCTTTAGCTGCACTACATCCACATTGAGCCATGTTTTTGGTATGCTCGGTTCTTCACCTGTTTGTATGTCCTTACCCTTTTCAATATGTACTGTCCTCTTATGTGGTTGTCTAATTTGTAGCTGAATTTGATGTTCTTCCTCTTTAGATGTGGTAGACTTAGTAGCACTTCCTTGAAATGTCACATCTAGAGGTGAAGGCTCTGCTACTACTCTTATAGGTGTGAATGACCCTTGTTCTATGATTTCTACTTATGTTTGCTCTTCCTTCGGATTCTTCATTGTGGCCTGATTGTCCATGTGGGTTTTTGTGACTTGAAGCTTTGTTGTGTCATTCATTTTCAATGTATGTACATCCTCTTTGGTTGGCCCTTCCTTTGGTCCCTTGTCAAATGTCGAATCCAAAACTTGATCCTGCTTTTTTCTTTCTACTTCAAGAGAATCCTTGACTTGATTTATTTCATCCCATTTATCATCATCATTTGATTCGCTCCTAATATCGATGTTCATAGTTGATGGTTCATGTGTTTTCTGGATTTCAGATGAAGAGCTAGAATTGACTAATCCCAATTCTCGGTACCGGTGGAATTTTGTTAGCCTCTTGCTTCGCATGGATGCTGTATGGGTTTGATGGTAATGATGCCCTTGAATTGGTAAAATGATCTATCCCTCCATGAACTTGTGAGTGTCCCCCATGGTTTCCTGTAATTGCGCTTTTGTAATAGGCGTGGACTCCTCAACTTTGGTTCTCGAGAGTACGTGTGTCCTCTTTGATGGTAGAGTAGCTTCTTCTGCTTTTAGTACCTCCCTTAGTCTTTTTTGCTCTTCACATCAGTGGTTGTGTGCTTGTTCCTACCTCTTTGGTCATCATCACTCCTTTTTTCTTTTTTGGTACTGTTGTTGGCTTCACATACTTAGCCATTTCAGTAGATGATGGCATTTCCATGAGGTATTCTCTAATGCCTAAGGCATGGTATATTAATACTCCACACTTCCATTCAAAAAATTACTACAACCCCATTGCTTCTTGGCCTCAAATAATTGTTTTTGAATGTAGAGCGTCAAGTTTAATTGGTTGTCAATTTTCTTGGTGGCATGAGATAATAATTGAACTATTATTTTTTGTGGTGCCATATATCTGTGAATATTAGGAAAGCAGAATTGTTGATTCACCAATCATACTTCCTCTTTGATATCTATGCGATTAATATCCAAAAATGTCTTGGTTTTAGTGCCATGACTTTTGTCCTTGAGATCCGTGGTCCCATCTTGGATCCATCCAAATGCTTCTTTAATGAGATCACGCGTGAATTGTATGGTTACCCATTCACCTTCTACATTAAGAACTTTGGCTTCTGGCACTGATGGTTTATCTAAGGCTGGACGAATGGTGTTCATGACTTGAGTGCATCTCTGGAAATCTGGCTTATAGATTGGTAACTCAAAATACTTATGAATTCTAGCTTTTGTCATCACATCCACCGTAGATGGAAGCTCGTGTAAGATCTTGAAGTCTTTGGACATCAGGGGAAATTGATGGTCTGTATCCATGATCTTAATAGTCACCAAGAACAAATGGTCGCCCGCTGGTTGGTCTTCTCGAAACCAATGTCCTTTGGCTTTTGTTACACTCTTCATTGGAAATTCAAGCACTTCCTCTTGAATCGTTGCTTCAGAGCCTTCGGAAGCCATCTCTACTTGTTATGTAGTGGAGATTAGTTCAAGAAAGACTAATTCCACATGTTTATGTGTAGTTCATTACTATGTCATTTTCTTCCGCTTCGTACCCCCTTGCATAAGTAGAGACCAATAAGCTGTCTTACCATAATTTTCTTAACTTTCAAGGTCTGAAAGAAAACAAGAGGTTGGCTTATAGCCGAAGCATTTATTTATTTACACCGGATGATCATTCCTATGACACTAGAAGCTAAGTCCTATTTTGGTTATGGAAATGTGCATCACTACTTTTATTGAAGAAGCTATGTGCCGAATGCGTGGCCTTGTAATGTGGCCCTATCATGCATAATCTGGGTGCAATTTATTCTTTATGAGTGCAAGAAGAGTCTCCTTGATCCTCTTGGTTGTCGCTTCTTGGGTCTCCACATTAACCTTGTATTTTGTGATGGTGGCATTTGCTTCTATCGTGTTCTTTGTCCTCTACTCTAGAATGTGGTCTTTGATTTATTCTTGTTTTTGGATAGGTTTCCCATGTTGTAGTTTTTTGGGTTTTTCTTTGATCCTTGACAACTTCCTTTGCTTTATTCCTCTAGTCTCTAGATTTGTTGTTCTTCGGATGACTTTCAAGATCCATATGAGTTGCTATGATTTTTGAGCTTCCACCAATGATTTTGGAAGCCATACACAAAGAATTCTTGGTCTATCCCCTTGAGATTTTGAATAGTGGTTATTTTGTTGTGTTTCTGCTGGATCGTCGATCTATTCTGGCATTGTACTAGCATGTTGAGGTAATTTATCTTTGCGCACCCATCATACTCGCATATTCATTGGAGGCGGTATTCTTATGGTTGACATCCAAGTAGATTTTTGTCTTATAGTGTCGATGGGTAGAGACGAAACATCCTCACTTTTGCCGTCAATCTCACATCCTATAAGAGAGTTGCTTACAGAGTTATGCAACACTTCACTACCAGCAGGTAAGTCTAGCTTAGGATACTCATGAGACACATCCCTATCTAAAGCTTCTTCCTTATTTTCCTTTAGGTCTGCTTCCTTGGGTAAGATTGTGCTAAGGATTTGTGACAATCTAGCTTCCAATAGACTAAAGACTTCTTTGTGCTCTACTTTGGCCAATATGTATCCGTGTGTAAGGTGTATGCTGACTTAGTTTTCAGAAATCTAGTCTTATCCTAGGATCAAATCTTCAATAAGGTCTTCATCTTTGCATACCAAGAATCTTTGCTCCATAGTGGAATTTCCTAGATGCAGGGACATTAGGACTTCTCCTATGCATTCGATAATTTGTCCTCCGATTCCTATCATATATGCCTTAGTGGGACTCATGGTCATTTTAAAGTGAGTGGCTAATGACACTCATATGCAACTTAATGTGGCTCCCGTGCCAATTAATGCATCCACTAATTGATATTCTGTGTTTTTCATTCCTAGGTTTAAGTATGGTCCAGAAATACTATTGCTTGCATTTTTTGCATTACCTACTTGGTAGTTTGCCATGGGTATTGGTTCCTTGCCCTGGACATATCGTTCGTCTCTTTATCTCATCCATTCTTTTCGTTTCATGATTCGTTCCAGAGCTTCCATTCGAGCTTCTTCTCTAATCCTTTCTTCTTCTTTTTTCCCATTTTGCGCGCCTATGAGTCATGCTAACATTTGATCTGTTAATGGTTCCATATATCTTTTAACTCTATAGCCACTAATGTAGTTGGGAAGTAGATCTCCATCTAGAGTGGCTAAATTTACTGCTCCATGGGTTGAGATTCGATTTATCAATAATGGTCCATACCCTTGCTGTTGCAATTTCTTTGCATGCTGTTTCAACATGTACACTAATACCAAATCACCTTCCTTTAAGCCCTTATCCTTAATATGTGCATCATAATAGGCTTTGTGTCTCCTTTTAGCCACATAAATTCCTGCAACAGCTTGTAGTCTTGTTTCATGCAATTTTTCAATTTGGTCCAATTGTTGGGATAGTTCATGGCTTGTCCAGTCATTTTGTTGTGCTACATGTAGGGTAGGAACTAAAAAATCAATTGGTAAGATTGCATTCTATCCATACACCAAATTAAATGGAGTAGTTCCAATGGCCATCTTGTAAGCCACACGGAAGGCCCGAATTGCATGATGCAATTGTTTCTCCCAATTTGACCTTCCATTGTTGACTATTTTGGTCAACACTATGCACAATACCTTATCGGAACTCTCAGCTTGACCATTGGGTTGTGGGTGGTAAGGGGCTGATTTTTTGTGAATCACAAGGAATTCATGCATCAGTGATTCTATTACTTTGTTGATGAAGTGTGTTCCCCTATCGCTCACTATCTCTATTGGAAATCCAAAGCGAGTAAAGATATTTTCGAAGAGAAATTTAGCCATGGTTTGCACATCATTTTTCCTCGTTGCTTTCGCTTCTACCCATTCTTCTAGATAATCAATGGCCACTATTATATATTCGGCATGTGATCCTTTGGCTGGAGGATTTATAGGTCCTATGAAGTCAATGCCCCATTTGGAAAAGGCCCTTGTGCAAATCATGGGTCTTAGAGGCATACATCTCTTCTTTACAAATTTTTTAGCTTAAAAATGTCCTCGTGCTCCACCTACATGCGCCATCTCTAATATGGGTAAGTATTCACCTTCGTGTATATATAACTGTATTTGATTGTCCTTTCCCCTTTTGAATAATTGTTTTCCAATTATCATGTAGTCCTTACTCATTTCCTCTAAAGTCCGCTTCCTTGCTAGACTAGCTCCTTCCTCGTGCATTCGTGTTTTCAAGAATCTTATCAATGCCTTACTCCAAGCCGGTGCTATTGTAGAGAATTCTAAAGATGCATGGTCCTCCAGGGTATTCTCTTGACACTCTTGGCAACTGCCAATGTGTTCATGTGCGTCCTTTGGCATGTATGACCAATATACCCCTGGTCTTTTCAATTCTCTTATAGTTCAATGAACTCCCTTGTAAATTTTCCATATATTCACATAAGCTTGCCCCATTAAGTTTTTTTGTTCAGCTTCTTCAACACATCTCAATGATATGCCATTTGGTTCTTTGTAGTACAGACTTCCTGCTACAATATGTAAGTTACCTAATTGCAAAAATTCTTTCCTAGTATCTCGATTGATCCTATGAAGTGGTCCATGTGTGAGGATGGGTATCAACTTTTTTGCCCATTTCGCACACACTTCTAAATTGGATAAGAATGTGTCAGGTAGATCATCAGCCACTCCCGAGGGTGGTTCTCCATGTGTCATTCAAGATAGATGATCCGATCTTACATGAGTATTTCCTTTTTTTACCATTACTTCAAAATCAAATTCCATCCGCAATGGGAACCATCTCACTAGCCTTCCCATTACAAGGCTTATTAACCAAATATAATAATGCTTGATGATCGAAGGTAATGTTGGAATTTCTTGACTACATATACCATTCTTAATCCTTCTCTTTTTGTGGTGGTATAATTTCTCTCTGCTTGGTTTAATTGTCTACTAGTGTATGCGCTAGGATGATCTAATTTTCCTTCATCTAGAGGTTGAGCTAGTATGCATCCTATTGCATAATTTGATGCATCCACATGGATATGGAATGGTTTGTTCCAATTCGGTACCTTCAAGATAGGTTTTGAACTTAGTCATCATTTCAATTCATTAAATGCTTTTTCACATTGCTCTGTCCAAATGAACTGAGTCAGCAACCCATACAATGATTTAGCTATTATAGTGTACATGTGGATAAACCGATGATAGTATCCACAATGACCCATAAAGGCTTGTACCTCCTTTGCATTCTTAGGTCTAGGTAAGTCTAAAATTACTTTAATCTTATCCTCATATGTGGAAATTCCATTCCTTGATACAATATTTCCCAAGATCTTTCCTTGCCTTACCATGAAGACACACTTTTCTGGGTTTAAGCATACTCGATATTGTCGGCATTTTTTGAATATCCTAAGTACTTCTGGAGTGTGCTCACTTATTTGATTGGAATAGGTGCACAAATCATCTACATATACTTCTATGCTTTTTCTTTAAAATTCCTTGAATAGATGAAACATCAGTCGTTGGAAAGTTGGGGGGGCATTGGTGAGCCCGAATGGCATCACTCTAAAAGTGTATACTCCCCACTTAGTTGCAAAAGCTGTCTTATGTTGGTCCTCCTTAGTAATGGCTACCTTGTTATAACTCGAGAATCCATCAAAGAAGTTGTAGACTTCCTTGCCTGCAACTCTTTCGAAGAGGTGGTCGGTGATAGGTAAATGATAGCTATCACATATGGTAGTGGCATTCACTTTCTTCAAATTCATGCAGACTCTAAGCTTACCATTCTTCCTACTACAACCAAAGGTGATACCCATTCTGTGTGCTCTATCTCATAAATGAATCCTACTGCTAACAACTTGTCAATCTCTTCTTTAATATTAGTTGAATAAATATCATTATATGTGTATGGTCATTGCTTCGAGGGTTTTGCTTCAGACATCATTGGGATTCTATGGGAGCAGACAGATGGATCTACTCCCTTGAGGTCTTTGTAGGTCCATGCAAATACATCCCTGTATTCTCTGATTAGTTCTATCAATTCTTGTTCTTCTTCAGGAGATACATCTTTTCCAATGTAAGTACATCTTTCCTCGTCCTCTTCTATGGTTACTAGTACTTTCTTGGTTTGTTCCTTATTATCATAAGCTTCTCCTTCAGTTGCTTTTCTCGTGGGCATTTGAATGGCTATCTTTGGTTCCTCTACTTCGTATCTTTTAAAATGTTCCAGAACTTCGAAAAGATCTGGTGGTTGCTCTACTCTGTCTTCCATTTCCTCATTGTCCTGTCTTGTTGAGACCGCTTCTACCGAAAACACTTTTGGTGTCTCCTTTTCATTGTTCACCTCAATCTCTTCTAAATATCATTCCTCTGAATCGAATTCTAGTTCCATCTCTATGCTTTCATACTCCTCCTTCCATTCCTTTTCTAGTAATTATCTTGCTTCGATTTCTTGAAGGATTACAATGTAAAGATTTACATCATACCCTTCTTCATCCACACACTCATTCATGGTTAGTACTTCCTCATTTACACACACATAGAGGGTGGCTAATATTTGCATCCATCCGTGTGGTTCAAATGCTTCATCTGGGAAGATTTGAGGCATGTATGCTAGGTCATCTATGGGCTGGTAATTCTGATGCACTATTGGCCATAACTGAGTTTTGTTTTCTTCTCTTTTGGCCTCTTTACACATCCATCATCTTCTTCTCAATGGACTTGGTTCCATTGTAATGAGGTTACATCCCTATACAAAAAAATGTGCAAAATTTATCTTCCTAATTGTCCCTTGGTGTTGTAAATACAATAGATCTCTTCCCCAATCTTGTACTACTCTGAGTTGTCTCATGAATGGTCGTCCTAAAATCATTTCATAATTATTGGCTTTTCCAAATTGACATATGGCTAGAGTATGTTTGTACTCTACTCTACAGGTGGTCAGCTTAATTTTTTCTAGTATTCCAAATGGCCTCTCTACATGACTCTCTGCTAGTTGAAGTTTCATGCGTGTTGGTCATAGGGTTAGTTTTCCCCGTTTTTCCCAAATATCTTTTGTGGCTATGCCTACACCAGCTCTGGTGTCTAAGATGGCTTTAGTCATACCTTTGCCCTTCTGACTAGTTAGGAAAGCTTGATATGCAACACTTTGCTTTTAGATCTAGAAGATCCAAAGAATAAACATGAGGTCCAAATAGATGATGACACAAGGCACCCTGTGGAGAAGATAGGGAATGTAAAGAATTCAAATGGTAATATGAATTTGTTGAGCAGAGTTCTCTATGTAGCAAGTATTACTAAAAACCTAATAAGTGTAGGTTACTCTATGGAGAAAGGTTTGCATGTGAGGCTAATAAAGCATGGAGCCTATTTAGAGGATCCATATCAAGGTTTGAAGAGGGTAGCCAAGGGAGAAAAAACAATTAGATTGGTCACCTTTGAACTCCAATACACTAATAGCATAGCATTGTTCAATTATGGTGCCCAAACCCTATTAGGAATAGAGGCTTGGCATAAAAGATTGGATCACATTGGAGAAAGAACCCTAAAAAAAACTAATTCAAGATGAAAGTGTACTTGGACTATCCAATATTCAAAGCAACACATGATGTACAAGTGCAATGTATGTCAATTTGGGAAATCTGACAAGCAACCATTCACAAAGAAAGGATACATACATGGAGACCTTTTGAAGCTTTTCCACACAAAAGTTTAGGGACCAAGCAAAGAGCCATCCATCTCATGGTCAAGTTACAATGCATCATTTATAGATGATTGTAGTAGATGGACCATTCTTTACTTTATGAAGCATAAAGATGAAGTTTTCTCATCTTTAAGAAGTATCTAGCTCTTGTAGAATATCAAATAGGTAAAACCATAAAAAGACTAAGGTTTGATGGAGGGGGACAATACTTCTCCCATGAATTTGGCTCTTACTTTCAAGATAAAGGAATCAAGAGAGGGATAACCACCAGATACACACCTGAGTAGAATGGAAGAGCAGAGAGGAGGAATAGGACCATTGTGGAAGCAATCAATTCCATGTTGGATGACAAGAATCTACCCAATTACTTATGGGTAGAGGTAGCCACATACCTAATAAACAGGTTACCCTCAAAATCATTGGATGGTATGACTCCTTATAAAGCTTGGAATCAAAGAAGATCAAGCTTGGATTTGTTGATATATTTAGGTAGTGATGTGTGTGAACACTCTAGGACTGTCGGGGCACTTTTTTCCCTCTTTAGGAGGTTTTCCTCCCCCAGCTTGTATATATGCCTATTGCCCTAGTGGGCTACTTATCTTTGTACATTCTCTAGTAATACATTCAATATTGTGTTTTGTGCTCAAAGCTTCTTCTTCTTCCTTGTGCTGTTCACGTGCTTCCATAGACATCTAACTCCAACAATTGGTATCAGAGCAGGTCGCTGCTTCATCTAGGGCATTGTCGACACCTTTCCGAGTGCAATCTCAGAATTGCACGAATTTGGGTGAGCATACTCAGCGTGTTTCCAAGATCAAAACGGCTTCGCTTTGTGGTGCCGAAATCACGATCTGAGCTTGTTTTGGCCTCCAAACACACTATCGCTATGCTTGTGCAGGCTATTTTGTCTTTTTGTGCCAAAGATATACTAGTTTCGGTTCGCCAGTATAAGCGTCTCAAAGTGCTACATGTTTAGCAGAATTCGTCTAGGCAGTTTTGTTTAACTTTTTGAGATAGTGTCAATTTTTTGCATCAAGGTATTTTAGTCACCCGCCATGGCTAAAAGCAGTGATGTATTTCGTATGTTGGCTGTTGAGGATAAGTTGGATGGTACCAACTACCTGTTGTGGGCTTATATGATGCGACATGTATTGGTTGCAAAAGGACTGTGGAACATTGTGCAAGGTGTTGAAAAACGTCCTATCACACCTGCAACTATTACAACTGTAGGTACTGAAGCTGATGCAGAAGGTGTCAAAGATGATGATATTCTACAGATTCCCGTTCGTGCTGTGATTTCTACTGCACCTACTGTAGAACAAATTTGTTGGGATGGCAAGGATGCCTAGGCACATGCATTGATAGCTTTGTTTGTCAAACATGCCATTATTCCTCACATACGCTCTTGCAGAACATCTAAGGATGTTTGGGATACACTTACCACATTGTACCAAGCTAGGAATGAAGCTCTTGTTGCTTACCTCCGAAAATAGTTGGAGAGTGAGCACATGAATGAAGGTGATTCTATGGACAGTTTTCTAACGAAGATCAAAGACTTGAAGGAACAGTTGATTTCTGCTGATGAGGTTATACGAGATAGCTCACTTATGCAGACTATTCTAAATGGTCTTCCTGATTCATATCAGAGTTTTGCTTCTACTCTTCGGTTGATAATGAAAGGCAATTCAAATGCCTTGTCATTTGAGGAGTTATTCTCTGTTCTATTGCAGGAAGATCAGTCCAGGCAGAATAGGTCCATTATGGGTGTTGCAGATCAAGCTTTCCTGGTCAGTTTCTGCATTAGCCAAGATTGGCTTGGTTGTGAAATTTATTGATGAAAGGTGTATCATTCATGATCTGTCAAATGACAATGTGATTATTGCTTCTGGGTTTTTATGTCGTGGGTTATATAAGCTCATAGACTATGAAAGATCTGTAAATGATTCGGCATGTGCAGTACATGGTTCTCAGGCTATGTTAGATGCAAAGCTTTGGCATGCATGCTTTGGTCATCTGAATTTTGCTAGTTTGCTACACCTCTAGAAACCTAAAATGGTGTCCTCTTTGCCCAAACTTGAGGCACCAGGAAAACATGTTTGTGAAGGCTGTATTTTGGGCAAAATGCAGCGTTCCTCTTTTCTAAAAGATGGTTCAGTTCCGGCTACTCAGAAATTGCAGCTTGTACATAGTGATGTATGTGGTCCTATGCAGACACCTTCTTTTGGAAATTATCTTTACTTCGTGACTTTCATTGATGATTTTTCCAGGCATGCATGGGTATATCCATTGAAGGCAAAGTCCGAAGTGTTCATGTGCTTCAAACAGTTTTTGGTTTTGGTTGAAAATCTGTCAGCATGTAAAATGGGCATCCTCCGTTCTGATCGAGGGGGGGAATATATGTCTTCTGATTTTAATGCATTTCTGGCTGAACGTGGGATAAAACACCAGTGTACGGTACCATATACACCTCAACAGAATGGAGTTGCTGAACGAAAGAATAGGTCACTCATGGAGATGGGGAGGTGTATGGTCAAGAGTTAGGCTTTACCACATAGTTTATGGCTTGAGGCTATCATGTGTGTAGCATATGTACGTAACAGGTGTCCCACTAAAGCACTACAGTCTATCACTCCATATGAGGCTTGGCATGATCGCAAGCCATCTGTTGCTCATCTACGTGTTTTTGGTTGTCTGGCATATGCATTAATGCCTGAACAACATCGCAGAAAATTAGATGATAAAGCAATAAAATGTAATTTTGTTGGGTACAATTATGAAAGTAAAGGCTATCGTCTCTATCATCCACAGGCTAAACACATTCTGGTTAGCCGTGATGTTATTTTTGTGGAAGATGCTATTCAACCATTGCTTTCATGTACTAAGGAGACATTTTTTAGCTCCAAAGACATGTATGATACTTTGCTGCTCTTTTTACAGGTGGACAGTCTAGTGTTGGTTCTAATGAGGCAACTTCTTAGCCTTTGCACGTTTCAGGTGATGATGTAGATCATTCTATTTTTTATGCAGATTTACATGATGCACTTGTTGATGAGAGAGCTGATATTGAGTAGGCAAAAACTATGCCAAAATGGCTGGTGCAGACTTTGCATGATAGCAAATTAGATGCACCTCTTTCATATCCTACTCGATCAGGCTCACATGTGCCTCTTTTGCATCAGATTGCTATGTTATGGTTGCATCTAGTCTCTGTGATGAGAATGAGCCTGTTTCATTTGATGAAGCACAAAATTTAGAAAATTGGATGGCTTCTATGCAATCTGAATATGATGCTATAATGAAGAATGGTACATGGTCTTTGTCTGACTTGCTTCTGGCAAGAAGGCCATTGGCACTAAGTGGGTTTACAAGCTGAAGTGTAAGCGTGATGGAACAGTTGACAGGTATAGTCAGTTCTACAAGTTAGATTTCAGCAATTCAACTTGTTGTGTGTAGCTTGAGAAAGAAGATACAACTTTCTAGAAGAACATAGTCTAGGTTTTGAGTGCTAGGTTGCCAAAATTGCAAAATACAGAGAAATAGTGGTGTAGGTGAAGATGAAATTGATAGTAGATGCATGTTTTGTGCATATCTTGAGCTACACACCTTTGATTGAGGTGTTCTATATATTGTTACATAGACAAGAAAGAGTTTTTGAAGTTTGTTGAAGAGAAAAATTTGAAATTCAGATCTTATCATCCTTGAAACAACAAAACACAGAGCAGCATATTTTCACCATAAGAACCTAATTGCTTTTAGAGGTTCATTTTGCTTTGGAACTTCTTTGAGAGAGAATTTTTGTGTGTGAGCTCTTATTTTTAGAGCTTGATGACATTGTTCATGCTTAGTTTATAGGGGATACTTTGTCGAATTTTTTCTAGGATTCTTTCACATCTACTTGGTTAGTTTGGAGACTTGGTGAGCAGTCTTATGCTCATGGTTTTATATGCATGGTAGATGCATGTTTATGTAATAGGTTGTTCACATGGTTTCTTCTCCAACAAGATATTTATGATGTGAGTTATGCATATGGATATGTAGATGTGATCCTATTAGGGATAGAGTATTGTTTCTAGTCTCTTGTTACATTTCTAGTCTCTTGGATTTCCAACATGGTATCTTCTCGATTTGATGGCACTGACTTTTCGAGATGGAAAGCTCAGATGTGGCACATATTAGTTCGTACAGGGTTACACATGTATATGCATAGAGATGCACAAAGACCTCATGACATGTCCGACCACATATGGATGGATATGGATGCATTGGCCAGCTCCACTGTCTGATTACAGCTTGTGGATTCTATATATGAGTCTGTTATGGATGAGGAGACTGGTAGTGCATTATGGCAGAGACTACATGATATGTATGCGAGTCCATTGACTCATGTGAGACATAGATCACATCGACAACTTTGATGTTGGCATTGTGGTCATGAGGGCCATATTCAACGATGTTGCTTCAGGTAGATGTGACCATGATGTTAGAGATATGCACATGATGTAGGTCAAGTAGTGATTTCAGGAGAGTCTATGGCAGTTGACTATGCTAGTGATGGTGATATCACTTTCTCCTATGGTTCATCTTAGGATTCCTCATGTTCATTGGATAGCACACACATGGCTTGGTTGCTTGATACATTTGCCAATTTTCATGTTACTCCACATTGTGAGTGGTTTTGTCAATTCTCAGGTGAGAGTTGTGGATGTGTGCATTTGCCTGATAGTACGACATATGGCATTGAGGGTTTAGGAGGTGTATGCCTTATACTACCTAGTGGAGGATCACTTATACTCAGACATGTATGCTATGTGCCTTCATTCCCTATGAGCTTGATTTTAGTTAGCCAGTTACAGCAGAGCAGATGTTATGCATTCCTTGGTGAGCATCATTTTCAGTTGCAATTGGGATAGCTTATGCTTGTCAGAGGTTCTAGGATTCGGCACAAGTATTCACTATAGGCACTTCATGTGAGAGACAGTCTCGTCTCAGTGGGAGTTCAACCTTATGTGCAATGTGAGACTCATAATGTCTCATTTTTTCTACCTATAGATAGGTCTATTGACATTCATGATGCACATGTATGGCAGGATTCAGATGCTCAAATGGATGCACATGTAGAGCATGTTTCGGATGCTTATGTAGAGCATGATTTTATTGATCATATAGATGCTCTTATGGAGCACACCTTGGATGATCATTTGGATGCTTTAGAGCATGATGTGGATTCTCATGTAGAGCATTGTGATGATACTCAGTTAGAGTTTGATCATCAGTTTGATCTTGATGTTGATGTTGTGCAATTAGCTCATGTGGAGCATGATGATACACTTGGTGTGGTAGTGCAGGATAGCTCTTATGATACACAGTGTATGCCAGAGCATACTAGCTCTCATGGTGCACAACTAAACACATCCTTGGTTGAGAGGATGACTGATTTGGATGTTGAGGAGTTAGCAGTTATGCAGTCATTCTTGGATTCACTCATGCCAAATGTTGACAGAAATATGTCAGGACATGTTGCTCTTCATGATGATTCTTTGCATGCCTCGGATATAGGCACGGTTGACATGCTTAGTTTAGCTAGGATAGCGTAGGTTTCATCAGCATTTGGGAGTTTGATGTATGAGTTGTTATGCTCGAGACCAGATATTGTAGTTGTTATTGGAGCATATGCACTTGGAGTTGTCCATCATTCGATGATTGACACATCAGGTAGCAGAATATAGGGTGGCTTTTGAGGAAGAGGGACTTCATGTCCTTGATTACAAAATTCTGCACGATTTTGAGGATGGCTCAAACCTATACATGCATTCTTTGGGTGATCATCCCAGTCTATACATTGCTGAAGAATCTCTTGTACAATTTTTTTTCAATGAAATATAGTGCTATTTGATTATTATTTGGTAACAATCTTTCAACTTGAACAAAGTGTCAAAGTAAAGTTTTTTCTAACCCTTTATGTTGTAAGTCAGAAAGCTTTAATGGTGTTGTTTCTTTCAACCTTTCTGTAACTCAAAAGAGAACATCATGAAAACAATGATTTGGACATAGCTTTTTTACTTCTTTCATTGATAATGGTTCACCTTCTAATCCCTCTGGTTCTAAATAGTAGTGGAATAAAAATGTTAATTCTGATTATGTGAATTGAGCAATCTATTTAGACAAAATCCTTTGAGATTTAGCATGATCAAGGTCAATTTTCACATCTCACATTCTTGCCATGTTTTATTTTCAAGTCTACAAACCAAAAACATTACTTTTAAATCATTCAATCCACATCATTGAGATCATTAAATCCACAATAACTCAAATGAATCCACATCATTCAATCCAAATCATGGAGATGATTTAATCCACATGACTCAAATGAATCCACATCATTTACATCATTCAATCCACACAATTCAAATGAATTCACATAATTTAATCCACATAATTCAAATGAATTCACATCATTTAATCCACATAATTCAAATAAATCCACATCATTGACATCATTTAATCCACCAAATATATATGGATAGATCAATAGATAAATAGGTATATAAAAGATAGATAGATATGATGATAAATTTATATTCAATGTTAATATATGTTGTTCTACATAGCTGTTTGATGAACTCCTTATTATTTGAATATCCATTGCTACTGTGATCTCGTCTTCTCACATTCCATACATGTATGAGCAGACAAACTCTTCCAAAAACTTCTTCTTGTGCTTATTTATTTTACTTGCCATCTGTGCAAATATAAGAAATAGTCTATCAGATAAAATTTAAATTCTGATTATATTAAGTCTTTAAACACTAATCTAATTCATAAAAGAAATAATAAAAAATAAGATTCATAAATAAAATTATAGATACTTAAATACATTTTAAATACACATATAAATAGATAAATCAATAAGTATATGGATAGGTTGATCAATATATAGATAAATAAATGATAGATAGATGAATAATTGCATGGATAGATAATTGAATAGATAGACAAATATAGATAGAAAGACATATATATAGATAAATAAATGATAAATAGATTAATAATTGAATGGATGGATAATTGAATAGATAGATAAATATACATAGATAGATCTATATATAGATAAATAAATGATAGATAGATGAATAATTCAATGGATAGATAATTGAATAGATAGATAAATATAGATAGGTAGATCTATAGAATAAATGATAGATAGATGAAAAATTGAATGGATAGATAATTGAATAGATAGATGGATACATAGATAGATGACAAAGTGCATGGATAAATAGATGAATATATAGACAAATATATAGATAAATATAGATAGATAGGTAGATATGTAGATGAATAATTTCATGCTTAGAAATATGGATAGATAGTTAGATACATAGATTTATAATTAAATAGAAGTTTAATTATAATCTTGAAGTGAATCTATGAAACTATTAAGCTATAAGAGTCAAAGAATGAGACAATTATAATAGTTCATATACACTTCTTATACTATGTATGATTCTTTTCATATGAGTGTATACAACTATTGTGATAGATAGTCAAAGAATCAAACAATCACAATAGTTTCTATACATCCTATGACCCTACACTGTAATCATGCTCACACAAATCTAAGTGACTATTGTGAGAGTAAGAATTAAAGAATCAGAAAATCACAATAGTCCTTATACACTCCCTATTCTATTGAGAGAGTAGGGATCGAGGAGGCAATTAAAACAATCTCAATAGTTCTATTGCTCAGTCCTATACTCTTTTGATAATAAGATATAGTGAGTTTGACAATCATAGTAGTGGTTCATTTCAAATTTGATTCATCAAAGTATACAAGCAAGAAAAGCTTTTGCAAGTCAAGCATGTATATTGTTGATGATTAAAAGACATAAAACCAATCATGTAAATGCAAATCATACATATGTAAGGGACACATATGCGAATCATAACATATGCATGGCACACAATAAACATAACAATAAAATAGAAAATAAATGAAAAATAGATCAATGCCTGAATGATATGGTGAGGAATTTGTATGAGTGCTATGGTAGTAGTAGAGCTCCAACAAGTTGTTAGGAGGCATGTGCAAAATAAGATTATTTATCGAATGAAAAAAAAAATATTTTGCTTAGAAACAACTTTTGGATCAAAAGCGCTTTCGATTGAAAAGCTTTCAAACAAGAATAAATTGGTGTCCAATTTGTTATTCACATTCATTCGAAAATCCCCAAATAAACCTAATATATCTGGTATTTTTATATTATTTGGTTGAATAAATGCAACATAGGATAGAAGAAAACCAAGAATAAGCTATGGAAGATCAAAATACACTAGAAATGACATGATGAAGAAACTAATGACATGAGCTAAATTATGAAACGGAAACTTACATACAAAGTGTGGAGCTATAGCATCAAGGTGAATGCCTCCAATGAGTATGTCGATGAATGAGAAGAGGCAAAGAGATCTCCTTATATGGAGTAGGGGAAAGTGTACTCCTATGTGGGATAAATGGAGCTTGCATGAGCGCTTGTGAGAAACCCCTTGCATGTGGGATAAAGTGGATGCATGTGAATACAAAAGGGTAGAGCATGATATCTCAACACCCCCTTCCATGTGATGATCCATTTGTTTGTACTAAGGGGAACTAGTGGCACATGGTATCACTTAGTCCATTGAGTTTTTATATCTAAGGAAATATGGGATCCTTAGACATAGCTTGAAAATATGGCATCCAAATGTGGGACATATGGCATCCCTTGGTTTTAGATCCATGGACATATCGGATCCATGGTGGTAGGACATGGCATCCCTGAGATGTTGGTACATATGGGATCCCAAGACATATACTTGCATATTTGGGATTCAAGTGGTTTAATGGAGATCTAGGGACATATAGCATCCCTAGACATGTAGAAAGATTTACATCATGAAGTTGGAGGCGCTTTGGATCCATTTCCCTCCTTTGAGCATCTTAGATCCATTGTTGAGATCCTTTTCCTTCATCTTGATGTAGAATCCTTGATCGTCTTCTTTGAGTATTAGTCTTATTGTTTTTTACTTTGGGTATCATATGTTGCACATATTTGTGATGTATAAAGAGTGTACATGTGGCACATAGGCTTTGTGATAGAACTGACTTTAATGGCATTGGAAAGTTCCTACCTGCTTTAAGTGAAGGTGATGTCTAATCCCATTAAAAGAATCCATATGTGTATACATATAGTTTTTGGAATGAGATCAATAGAAAATGATGCATATGGCCTGTGCCCGAGTCACTTCATTTCATTCCCACTTTGCCCTCTTTCACATGTGAGAGATAGAGAGAAACTTCTTTAGTGGCATCTATGTAATAGGCATCATGTCATATACTTTAGAGAATACATGTTCAAGCCATAGGGAATGTCTTACTCTTTTAAAGAGAAATGTCTAGTCCCATACATGGGGCTTGAAGTGAGTTAGAGCTTTAGGAAAGTCTTGATATATATACATATTCTCATCATGAAATAACTATCAAACTTTGGCTATAAAGCATGAGAAGTCATGTGGACCTATAAACTTTTGAGTCCCAATAGATCACTTATCTTCATTTTGACCACATATGGTAGGCTTGGAATAAATTCTTGGAAAAGAAATAGCCCTTCATTTATACGGATGTCTTTTGATCACTTGGATTGGACCCATAGTTTTGATAAACCTCCATAAGATAACAAGATATGTTAGATGAACAACTTTCCAATAAATCACTTTAATGGGAAGGATGCAGTTATTACTTATGTCAATGGTGTAAACTTTTTAAATACATTACAAATATTATGAGGAAGTAAGCAATGAATTCATTGCAATCTACAACACAGGTCTTTCTTTGACACAACCATGTATCCTCCCCACTCTCTAATCCTCTATTTTGTCAAGTTCTACACTACATATGTTAGAACACATAACAGGGTTTCATGTGAGTACATACAAAGCATCTAAAAATGTGAAAGAAATACAATTAGTAGTAGTTAGAATGATCTTACCAAATCCCATTACAAGATAAGATGAGTTGTTGGTGCATGTGGTAGTATTCTTTGTAGGGTCAGGCTCAAGTGAATTGAAGAAACTACACTGTGAGGCAATATAATTGGTTGCCCCACTATCAAGGTACCAAACATATGAGTCTACTACATACATACACTAATGAGAAGATGCATCATAGCTACAAATAGTACTAAATGCCTATTCTTCATTTTTCACAAGATTAGCAGACTCTATTTTAGGTGTAGAGGCATCTACATTAACCATTCAAACCTCTTTCTTCTTTGCCTCTTTTGTAGCTAGTTTTGGACTTTTGTTTATGACATGATCATTTCCTTTAAAATATTTGCAAAAATGTTTTTGCTTTTGTATTTTCTTCTCATATTTGTCTTCCTTCTTCAATTCTATAGCATTAGAAGAATTTTGCTTACTAGTAGATGAGCTCCATTTACCTTTGCCCTTCTGACTGGCTAGGAAAGCTTGATATGCAACTCTTTGCTTTCATATCTAGAAGATCCAAAGAATAAGCATGAGGTCCAAACACATGATGACACAAGGAACCCTGTGGAGAAGATAGGGAATGTAAAGACTTCAAATGGTAATATGAATCTATTGAGCAGAGTTCTCTATGTACCAAGTATTACTAAAAGCCTATTAAGTGTAGGTTAGACTATGGACAAAGGTTTGTAGGTGAGGTTCACAAAGGATGGAGCCTATTGAGAGGATCCATATCAAGGTTTCAAGAGGATAGCCAAGGGAGAAAAAACAAGTAGATTGTTCACCTTTGAACTCCAAGACACTAATAACATAGCATTGTTCAATTATGGTACCCTAACCCTATCAAAACTAGAGATTTGGCATAAAAGATTGGATCACATTGGAGAAAGAGCCCTAAAAAACTCAGTCAAGATCAAAGTATGCTTGGACTATCCAATATTTCAAAGAGCCATCCATCTCAGGGTCAAGGTACTATGTACCATTTATATATGATTGTAGTAGATGGACCGTTCTTTACTTTATGAAGCATAATGATGAAGTGTTCTCATGTTTTAAGAAGTATCTAGCTCTTGTAGAAAACCAAACAGACAAAACCATAAAAAAACTAAGGCATGGAGGGGGAGAATACTTCTACCATAAATTTGACTCTTACTTTCAAGATAGAGGAATCAAGAGAGGGATAACCACCAGATACACACTTGAGTAGAATGGAGGAGCAAAGAGGAGGAATAGGACCATTGTGGAAGCAACAACATCCATGTTGAATGAGAAGAATCTACCCAATTACTTATGAGTAGAGGTAGTTACATACCTAATAAACAGGCTACCCTCAAAATCATTGGACAATATGAATGCTTATAAAGCTTGGAATGGAAGAAGATCAAGCTTGAATCATTGCATGATATTTGGGTTCATCGCATATGTACACATACCATCTCAAATCAAAGGAAAACTTGATCCTAAAGCAGAGAAATGTGTCTTTATAGGCTATGGTCTTAATCAAAAGGGTTATAGGCTATATAATCCTAGCATCAAAGGCTTCATAGTTAGTTTAGATGTAGTGCTTGATGAAAATAAATCATGGTTTGAAGATGATAACAAGAGATCAAGCTACTATATGATTTAGAAGAAGACTTTCCAACACTCCCAAGCAAGAATACACATACCCTTGAATCATCAAGTGACTCAAAAGATGACTAGAAGATCCCTAAGAAGGAAATCAACTCATGGAGCTCCAAGGGCATGGCCAAGGTGCAAGAGTTGAGGAATATTGCAGAATAATCTCAAGAAACCATGAGGAGATCTACAAGGGAAAAGAAGAAGCCAGAAAGGTATGGCTATGACACATCATTAGTAACTAAATAGCCTATCTATATAGCTCAAGATTTTAACTATGAGGAATCCTCATCTTATGAGGATGCCAAGAAGAAGCCAAAATAGATGATTTCTATGGAAGAAGAGATTGAATCCTTGCAGGAAATCAACACTTGGGAATTGGTTCCCAATACTCGTACCAATGAAGATCACACTGTGAAGAAAAGCTCTGATGGAAATTAACAGGTACAAGGCTAGACTTGTGGATAAAGGGTTTGCTTACACCCAAGGTATTGAATATGAGAAGACCTTCTCTCCTATGGAAAATATGCCAAAAATTAGAGTTTTTATGAGCATTGCAATTGCCAAAAATTGGAAGATCTATCAGATGGATGTGAAGAAAATGCATATCTTAATGGTTGGATATCTTAAGAGGTACCTATACATTGCTCAGCCCCCTGGGTTTGGAGACTCACATTGTCCTAAACATGTATGTAGATTAAGGAAGGCCTTATATGGATAAACCAAGGTCCAAGAGCTTGGAATTGTAGGCTTGTGACTTATTTGCAAGGTAAAGTGTTTGTAGCAAGCAAAGAAGATCTAACTCTTTATCAAGAGATCACATGGAGAAGTCATATAGCTTTGTGTATATGTAGATGAAATTACACTCACAGGTTATGATCCTACAGGTATTGGAAGGATTAAGCTACAAATGAAGGAATAATTCAATCTCAATGACTTAGGGAAACTCACTCACTTCCTTGGATCATACAAAGAAGGATATGTGTCTTACTCAGAAGAAGTACATTAAGGACATGCTATCCAAGTTCAAAATGGAGAATGCTAAGCTTGCAGTTATACCCATGTAGGTAAGTTCAAAGTTAAGTGCTCATGTACGTGATTTAATTGAAGATGTGACAAGCTATCAAAGCTATGTGGGAAGTTTAAACTATGCTACTCCCAGTAGAGTAGAGATATGTTATAGTGTAAGTGTTTTGAGACAGTTTATACACACCCAAGAAGCCACACATGGAAGCAACTAAAAGGATTCTCAAATATTTGAAAGGAACAATAAATGAAGATCTACTCTACCCATACACATCGGGTGTTCATATAAAGATATTCTCTAATGCCTATTGGGCAAGATCAAAAGATGACAGAAGGAGTACTTCATGATATCTTACATTTGCAAGTACAAAGCTCATATGTTGGTCATCCAAGAGGAAAACCACTATTGCTCTTTCATTTAGAGAGGCTGAATATAGAGGCTTGGCAAATGCAACCCAAGAAGCCATGTAGATTAAGACATTATACTCAAATTTGGGAGTGGTGAAATCTACTCCCCATATTTTTGGGGACAACATAAGTTCTTTGAATTTTGTAGCTAATTCAATTTATCATGCTAGACGAAACATATTGTGTTTGATTCTCATTAGGTTAGAGAGAATATTACAAGCAAAGAAATTGAACTCTCATATGTATCCACTCAACAACAATGTGCAAACATGATGACCAAAGCCTTGGATGGAGCGAAGCTAAGTAGGCTCAAAGCAATTATTAGAATCAGGAATTTTTAAAGGCTTGAAGACTCAAGCACCTTAGGCTTGAGGAGGAGTTTTTGGTGCATATGGAAAGCCTAAATGCTTGAACTTATGCATATGATTTCATAAGAGCATTGAGTTAAAACCTTCTACATATACATGCATTAGTTGATTGAGTTCTAAGGTTAAATTCATGCATTAATTTTACCCAATGTAAAAGAGTGATTGAGAGAGAATCTCATGGATATATTTGGGGCCAAATCCCATGATCATATTTGAATTCAAAATTCAAAAGAACTCCTAAAATCATGGAACACTTTTAGATAGATCCAACCAACAATCATCTCAAGGAAAGTGTATATATACATTGCCACTTAGTCATGGGTACATGAGTGGAAGATCGCAATCTTTTGAATGAATATTGTACTTAACTCAAAGATCTGGATTGCTCCAACCATTATTTCTAACATATCTTACTTAACAATACATTTAATGCACATTTCATTGGTTACATTCCTCTCTCTTCACTATGATAGAACACTACTTGAAGTTTTTCATCTTGTGTAGTTCATTGGAGAAAGTATATGATCTTATTGCCTGATTTATCTATTGAAGTAATTAAGACTCTTGTGAGTGTGTCTACAAAAGTTAATGCACATTTCATTGGCTACATTGCTCTCTCTTCACTATGATAGTACACTACTTGAAGTTTGTCATCTTGTCTAGTCCATTGCACAAAGTATATGATCTTATTGCTTGATTTATCTATTGAAGTAATTAAGACTCTTGTGAGTGTGTCTACAAAGTTTCATGTTCATTGGAATTGTATACATTGTGATATGAATAGATCTATATGGCTATGTATGTGCATCTTTATCCTCTTGAATAGTCAAGATCACCCCCTAATGTCTTATGCATATTGATCTTAGAGTAGTCCTAAATTCATGAAATAACTTGTAATAGGTCATTCAATTCATTTGAATGTGTGCAAAAGGTCTTGGGTCAATTCCAACCATGTTGTGCACTCTGAGCATAACTCCGAGTATCTTCTTCCATAAATAGAAGGTTTCTCTACTTGAGGGATACTCTGAAGTCATCTATTTTGTCATAAAATGTTTAGATTCATGTTCCAAGGTATCATAATGGTATTAGTGCATTGAAAGCTCAAGGATTTTACTAAAGGTTCGTAGAGTTACTTAGGCTATTCTAGATCAGGTTTTTGTTAGGACCCTCTCATCTCTGTGTATTTCCCATCACTCCTCACACTGATGATGCTTGCTATGTTTGCTCTATTTGCTTCACTTATGTTTGTGCTTGTGTTTCTATTTATACCCCTTCTTTTGATGCTATTTCACGAGCAATCTCATCACTTCATTCCATGCACTTGATGTTGGAAATTATGTACAATCTACAATTGGAGGATTTATGGTGTCAAGAACATCAAAGATCTCTTATGTTTTGTTATGAGCTTTCGACCCTACAACATTTGCATAATCTGCTCTCTTTCTCTGTTCTCCCATGATGGATTCCATCGTTTGATCCCTTGTGTTTACAACAACTTCAACATCCATGCTCACATGGATGGATTGAGTCAGATATAGTAAAATGACTTGAGAGACTCACTTGTATACATTAAAAAAAAAAGGTGACTTAAAGAAAATGGTTTCAATTATTATATTTATTTATAACTTTACACCAAAGTTTGTGATTCTTCTTGGGGGAGCCATCATGAACCTTTTTAGCAAGGTTTTTTTTTTATCTAATGTTGTATACAAGCCCTTGCACAAGATTATATGTATGTCATAGATCGAGTACTTTGATGTTATTTTCATAAATGTTCTCTATAAAGATAGATTACCATGTGCTCTTTATCTCTTGTATCCACCAATTGTTTTGTAAAACCATCTAAACATCTCATGAGAGCGTTGGTCCTATGGTTTCCTCCTCCATGTCTTGTATTCTTAAAATATACAAATTTCACTTGATAATGAGACCTCTCCATCCCTTACGTGCTCCATAATGCGAGTGACCTATATTTATCCAAAACTTAAGATCCATGGGTATACGAAATGTATTGCAAATGAGTTATATTTAAACAATAAATCTTAGACCATATACACCTTTGTGTAGAGAGAGGATGTTATCGGATATAGCATCTATTATAGATTTCATACCATAGATATTCGAATCGCATTAACTAGTGGTGTTGAATCTATACATGCATTTTAGATTCTTACTTCCATTCGTCCAACTTGGATATTTAGACATTGATGAATGGTTTCTAAGAGAGTCTCTCCTCCATAGAAGCGGAAGACGTTTTGAAGATCCAGATTATCTTTTTCAAAGGATGTTTCTACCAAATTTCTAGAACCATAAATGGATCATATCCTTCTACATCACAACACTCAACCATATGTTTCTCATTCATTTATATGTCAAGACTTGACAAAATTTTCATCCAATGAATATGGTTCAAATTCTTTCTGATTGAAGACTAGCCACATATGTTGGATCCTCAACAAGTATAGGCATTGTCTTGTGTATACCTTATTTTCTACTTCATTGTCTTTCAACCTCTCTTATGTCTATGTTACATAACGATAGTGTCTTCATTCATCTAAGAGGAATCCTCTTAACGCACACTATGTACAGAATCATCTCTTCATCCTTTTGAAGGGCATTCCATTATAGTGGAGCGGTTTCCCTAAAGAGAAATTCTTTAGGTTTCTCTTGGTGGTTACTCAGTGTTGTAGGTATAAGGAGGTACATCCCCAATCTTGAACCTCTTTCAACTAACACATGAAAGGAATTCCTTAGATCATTAAATAGTTTCCCACGTTTTCAAACTAATAGGTAGCCACTATGTGCTCAATTTCTTTCCACAATTTGTGAGAACAATTCCTTCTACTATTACATGAGGATGCTCTACATGATCATTGGTTAGTTTTAATTTCATCCATGTGGGATTCAGAGTAGATTTTCCCCATTTCTCCCATAATTCTTTAGTAGCCATCATAACCCCTTCACCTTATTCTAGTATGGTATTGTTCATGTAATCATTGTAAAAGATGAAAAAACATGCGTTTCCCTTGTCCCCTTCACTAAAATCCCTAGTTTTTCCAAGAGGATTTGCTTTAGACTTAATCTTGCTTGGGTGGAAGTGGTCTCTAATTGTTTTCATTGTGTGATTTCACTCATTGAGCCAGCTTATCTCAAAGGTGAGTTTTGACTTTTAATCATTCATCCAAAGTGAGCTTACATCAAATCTTTGCCTTTATGGGCTCTTATACAGTAATTGGATTATTTCTACTATCTTTGATACATCTTTGTCTCATCATTCGTGCTCTCTTGTATTCTGCATTAGCTTCATAATCTCCCATTTAATTTTGAAAAGTTTGAGGACTGAATTTCTTGCCACAAATACTCTAATTTTGAGCATCATCATAACAATATGCTTCAAAAGGAATCTCATAACTCTTCCCATAAATATTTTAGGAATTGGAAATTTGGCCTATTGCTCCTTCTTTCATCTAGTTTCGTGAACTCTTTTCAAGAGTTCTAGAGGCCAACTTTCTTCCATGTTTGGCATGGTTTTCTCAATCTCTATTTCCATTTTTGGTGCTCTATGTATGTGAGGAGTTTCCTTAAAAGATCTAGTATTGACTAGAGGTGGATCCTTAGATGCCATCCTTTGACCTAGAACTGAGTTTTTGGTGCCTCTAAAGAAAAGACAATGAATTTTCTTAGAACTTAGTTGTCCAGATTCTGAGAAGATCTCAAAAAAATTATTCGATGATCACAACCAATTAAGAAAAGCTCTATTTAATGTTGATATATCACTATACCTCACTAGTGGGGAACATATTCAAAGATTAGAAGCCACTCTATGGAAAGAAAATGAGACCTTAAAGCTCAACTTGCTTCCCAGATAGAGGAACTGAAGATATTATAGACTTCTATGATCATACACACTCCCACACCACAAGACACGTGGCCTACAAACACACTAATGGATCGTATACCTAAAACGCCACAAGAACATTAAGAAGAAGAAGAAGAGGATAACACATCCATACCATGGATGCCAATAGAGGAACAAGACCCCAGGCTTCATGAAGACCATGTGAAACAAGCTAAGTGATAGTTTAAGGGACAAGTGGAAAATGATTATATAAAATGTATGAATGATTTCAAGAAAAAGTAGCCTTGATCCAAAGATAATGAGATGCATGGGTAAGATTCATAAGGCAGATTTGGTATCACAATGGTTGTCTACCTATGGATAGATTTATGCAAAGGCACAAGGGTATATAAAGGCTAAGATCAGCATGGCAGCAGAAGATGTATGTATGTTAGGCTATGATCGTGCCAAAAATCTTACAAAGAAGGACATTGTCTCAAGCAACCCAACATGGACACAACATTATCTGGGGTTCAATCTAGGCATAGATTATGTGTGGAATATCATGTGCTCTTACACAATGTTCACAAGACCTACACAATGTTCACAAGAAGGAGGCCTTGGCCTCAATCTAACATCATGAGAGTACAGTCTCCCTCCACTAAATTTTGGCTAAGCTACCTTGCCATGGTGCCCCAGGGAAAATGTACTAAGTGTAAAACATATGTTTAGTAATATCGAATTTTGGTAGATAGAAGCATAGAATTTACCATGACCATCTTGTCAAATGTTGGTCAAAATTGTGGAAATTATTAGGGTATGCTTGATAACTTTTAATATTGACACCACACCACAAATTCCTTCACCTAGATTTCAATATGACATAGATCTACTACTTTTTGGCTTTTGCCAAACAATACCACTTAGTTTTATATTAGCTTATTCTAATAGGTGTGAGTGTCTATTTAGCCATCATATTCAAACATGAAGAGGCTTTTCATGCTAGTTTTTGGGAATGAAATTCATGATTCTTTTGTAAAATACCAAGAGTTTTATCCTTGTGATTAACTACTATGCCCTTAAGAATAAAGAAGCTCGAAATGATCCCCAAAACGTTAGGAGCAAAGAATGTGCATGTGTAGAACATCTAATGTTTTGAGCATGAAAGCATAATCGTAGGAATGAAGTAGCACATGAAGCTTCCAATCAATTGTGATCCCAACATTGAACTCGTGTGATAGGGATGCACCACGTTGGAATTAAGATAGCTTCAAGACAACACTCTCTCAATAGAAAACCAAGATTTGGATGACACATGGTACTCTGCACACACCTCCATAATACACAAAAACTACACAATAAACTAAGACACCAAACTCACATTTCCTAGGTTTTACAAATATGGTTGAGCTTAGAGTCTATGGTTTAATAGGTCACTATATGTTTTATTAAAGAACATATACAAAAATGTATGATGGTCATTTGGACTTTCACATGGACACTAATGGCAACAATCTTCCAGAGTATGAACCTTCTCAAGAACAATGTGCTCAATGGCTAAGCGATCTCTAATGAAGTGATACTTCACCTCAATGTGCTTGTTCATTGCATAAAAAGTTGGATTCTTAGCCAAAGCAATGCCACTTTGAATATCATTGAGCAAACAAGGTACATGATGAGGTAGACCCATATCACAAGTAAGACGAGAAAGCTGCAATGTTTCCTTGTTGGAGCAAGTCTATGACAAGCCTAAGTATTGGCTTGAGTCTCACAAAGTCTTAGAAGAAGCTTTAAAAACAAGACTATGTAAAGTTCACTTGTGAACTACCTCTTGTAACTTTTGAAGAGTTTACTTAATGTAAAAGTAAGAGAATCTTAAGTGGTTGAGTCCACATGATCAAGAATGGAAAGAGGAGCCACGAATTCGTGATTTGTGGTAGGTAGAGAATCAAATCAATCATTGATTGAATGGAGAGTGATTGAGGGAAGTTAGCCTCCCAAACTCAACTATAAATAGATGGCAGTTTTAGTCGTGGTTAGAGAGACCTATGTGAAGACCTCCAAGAGCTGAGCTTTATGCCATATCAAGGTGTGATTACAAGGCACACATATGTATCAGTAAGTCATTGTATTGTACAAGCAATATACTTTCATTTTCATGATTATTTGAGTTCATCTTTCCATGTTCTTGTGAAGTGTACTACTCACTGCCATTACTCTCAGTTTTTCTCAGTCAGCTTGCAGAGATGTGTTCTCTGAGCTTGGTGCATCATTTTCAGTGATTTAACTTGGTAAAGTTAGCTCTATAAGTCTACTATATGCTCATAAATTTTCATGTCATTTGGATGTTGCAATCTTCAGTTATGTTCATTTGAAGTCAACAGGGTCTGTTCATCTTCACTTCTCTGTCAGGTACCCGACTTTTTCACTCATCTTGTCAGAGCCATTGCTCAGTGGTTAATTATCCAAATTCAGTGATTTAAAGCTTGTTGGATTCCAATTACTGTCTACTATAACCATACAAATTTTCATAATCATTGGATTCCTACATTTTGATTTATGTTGATTTTTCTGCTCACTGGTCTATTTCTGTAGCAGCCCGTGAAAATCGGGATGATGTCATCACTTGTTAAAACTCATTCTCAGTGTGTGGTTCATTATTTTTGATGAGATTACTCTTGAAAGTTAGCTCTTTAAGTTGCCTAGACTTCCCCAAGAGGAATTGAGCTAATTGCTGCTGTGATCAGAGAATTATGTAAAACACTGGACAGGTGTATGAACCAAGAATAGCAAGTTTTCACCTCTGAGCTAACTCCAACTTATCTGTTTTGATCTATCTTTTTGAGAGTGATCTTCCAAGGTACATAGGGTGTCTAATATATCCATTGGCAAGCTAAAAGGGCCCACCATCTACTCCTGGAGTTCAATTGGCTGGTGTAGATCAAGGTTTTTGCAACACCTCTTCATCTTCAAGCACATACCTATCCATCTCTTCACAGTGGTATCAGAGCAAGGTTGGACAACATGGCAGATGGATTTCCTTCATCAATTGACAAATTGGACAGAGGTAACTACTCAGCTTGGTCATTAAGGATGGAAGCTTATCTCCAAGGTAGAAGTTTATATGGTTATGTGGCTGGAGATAAAGTTATGCCAAGTTTCAGGAACAAAAGTCAACCAACACAAGAAGAGCAAGAAAGATTGAGCACATGGTGCTCCAAGGATGCACTTGCAAGGTCTTATCTCCTCAACTCTATCTCAGATTTTTTGTTGCCTCACATTAGAAGTTGTAAGACATCTCAGGAAGTGTGGGATGCACTTGAAGCTTTCTTTTCTTCAAGTACCAAAGCTAGGAAGCATCAACTATGGCTGGATTTCACAACTCTCAAGAAGGCTCCCAAACAAAATGTGACTGATTTTGTCACAAAGCTCAAGGACATAGCGGATCAGTTGGGAAGCATTGGAGAGGTAATAGATGAAGAGCAAATTTTAAGGCAGGTCATCAATGGTTTGAAGGCAGATGATAAGTGGGAAGCATTCACCACAGCTATGGATTTGTACATGGACATGCATGTACCTGATTTCAACACACTCATTGGACAACTACTTACTCAAGAGGCAAAGCTTATAAAAAATGGAGAAAGCTCTAAAGGTAATCAATCTTCAGCTTTATACACGGATAAAAGCAAGTCTAAAGATAACAAAGGGAAGGCAAAGAAAGTGGATGATGAAGCAGGTACATATCAAGCTAACTATGCAGGTAGAGGAAGACATGGCAGAGGTAGAGGAAGAGGAGGTAGACAAGGCAGGGGGAGATCCCAAGACTCCAACTCATGTTCTATTTGTGGATTAACTAATCATACAACTGAAAATTGCTTTAGGAATTCCAGGAATCAAAGAGGCAGAGGATACAATAGAGGAAGTTATGGCTACTCAAGAGGAAGGTTCAACAACTACCATGGCAACTACAACAACTACAATCATTCAAACTATCAAGGAGGCTACAAAGGAAGGAGAGACTACAATAACTACACAGAAGACTCAAACAAAGAGGATTCATTATTGATCATGAACATGGCTATGCCACAAGGTAAATCTGATGAGCATGTTTTCTACATAGATTCAGGTTGTTCAAATCATGTGGCAGGAAATGTGGCACTCCTATCAGATTTAGAAGATCCAAGGAATAAGCATGAGGTACAAACAGGAGATGATACAAAACATCCTGTGGAGAAAATAGGCAATGTCAAAGCACCTGATGGAAACATCAACCTACTCAGTAAGGTACTCTATGTCCCTACCATTACAAAGAATTTGATAAGTGTTGGGCAGATAGTAGAGAAAGGGTTGCAAGTCAGGTTCACAAAAGCAGGAGCATTTGTTGAAGATCCAAGTCAAGGATTCAAAAGAATTGCAAAAGGTGAAAAGACAGGTAGATTGTTCACATTTGAATTACAGGACACTAGAAACATTGCTCTCTTTAATTATGGTAGTCAGACACTCACAGAATTGGAAGTATGGCACAAAAGGTTAGCACATATTGGTGAAAGGTCATTAAAGCAAATCTGCAGGGACCAAAGTGTACTTGGACTTCCTAATTTGTCAAAACAACATATGATTTATAAGTGCAGTGCATGTCAATTTGGAAAGTCTCACAGGTTACCATTCATGAAGAAAGGTTATATGCATGGAGATCTCTTGGAGTTGGTTCATACAGATGTATGGGGACCTAAAGCAAGGAAGCTTCAATCTCTGGATCAAGGTATTATGTTTCCTTTATTGATGATTGCAGCAGATGGACTATCCTATTCTTTATGAAACACAAAGATGAAGTTTTTTCATGTTTCAAAAGATATTTGGCTCTTGTGGAGAATCAAACAGGTAAATCACTAAAAAGGCTAAGGTCAGATGGAGGGGGAGAATATTTCTCCCATGAGTTTGATTCTTTTCTTCAAGAAAGAGGAATCAAAAGAGAGGTAACCACAAGGTACACTCCTGAGCAAAATGGAGTGGCAGAAAGGAGGAATAGGACAATTGTTGAAGCTGCAAGGTCTATGTTAAGTGAAAAGCATTTACCTAATTACTTATGGGTTGAGGCTGTATCTACAGCCACTTACTTGATTAACAGGTTGCCTTCAAAATCCCTTGATGGGATGACTCCATATGAGGCTTGGAATGGAAGAAGACCAAGCTTAGATCATTGTAAAATTTTTGGATGTATTGCTTTTGCTCATGTTCCTTCACAGGTTAGAGGCAAGATGGATCCAAAGGCAGAAAGGTGTGTATTTATTGGATATGACAACAATCAAAAGGGCTACAGGTTATACAACCCTACCAACAAAGGATTCTTGGTAAGCAGAGATGTAGTTTTTGATGAGAACAATTCATGGTATGAAGATTCATGCAGGAAGATCAATTTACCATATGATCTTGAAGAAGATTTTCCAAAGCTTGGTAGAGAACAATCAAAGATTGAAGAAGAAGACACCTCAGAGGATGATGAAGAATCTCACATGGAAAAGATCAAAGCATGGAAGTCTAAAGGTAAAGCAAAATTGCAGGAACTTTGACATGAAGCAGAATCATCACATCATGGCCTAAGAAGATCTATGAGGGAAAAGAAAAAACCAGAAAGGTATGGGTTTGACACCTCATTAGTAACTAAACATTCTATCTACATAGCACAGGACATAAACCAAGAGGAGCCATCATCATTTGAAGAGGCCAAAGCAAAAACAAAATGGAAGCATGCAATGAAGGAAGAGATTGAAGCACTTGAGGAAAACAACACTTGGGATTTGGTGCCCAAGACTTCATCCATGAAGGTAATAGGCTCAAGATGGGTCTATAAACTCAAGAAGAATTCTGATGGTTCAATTAACAGGTATAAGGCAAGGCTTGTGGCAAAAGGCTTTGCACAAACTCAGGGAATTGATTATGAGGAGACTTTCTCTCCTGTGGCAAAGATGCCTACTATTAGGGTTTTGCTTAGTATTGCCTCTTCCAAGAATTGGAAGATACTTCAACTAGATGTAAAGAATGCATTCTTGAATGGTTGGATAACAGAAGAGGTATATATGGCACAACCACCTGGTTTTGAGAATCAAGTTTATCCTGATTATGTGTGTAAACTTAACAAAGCATTGTATGGTCTCAAGCAAGCTCCAAGAGCTTGGAATTTCAGGCTTGTTTCATTCTTGCAGGACAAAGGCTTTCAACCAAGCAAGGCAGATCCTTCACTCTTTATTAAAAAGAGTAATTCCGAGGTCATCTACCTATGTGTATATGTAGATGATATTATATTGACAGGAAATGATGCAGATGGTATGAAGAAGATCAAAGATCAGATGAGAGAAGAGTTCAAGATAAGTGATTTGGGTTCACTTACCTACTTCCTAGGTTTGGAAGTTGTCTACAAAGATCATGGTTTGTTTCTCACTCAAAGAAAGTACATTAAGGACATGTTGGCAAAATTCAAGATGCAAGATTGTAAGATTGCAGGTACTCCAATGGAGGTCAATCACAAATTGAGCTCACATGAAGGTGAACTCATAGAGGACATCACATCATATCAAAGTCTAGTGGGTAGTCTCAACTATGCCACATTGACAAGAGTAGATATATGTTACAGTGTGAGTGTGCTAAGCCAATTTATGCACACACCAAGGAAACCACATATGGATGCTGCCAAAAGGATTCTCAAGTATCTCAAAGGAACCATAAATGAAGGACTTTATTATCCTTATGTATCTGATTTAGGTTTGAAGCTATTTTCTGATGCAGATTGGGCTGGCTCCAAGGAAGATAGAAGGAGCACTTCAGGTTATCTTACCTTTGCAGGTTCAAAGCTTATTTCATGGTCATCCAAGAAGCAACCCACAGTTGCTCTCTCTTCTACTGAAGCTGAATATAGAGGTCTTGCCATAGCTACACAAGAAGCTATGTGGATGAAGACATTATTCAAAGATCTTGGATTGGAGTTTGGAACTCCAACTATTTTTGGTGACAATATGAGTTCTATTCACTTGGCTGCTAATCCTATTTTTCATGCAAGGACTAAACATATTGAAGTTCATTATCACTATGTACGAGAGAAGGTTCTAAGCAAAGAGATTCAAATATCATATGTGTCCACTCATCAACAATGTGCAGATATTCTAACCAAAGCATTGGATGGTACAAAGCTTTGCAAATTCAAGGCTATGATAGGTTTGCAGGTGATCTTGGAAGATTGAAGACCTCAAGCATACTTGGCTTGAGGGGGAGCTGTTGGAGCAAGTCTATGACAAGCCTAAGTATTGGCTTGAGTCTCACAAAGTCTTAGAAGAAGCTTTAAAAACAAGACTATGTAAAGTTCACTTGTGAACTACCTCTTGTAACTTTTGAAGAGTTTACTTAATGTAAAAGTAAGAGAATCTTAAGTGGTTGAGTCCACATGATCAAGAATGGAAAGAGGAGCCACAAATTCGTGATTTGTGGTAGGTAGAGAATCAAATCAATCATTGATTGAATGGAGAGTGATTGAGGGAAGTTAGCCTCCCAAACTCAACTATAAATAGATGGCAGTTTTAGTCGTGGTTAGAGAGACCTATGTGAAGACCTCCAAGAGCTAAGCTTTATGCCATATCAAGGTGTGATTACAAGGCACACATATGTATCAGTAAGTCATTGTATTGTACAAGCAATATACTTTCATTTTCATGATTATTTGAGTTCATCTTTCCATGTTCTTGTGAAGTGTACTACTCACTGCCATTACTCTCAGTTTTTCTCAGTCAGCTTGCAGAGATGTTTTCTCTGAGCTTGGTGCATCATTTTCAGTGATTTAACTTGGTAAAGTTAGCTCTATAAGTCTACTATATGCTCATAAATTTTCATGTCATTTGGATGTTGCAATCTTCAGTTATGTTCATTTGAAGTCAACAGGGTTTGTTCATCTTCACCTCTCTGTCAGGTACCCGACTTTTTTACTCATCTTGTCAGAGCCATTGCTCAGTGGTTACTTATTCAAATTCAGTTATTTAAAGCTTGTTGGATTCAACTTACTGTCTAGTATAACCATACAAATTTTCATAATCATTGGATTCCTACATTTTGAGTTATGTTGATTTTTCTGCTCACTGGTCTATTTCTGTAGCAGCCCGTGAAAATCGGGATGATGTCATCACTTGTTAAAACTCATTCTCAGTGTGTGGTTCATTTTTTTTGATGAGATTACTCTTGAAAGTTAGCTCTTTAAGTTGCCTAGACTTCCCCAAGAGGAATTGAGCTAATTGCTGTTGTGATCAGAGAATTATGTAAAACACTGGACAGGTGTATGAACCAAGAATAGCAAGTTTTCACCTCTGAGCTAACTCCAACTTATCTGTTTTGATCTATCTTTTTGAGAGTGATCTTCCAAGGTACATAGGGTGTCTAATACATCCATTGGCAAGCTAAAAGGGCCCACCATCTACTCCTGGAGTTCAATTGGCTGGTGTAGATCAAGGTTTTTGCAACACCTCTTCATCTTCAAGCACATACCTATCCATCTCTTCACATTCCTTACATGCCACACTAGCTTCAACATACTCTACTTCTGTAGTGGAAACAACTACACATTCTTGAAGATGAGATCTCCAAGAGATAGCACCTCAAGCAAAGTGAAAAATGTACCCTAATGTAGACTTTTCATTGCATACACAACTAGCATAATTAGAATCTATGTGACCAATAATGGATGCCTATCACCTAACCAAGCATAGAAACTTCTCCTTGGTGCCACTCAGATATCTCAAAATCATCTTAATGACTTCCCAATTCTTATTTCTAAGATTAGAAATATATCTTCTCACAACTCCCACTGTAATTGCAATGTTTGGCCTTGTAGCTACCATAGCATACATAAGATAGCCAACATTAGAGTGATAAGGTATTTTGATCATGAATTCCTTTTTTGCATTTGATTTGGGGCAATAATCTTTCTCAACTTCACATATGTAGATAAAGTTGTACTCAATGCCCTTCCACCCTACATATTGAACGTCTGAAGTACTTTGGATATGTGCTCGCATATGCATCTATTACCCCTATCATGAGCAATTTACATGCTAAGAATATGTTTGGCATCCCCCAAATCCTTCATATCAAATGTCTCACTATTCTTGAGCAATGATAAGTCATCAAAGGACCTCCAACAATCAACATATCATTGACATAAAGTATCAAGCATATCAAGCTTCCATCTAAGCACCCTTAGTGTCAAGAAAATGGTCCTCATTGCTTCAAAGATAGCCTTGAGACTTCATGAGATCATCAAAATTTTGGTACCATTGTCAAGGAGACTGTTTAAGTCCATATAAAAAATCTTCTTCAACTTAAAAACTACACCCTCTTTGCTAAAACTACATAACCCTTTGGTTGTTCCATATACATCTCTCATGTAAGATCTCCATGCAAGAAAGTAGTTTTCACATCCATTTGGATTGGCTCTAAGTCCTCCACTGCAACAAATACAAAGAACATGTGTATTGATCTTAACCATTAGAGAGAAGCTTTCCTCAAAATGGACACCATATTGTTGCTTAAAATGCTTTGCAACTAGTTGTGCTTTATACTTTGGAGAAGCACTATTTAATGTGAATCGTAGCTTATATATTGTTGCGCAGGAAAGAAGCAAAGAAAAGCAGGCCCCAAAAATTTTCAAATTATAGGCACAATTTTCTTCTTCAAGTCTTTATGAAAGACATCATGAGCCATGTAAATGCACGAGGGGAGTCCTATAGATGCATAAATTCCAAATGTTGTAACATAATCCTTGTAACATAGTAGGAATTTAGTATTTTCCAATAAAAGTTCTGGTCTCTTGTGTAAAAGGACCATTTTTAGGGCACATGTATATAAGTCACTTGATGACTCTTTGTAAGGACTTTTGCCATTGAGTAATCAAGCTAAATTTTCAAATTTGTCTCTTCTCTACTGAGTATCTTCTTCTCCAAGATCTTGAGTCTGTGTTTCATGCTTGAAATGTGTGTTTAGTAGTGTTGTCTACCCCATCCCCTCCTATTTCATGATTGTAATGCATGTGTGAAGCTTGGTGAGCTGTGGACCTAAAGTAGTGTTTCCTACCATTCACTATTTTGCTCATACCTTGAAGCACATTTTTCAGATTCGACTGAAATGATTAGATGCGTCTTGTTGAGCTTCGAAAGGAACCCACTATTGACCATATTCGGAGTTCTGAGCTGAGAGAAAAGTCCAAATTTGTGCTTAATATTGTTGCTCGTGGCATGCATTTTTAGAGGATTAGGGAATAGGAGAGGTAGTAAACTGAGTTACCTTCATTATAGCATTGTCACTTCACATACTGTCATGTGTGCACACGTCTTCATGCACTTGATATATCTTATTTTAGGGATTGATAATTAAATGTGTATTACTCCACCACTATACGCACTTGTGGGGCCATTGAGGTGTAGTCTCAGTTGACACAAGTCCCTAAGGCTCTACAACTTAGGTACACACGTTTTTGGTGTCGTTGCCAAGGAACTAGTCCAATCAAGGTGCCTGAGTCATGTGAGTAGAAGTAATTTCAGTTAGTGGCAAGTCACAAAGCACTTTTGCACTTGTTACTTCACACTCTAGTGGTGTGTGTAAAGAGTTGGTAGAGTTAGGAGTGAGGGAGTGAGAAAGAGTTAGGGTTTAGGGAAGAGAGGTAGGATTACGATAGGTAGGTTACCACCAAAAATTCAAAAAAAAAAAGAGGAAAAAGAAGAAAAAAATCGGTTTTCTTTAGTTCAGGCCCTTGGTCACCCAAGGTCCTAAAATACAAAATCATTTTAGTCTCCAATCACTTTTTTTAAGCAAGTATCGTGGACAAGCAGCAAGTGGTATCGTGGGTGTGGTATTACAAAAAACACAGAGATCAGCAATCATTTGAGAGTGAGCACTTGAAGACATACTTCATTGTGCAACTCTTTGATAAGCACTAGAACACTCACAAACATGACACTACACAATAATGGTATTGTAGGGTAGCATAAAAGGGTTGGAGTGAGAGTGGTCACCAACAATGGGTTGAAGGAGAAGAGGAGAGTGTGAGGCACATTTTGCATAAAATATTTTCAAAGTTAGACCATATTTAGCTATAGTATCATGATCGGTTGAGTCTCGGATCCCGATACTAGAATTCCCTTGTATCACGATACTCGCCAAGTATCGTGTATCGTGTATAGTCTCCTTGAGTATCGTGATATCATCTAGGTATCATGTATCACCAAGTTAAGATATTGCATATCACCTAATTCTAGTAGTATCGTATCGTCTAAAGAAGTATCATGTATCATGACAAAAGAGGTTTCATGTATCATCTCACATTGAGTATCATGATCAAAGAGTATCGTATCATAAGCATAGTGGTATCGTGTATCGCAAAAAGGTGGTATCACCTCAGAGGTATCATGTATCGCTAAGTCTAAAAGTATCGTATCATGAGAATTGACATTGTGTACCATCAAAAAAGTGGTATCATGTATCACCACAAAGTGGTATCACATATCATGGGCCAGGTAGTATCGTATCATCAAGGTCAATATCGTGATCATGTGGGTGTGGTATTGCCCCAAGAGGTATCCTATATCATGGGAAACCAAAATAGCCTGGAAGAGAAAAGTGACAGAAAACAAAAAAGTGGGAGAAGCCAAGAAAGCCACTAGAGCTTAGAGAAGACCTAGGAAATAAGTGGTGAATGAACTTGAGATCCGGACGAGTGTTAAGCAGTCGAAGAAGTTTCATCTCATATGCGGGAAGTGCAGCGCAACCAAGCCATCACTCTATCTACTCTAACACATCCAATGACTCAGAGGAGGAAAAACTCATGGCATCTAAGGACATGCATAGTTTAGTACCTAGGGGAGGTTTTATGTCTATTATGGAAGGAGAATATCCGACCTCCCTACAATACGTGTCCACTAACTTATAAGGAATACCCATCTACCTCGACAACCTAAATAGGTCAGTAGCAAGAATGATAAACACTATGGAATCAAAAATAGTTCCTAGACCATCTATCAAGTATGAGGGTGGTGTTTACATGGACAAGATGGGCCACATGTATGTAGTAACCAAAAATCCTGACCAAATTAATGATAGAGGAGATTTAGAGGAACAAGGAACTTCTAGGAGAACCAACAATGGAGACGCTATGACCACCCTAAGGGGAAAGTCGGTGGTGACTCAAGTATCAAGAGGGGACCTAATACCTCAAGATGACTATTTGGTGGGTGTGTACTTGGTGCATGGATCATACCTACTCTTACAAATTGATTCACCTACACAAGGAGAAGGCATCAACCCAGCAATTATATATGAGTTGAGGGATCCAAAAGATGTGTAAAGAGTTACATAGCTAGACCAGAATGAAAGGAGATATTGGTCGGTAGATGAAGTGCATAGGTCATGGCTAAAGTATATGGGGTTGCTTGTATTCTCTCCTCAAGAACAGGCAACTACCTCACAAAACCCATTCGGAACCCATCAAGGTAGAGAAAACATGACATCAGGACAAACTAGCCAAAGTAGTGTTCCCATCAAACCTCACGTGCAATTTGCTATGTCGGGAGTGAATCCCAACAGCCAAACTAGCCAAGGGATGGGAAATATGAATAGACCAACCTTTACGGCAAGACCACTTCAAGGTGTAGGATCGAGAATGCACCCAGTAAGACCAGCAGTTCCCATCATAATTCAACCCCCAGAGCCAAGAAGGAGACTGAGACCAATCCAAGTGGTCAAATGTATGTAGAATCATTATGATGGAACAGGAGAACCCTAGGACCACATTGCGGAATTCAAACAAGTATTGTGAGCAGAGCAAGTGGATGACATTTTCGTGCAATATGAATCCTTTGGGCTAACCCTCATGGGAACGGCCTTTAAGCGACGGATTAAACACAATTTTTCATCCTTAATCCATAGTTTCAAACAGGCTCCTAATGAGACAGACAAAAATTTAGCTCAAAGATTTAATCAGTACATTGATCAATATCCTGTGATGGAGAGACCTTCCCATCAAAAAATCATATCCCTATGTTTAGATGGTCTAACTAATGGAACTTTGAGAACCTTAGTATACGTAAAATCATTGAAAACACTAAGTGAGTGTCTTCAAGAGTGCATAGATTTGGAAGACAACTTAGCAGACGATCTCAAAACCACACAAAACTCTACTAAATCAGAGGACACAAGGAGCAATGTGTAACATCTTTTGACACTAGAAATTGTTTTGTGGATGGACTCCACAACCTTTATCCCATCTACTTATCATCATAACCAATGAATACATACTTTTCAGCTTTAGGTTCTAACTTGTGTCTTAATTGTGATGGCACATATGCATATGCCAAACATCCAAATACTTTGCAATGGTCTAATGTAGGTCTCTTACCCCACCATGCCTCATATGGTGTCATACCCTGCAAAGCTTTACATGGTAACCTATTGACCAAATAAGTAGCTATATTTACAGCCTCATCCCACAAGTAATTTGGGCAATTCTTCTCCTTCATCATGGACCTTGCAAATTCAACAAGAGTTCTATTCCTCCTTTCTGCTACACCATTGTGTTGAGGAGAGTACCTGCAAGTAATTTCCCTTTTTATACCTGCATTCCACAAGTAATCACTGAACTCATTAGAGAAATACTCTCCCCCTCCATTTGACCTTATTCTCTTCAACTTATGACCTGTAATTCTCTCTGCATACACATGATAATGTTTGAATGTATTGAGTACTTCTGACTTATCTTTGATCACATAAATAGTGATCCATCTAGTAGCATCATCAACATAAGTCACATAGTACCTTGAACCACTGATACTGAAATCCTTTGATGGTCCCCACACATCTGTGTGTACCAACTCAAGCTTCTCTAAATACATAAAACCATGCTTGGAGTAAGATTGCTTATGAGCCTTACCTAATTGACATGCCTCACATCTATATGTCATATGTTGACCTGCAACATTAGGCAATCCAAGCACTAAACCATTGTTAATCATATCTTTGATACCTCTTTCATGGAAGTGTCCAAGCCTCTTGTGCCAAAGATCTAACTCAGAGATCTTATGTTCTCCATAAGTGGACAAGGCATGACCAACATTATCTTGAATCTTCAATGTGAACAATCTTCCTTCTTTCTTCCCTGAAACAATCTGTTTATACCCATTGCTAGGATCTTCCACAAACACTCCTTCATTAGTGAATCTAACTTCATAACCTTTTTCAACAATTTGTCCTACACTTATCAGATTCTTAGGAATTGTAGGAACATACAAAACCTTACTCAAGAGAGTACTTCCATCCTTGGCCTTCACTGATCCAATTGACTTCACATTGTGCTTTGTATTGTCATCTGTTTGAACTACATGATTAGTTACCTTATTTTCCAAATCAGTCATCAATGCTATCTTACCACTCAGGTGATTGCTACACCCTAAGTCAATGTAGAAGACTCTTTGGTCTTCACTTTGCCTTTCACAAGTTGCATTCATTATCAATGTTGAATCCTCTTTCTGATCTGAACCATAATTGTAGTAGGTATTATTGTATCGTTGACTTTGGAATCCTCTACCTACATTTCTTCCAAAGTAACCTCTACTACCTCTTCCTCTGAAGTTACCTCTTTGATTTTTGCCACCTCTTCCTCTTGAATTAAAGTTCTGAATATATCCACCATTACTCTGAGTATTATGCCAACAATCATTAGCTAAGTGATTTGTCTTACCACAAATCCAGCAAGCTTTGAATCCATCTCTATTATTCCTGCCTCTTCCTCTACCTTTGCCACCTCCTCTTCCTCTTAGGAAGTTGTCTTGACTAGTTGTGCCTTCATCTTCATTTGCTTGTTGTTTCCCTTTGCTATTTTTCTTCTTATCCTTTGAGTACATTGCATGACCTGTACTCTTGTCACCTTCACCTTTGACATCCTGCTCAAAGGTTAACATATGTCCTAGCAACTGATTTAAGTCAGGAGTAAAATGATCAAGTGATAATTCAGTAGACAAAATGAATGGCTTCCATTTGTCATCACCTCTCAAACCTGTGAGGATTTGCCTTACCAATATATCCTCCTCAATGTCTTCATCAACTGCTCCTAATGCATCTGCAATGTCCTTCATTCTGGTTACATAATCTGAGATGGATTGAGAGGCCTTCTTCGTGAATGTGGTAAATTCTGCCCACAAGGATGCCTTCCTAGACTTTGTGGTATTTTGGAAATGCTCCTCCAAAGCATTCCATATATCACTTGCACTTTCAAGACCTCTAATGTGAGGTAGCAAGTAGTCATTGACTACCATATAGATAATGCTCCTAGCTTGAGCATCTCTCTTCATCCAATTCTTCAAATCTGATAATTCCTCCCTAGTTGGAACACTAGGATCTCTGAATTGAGGCTTTTCTTCTTCACCTGTAATGTAAGCTATCAAGTCTTTGATCATTAGATGAGCTTCCATCCTCATTGACCATGCTGGATAGTTCTCTCTATCCAATTTCTCTATCTGAAGAGAATCTCCCATCCTTTCTTCACCTGTATATTGAATTCTTCAATCTTTATGAGTAATAGATGTACCTTTACTCTGAATAATACTCCTTTTGTCTTCCTTGGTGTCGTATGACCTTCTTCTCAAGCTTTATCCTCAAGCTTTCACCTTTTGAACCTTCAAATGTTGAATTCTTTGCAGCTGCAACAGTCCAGATCCTCCTTTCTTCAATTATGAAGCTTCCTACTCTGATATCACTGATGGAGAGTGTTAATCTCCAAAAGAACAAGTTACTCTTGTATTTAGAGCACCTCTATAACAAGAATAACTCAAACCTTTACCAATTTTAGAAGATTAATACTCAATTGTCAAATTCTTGAACAAACTATGAAGAATGTGATTACACAGAAAGTCTGTTGCACATAATTCACTCATTGCCTTATCAAATGTGTAAAGTTTTTTATCAAACTTTGTACAAGGTGTCGCCTATAGATTGCGCACCTTCTCCAAGTTGAATCACTCCAAATATTCAGTAGATCTTGAGAAATGATCTCAACAAGTCACCTATGTCTAAAACTGTTCTTCTGAGAAGTCGATTTGGACACCTATGACTTTGAACCTTTGGTTCTCTCAATCTAGAACCCGTTTCTGCAAATGCCTTTAGCCACAAATAGCTTACCTTCCAACTTAAAGATTGAGTGCTTGCTTGCTCAAAACTTTACACTGTGGAAGGAGAATTGATAAAAAAATTCGTATCGAATTTTGCGCCTCCTATAACTTCACTTCTTCTCATTTACATATGCAAATGTTCCTACACTCAATTCTCTCAGCCTGATCACAATTGGAAGCTGAAAATTTGTACAGAGGTCAATCACCTATAGACTTAGACTTGTACAAAAGCATTTCACAAAAGATCTAACACAGAAGGAGAAAACTCAGAAATATCGGGCGCAACATTTTCTTCATTTCTGAGAAATTTACAACTGAGTGATGAGAGAGTCTTAACTCACTTCTAAGATGTCTAATGACTCTTACAACTCCTGATTACTCTATTCTCATGCTCTCTCATACTTACCCTGACATTTTTCATAGTATATATATATACAAAAATTTACAAGCTTTTGACTACTCAAAGATATAAGCGAACTATCTCTAAAATAATGTACATATGTGTACACATCTTTCAACTTCTGAATATGTCCTTCCTTCATGCTTCCCAACTTGTTCTCTTCTCAAGTCCTTGACTTCATTTCCATATCAAAACATCAATTTTTTATTGTCCTGCACCAACAATGTGGCTTCTAGTTCAAGTAATGTGGAGGAATTGGCAGAGTTAGTTGCTAAGAAATTGGGAGTACAAGGACATAGGAACTACCAGAACCCCCCCTTGAGAATACCAATGCTAAGAAAATGTACACTTTGTGGTGGAGATCATCCATCCCATGTCTACACAAGAGGAAGTTTAGGGTTGTCACAACCTTACCCCTACAATAGACAGCCAACTCAGGGAACTAATGTGTACTATCACATTGAGCAAAAGTACACCAACCACAACACCAAGAATTGCCTATTTAACTGGCAGCAAAGACCAGCTTTACAACTGTCGTATAGACCATATGGATATCCTCTTAGGGAACAAGGCAGAGAACCTCCAAGGTATAACCCTTACCCAGGACCACAGGGAGCACCTAGACCATATGAACATTGAGGATATGGCCAACCACAACCAATACTAGGACAACAACCACCCCACCCATAGAATGTAGTACCAGTACAGTACATCCAACCTGAGGAAAACCTAGAAAGAGCCATAGTACTAATGACACCACTGACCAGCTCAGAAATAGCAAGTCAAGGTTTTGATCAAACTCAAGGAGAGTGTTACTTTTATGATGCAAGCCTAATAGAATATGACCAGACTTAAGATCAGCAATACTACTATTACGAGGGATATGAAAATTCCTATGGACCTGAGTATGCTAATCTCATGTACACAACACTTAAAGCCCCAGCTCCAATTAGACCACGCACTAGGCCACCTGTCCCAAGGGGACCATGCTATAGGTGTGGAGGAGATCACTTTATAAGGGAATGCACTTTGCCATACAACCCACCACCCCCCCGGGTATGGGAAGGCTACTATAATGATTTTGGTAAAGAACATTTGTTTTGAGATTGCCCAAAGAACCCTAACAAGGTTCTGACCACCACTCAAATCAATGTGATTGAATTAATTGAATCATCAAGAAGTGACAAGGATTACACAGTACCACTAAAGGCTATTACTCGAGCCCAAGCCAAGAAGAATTTGGTAAGGGAAAAATTATGAGAGTTTGAGGTGGATAAAAGATTAGAACCTGAAATTCAAGTAGTCGAGGATTCAGAAGACCAAGAGGAAACTGACAAAACAAGGAAGATGCAAAGATGGAAGACTAGAAGACAAAAACTAAAGAATAAATGGATGAAGAAGAAAATTGAGGATGAAGAGAAAACGATGAAAGAAAGGAAGGAGCATCAAGAATGAGAGGTGCAAAGGATCTCTCATCAAATGATCAAACAATCTAAGCCAATAGTGGTTGGATCAATTTTAGCAGATCCCATGCTAGAAGACTTGAACATGTGGTTGAAAGCTTATCAATCTAGAATCAAGATGGGACCTAGTGTAGAGCAACATGAAAAACACTATCCAAGAGGAGAGTTGGAGAAGGAAAGACTGGAAATGTGTAGGAAACTAAAAGAAATAGCTCAAACCACACTCGAACATACTATCCCAACCCTCACTGAGACGATAGTATAAGAAAAAAAATTCAAGGAATGCTTGGAAATGAACAACCAAAAACCAGTAAAGGAACACCAAGAAGAAAAAAAGAAGGAATACATTCGGAGTAACAAGGAAGAACAAGTGACAATACTTCCAGAATTAGAGGCAAATTGGTCAAACAACTTATGGGTCAAGATTCAAGAGGAAAGGTGGAAAAACAATGAGAACTCTCTACCACCCTTTGAAGAACTAGATGCTTTGTAAAATCAACTTGCATTGGATTTGAAAGAGGTATATGAGGATGTGTCCATCCTAGATCAAAATCGAGAAGAAGCAAATAGCATATCCACACTACCCAACTATATGGGAGAGTACGAGAGAAAATCGGAAGCATTCCATGCTCCCACTATCAAGGGCCAAGAGGAAAGATCACAAAATGAGACTTCACATAAATTAGTAGAACTCAAGAAAATGAAAATACAATGTTCACTAATGATAGAAGAATTACTACGAGTGAAGACCTGACTATGGAAACAATTGGTCGAATAGTTGAAGATGGAAATGCAAGAATATGTCAAAGAGAGTAAAGAAGTAGAGGCTCCACCAACCATCTAGATCCCAATAGATAAAGTTGGTGAATTCAATGAGGGAGATGAGGGAACTACATGTCTACTCATCACTTTTAACGGATACATGACTAAATCGATCTTAGACATCTGAGCGGCTATAGACATAGCCACTAAAGAGATTTGGGAAAAATGGGGAAAGCCAACCCTACGACCTACACGAATGAAACTCCAGCTAGTAGATGGTCACATTGAGAGATCACTAGGAATCTTAGAAAAGCTTATGCTGACCACTTGTGGAGTGGAATTCGAACATACTTTAGCCATATGCCAGTTTCAAAAATTTAGCAATTATGAAATGATTTTGGGAAGACCATTCATGAGACAATTGAGAGTTGTGCAAGACCAGGGAAGAGATGTGTTGTATCTACAACACTAGGGCACAACTACAAAGGTAAATTTACATCACTTTGCCTATCGAGATGTACCTTACAATGGAACTCAGTCCATAGAGAGGAAGATGATCTATCCATTCATAGCACAGGATCTAGTGACCAATCATGGATGAAAGAAGATTTCCAACTATGGATGTGTAAGGAAGTTGAAAGGGAGGACAAGAAAACACAAGTATGACCAATGGGACATAAGAATTACAGACCCATAGATGACCCAACTTACATGCCCCAAATATTTTGTCACGAAGCATTTGAACTGCACGGATGGATGGAAATATTAGCCACCCTAGATGTGTGTGTAAACGAGAAAGTGTTGACCATGAATGAGTGTATAGATGAAGAAGGTTACGATGTGAATCTTTACATGGTAATCCTCCAAGAAATGGAAGAGGAAAAATTATTGGAAAAGGAATGGAGAGAGGATTACAAGAGTATTGAAATGGAGCCAAAATTTGATTGGGAAGAAAAATACTTGAAAGGGATTAAACCTTATGCGGATGTAGAGGCACCAAAGGTGTTCAACATAGAAAAGCATCAAGAGAAACAAGACATTGTGGAAGATCAAGTTCAAACAGAGCAACCATGGGATCTTTTTCAAGTTCCAGAACATTTCAAGAGGCATGAAATGTTGATATATTTAGGTAGTGATGTGTGTGAACACACTAGGACCGTCGGGGCCCTTCTTTCCCTCTTTAGGAGGTTTTTTTCCCCCGGCTTGTATATATGCCTATTGCCCTAATGGGCTACTTATCTTTGTACATTCTCTAGTAATAAATTCAGTATTGTGTGTTGAGCTCCAAGCTACTTCTTCTTCCTTGTGTTTTTTGTGTGCTCCCCATAGATGTCTAACTCCAACAATTGGTATCAGAGCAGGTCCCCGCTTCATCTAGGGTGTCATCGACACCTCTTTGGTTGCAGTCTTAGAATCGCACGAATTTTGGTGACCATACTCAGCATGTTTCCAAGATCAAAAGGGCTTCCTTTTGTCGTGTCGAAATCGCGATCTGAGCTCGTTTCGACCTCCGAATATAGTATCATGGCACTTCTGTAGGCTATTTTTTCTTTTTGTGCCAAAGATATATACAAGTTTTAGTTCGCCAATATAAGCAGTCTCAAAGTCTGCTACAGGTTTAGTAGAATTTGTTTGGGCAGTTCTGTTCAACTTTTTGAGATATAGACAATTTTTTGCATCAAGGTATTTTAGTCACCGACCATGGTTGAAAGCAGTGATGTATTTTGTATGTTGACTGTTGAGGATAAGTTGGATGGTACCAACTACCTGTTCTGGGCTTATATGATGCGACATGTATTGGTTGCAAAAGAACTGTGGAACATTATGCAGGGTATTGAAAAACATCCTATCACACCTGCAACTGTTACAACTACAGGTATTGACGTTGATGTAGAGGGTGTTGAAGATGATGATATTCTGCATATTCTTGTTTGTGTTGTGGTTTCTGTTGCACCTACTCCAGAGCAAATTCGTTGGGATGGGAGAGATGCCCAAGCACATGCATTGATAGCTTTGTCTATCAAATGTGCCATTATTCCTCACATTCGCTCTTGCAGAATAGCTAAGGATGCTTGGGATAAACTTACCACATCGTACCAAGCTAGGAATGAGGCTCATGTTGCTTACCTCCGAAAACAGTTGGAGAGTGAGCACATGAATGAATGTGATTCTATGGACAGTTTTCTAACAAAGATCAAATACTTGAAGGAACAATTGATTTCTATTGATGAGATTATACCAGATAGCTCACTTGTGCAAACCGTTCTAAATGGTCTTCCTGATTCATATCAGAGTTTTGCTTCTACTCTTTGTTTGATGATGAAAGGAAATCCAAATGCCTTGTCATTTGAGGAGTTAGTCTCTATTTTGTTGTAGGAGGATCAGTCTAGGTAGAACAGGTCAATTATGTGTGTTGCAGATCAAGCTTTCCTGGCTAGTCAGAAGGGCAAAGGAAAATGGAGCTCTTCAATTAGTAAGCAAAAATCTGCTAATTCTGCACAATCGAAGAGGGAAGAAAAAGATGAAAAGAAATCAGAAAAGCAGAAATTGTTTTCAAGTACTATAAAGGAAATGATCATATCATAAAGAACTATCCAAAAATTGGTTGCTAAAGAGGCAAAGAAGAAAGAGGCTAGAATGGTTGTTGCAGAGGCCTCTACACCAAAAACAGAGTTTGCTAATCTTGTGCAGGAAGAAGAATGGGTGTTTACTACCGTTTGCAATTTTGATCCATCTTCTCATGAGCAGTGCATGTCTGCAGTAGACTCAGATGTTTGGTGCTTTGACAGTGGGGCAACCAAACATATTACCTCGCAGTGTAGTTTCTTCTCTTCACTCGAGCTTGCCCCTATAGGGAATACTGTTACATGCACCAACAACTCCTCTTATCATGTTATGCAAGTTGGTAAGATCATTTTGACTATTGCTGATGGTAGTTCCTTCACTTTGTCAGATGCTTTGTTTGTGCCACGGATCAAGAAAATTTTTTTATCAGTTTCTGCATTAGCCAAGATTGGCTTGGTTGTGAAATTTGTTGATGACAGATGTACATTTCATGATCTGTCAAATGGCGATGTGATTATTGCTTCTGGCATTTTATGTCGTGGGTTGTATAAGCTCATAGACTATGAAAGATCTGTAAATGATTCAGCATGTGTAGTACATGATTCTCAGGCTATGTCAGATGCAAAGCTTTGGCATGCATGCTTTGGTCATTTGAATTTTTCTAGTTTGTTATGCCTGCAGAGATTTGAAATGGTGTCCTCTTTGCCCAAACTTGAGGCACCTGGAAAACATGTTTGTGAAGGCTATATTTTGGGCAAAATGCATCGTTCCTCCTTTCCAAAAGATGGTTCAGTTTGGGCTACTCAGAAATTGCAGCTTGTACATAGTGGTGTATGTGATCCTATGCAGACACCTTCTTTTGGAAATTATCTTTACTTCATCACTTTCATCGATGATTTTTCTAGGCATGCATGGGTATATCCATTGAAGGCAAAGTCCAAAGTGTTCATGTGCTTCAAGATGTTTTTGGTTTTCGCTAAAAATCTGTCAGCGTGTAAAATGGGCACCCTCCGTTCTGAGCAGGCAAATGTATGCCTTCTGATTTTAATGCATCTATGGTTGAATGTGGGATAAAACACCATTGTACAGTGTTGTATACACCTTAATAGAATGGAGTTGATGAACAAAAGAATAGGTCACTCATGGAGATGGCGAGGTGTATGGTCAAGAGTCAGGCTTTACCACATAGTTTCTAGCTTGAGGCTGTCATGTGTGCATCATTACTTAACAGGTGTCGCACGAAGTCACTCCATATGAGGCTTCACATGATCGCAAGCCATCTGTTGCTCATCTGCATGTTTTTGGTTGTTTGGCATATGCATTAGTGCCTGAACAACATCGCAAAAAATTGGATGATAAAGCAATAAAATGTATTTTTGTTCGGTACAGTTCTGAAAGTAAAGGCTATTGTTTGTATCATCCTCAGAGTAAATGCATTCTGGTTAGCCGTGATGTTGTTTTTGGGGAAGATGCTATTCAGCCATTGCTTTCATGTACTAAGGAGACATGTGTTAGCTCCAAAGACATGTATGATACTTTGTTGCCTCTTTTTATAAGTGGAAATTCTAGTGTTGGTCCTAATGAGGCAACTTCTCAGCCTTTGCAGGTTTCATGTGATGATGCAGATCATCCCATTTTTTATGTTGATTTACATGATGCACTTGTTGATGAGAGAGTTGATATTGAGGAGGCAAAAACTATGCCAAAATGGCTGGTGCAGACTTTGCATGACAGCAAATTAGATGCACCTCTGTCATATCGTACTCGATTAGGCTCTCATAGTGCCTCTTTTGCATCAGATTGCTATGCTATGGCTACATCTAGTCTCTGTGATGAGATTGAGCCTGTTTTGTTTGATGAAGCAAAAAATTCAGAAAATTGGATGGCTGCTATGCAATCTGAATATGATGCTATAATGAAGAAGGGTACTTGGTCTTTATGTGACTTGCCTCTTGGCAAGAAGGCCATTGGCACTAAGCGGGTATACAAGTTGAAGAATAAACCTTATGGTATAGTTGACAGGTATAAGGCTAGGCTTGTTGCAAAGGGTTATGCACAAGAAAGAGGCATTGAATTTTGGTGAAACCTTTGCTGCTACTTGCCAAATGACTATTGTTCGTAGCATTTGTGAACTTACAGCTCATCATGGTTGGAATGTACATCAGTTGGACATTAAAATAAGATTTTTGAATGGTGACTTGCATACACAAGTGCATGTTTTTCAGCCCCGTGGCTTTGTGCAAAAAGGGCATGAAAACCAGATGTGTAGGTTAAAGAAGGCATTATATGGTTTCAAGAAGCACCATGTGCTTGGTATGAAAAGATACATGCGTATCTGATTGCACATGGTTTTGAGAAAATTCCAACTGAAAGCACCTTATATGTCAAGCATGCCAATGATGTACTTCTGATCATTGTTGTGTACGTTGATGACATGCTGCTCACTGGTCCTCAAGAGAAGCATATTGCTAATTTCAAGGCTGATTTACATGCCTCATTTGAGATGTCTGATTTGGGACATTTGCATCATTATTTGGGCATTTGGTTCATGCACGTTGATGGTGGAATGGCTTTGTGTCAAACAAAATATATTGACACATTATTGTAGCATTTTGTCCTTGAAGACTGCAAACCTATTGCCACTCCTATGGAGATAGGTTTACGACTGAGTCTTCATGATGTTGGAGATGCATTTGATGTTGTTCTCTATCAGCAAGCTGTTGGATGCTTGATTTACTTATGCATTACTTGGCCAAATAATCAGTTTGTTGTCTCACAGATGAGCAGGTTTATGCATTGCCCATGAGTCAAGCATTGGTAGGCGGTTAAGTGCATATTTCGCTACTTGAGTGGTACTCGGCTACTTGGGTTGTTTTATCCCAAGGGGAGATCACTACCACCATATTTGCATGCTTTTTTTGGACTCTGATTGGGCTGGTTGCTATGACACTCGTGTGTCCACTAGTGGCTTTTGCTTCATGCTTGGTAGCTCATGTTTATCTTGGTTGTGCAAGAAGCAATCTACTATGGCCACTTCGAGTGGCGAGGCTGAGTATAGGGCAGCTTTCATAGCGATTTTTGAGTGTGCGTGGCTCAAACGCCTTATGGATAATTCGGGTGTTAGTCAGTCTTCTGCCACCACCATCTTCACTGATAGTCAGAGCGCATTGGCAGTTGCAAGGAACCCTGTGTTCCACGCTCGCACTAAGCACATTGAGGTGCATTATCATTATGTCAGGAAGAGGTTCTCTGCTATGGAGATCAGCTTGGCATATGTGCCCATGCAGGAGAACATTGTAGACCTTTTCACGAAGTCTCTGCCTAGGGAGAAGTTTGAAGCTTTCCACAAAGCTTTGGGCTTACTTCCTTTTGTGGAGTGATTTCCACATAGCTTGGCACTTCCTTATACATGAGTGCCAGCTCCTTGTTCACCGCATCACTCCCAAGGGGATTTGTTGATATATTTAGGTAGCGATGTGTGTGAACACACTAGGACTGTCGGGGCACTTTTTTCCCTCTTTAGGACGTTTTTTTCCCTCGGCTTGTGTATAAGCCTATTGCCCTAACGGGTTACTTATCTTTGTACATTCTCTAGTAATACATTCAGTATTGTGTGTTGAGCTCCAAGCTTCTTCTTCTTCCTTGTGTTGTTCGCGTGCTTCTGCAGACGTCTAACTCCAACATGAAATAGAGGAATGGAAAATAGCAATCCAAATGCCAAAAAGAGAAGCCCAAGAAGGATATGCATATGATAATAAAGAAAAAACCAAGAAGGTGATAGTAACTATGGAAGAGGAAGAGGAGAGATGTACCTACATAGGAAAGGTTGTCTCCCCAAAAGAGGAGCAAGAGTTGATAGAATTAATCAGAGAATATAGAGATGTATTCACCTGGACCTACAAAGACCTCAAGGGAGTGGATCCTTCTATTTTGCTCCCATGGAATTCCAATGACCCCTTAGGCGAAACCCTAAACAAAAAACCATAGACACACAATGACATGTATTCTACCAAGATTAAGGAGGAAATCAACAAATTGTTGGTTGCAAAATTCATCTATGAGATCGAGCATGCAGAATGGGTATCACATCTAGTGGTACTACCCAAGAAAAATGGAAAAATTAGGGTGTGCATTAATTTGAAAAACATGAATGAAGCTATAATTTGTGATAGTTACCTGTTACCCATAACTAACCACCTCTTTGAAAGAGTAGCAGACAAGGAGGTTTAGAGCTTTCTTGATGGATTCTCAGGTTATAACCAAGTAGCCATTACTACGAAGGATCAACATAAAACGGCATTTGCTATTGAGTGGGGAGTATATGCCTTTCGAGTGATGCCATTTGGGCTCACGAATGCTCTTGCAACTTTCCAAATATTGATGTGTCATGTGTTCAAAGAATTCTTGAGAAAGAGCATGGAAGTTTATGTGGATGACTTATGCACATATTCCTCTAGAAGAATTGAACACATTCCTGAGCTACGAACGATATTCGAGAAATGCAGACAATATAGAGTGTGTCTGACTCCAAGGAAATGTGTCTTTATGGTAAGGCAAGGAAAAATTCTAGGACATATTGTATCCAAGAATGGTATCTCCACTGATGAGGATAAAATAAAGCTCATCCTGGACTTGCCTAGACTAAGAAACGCAAAGGAAGTACAAGCTTTTATGGGACATTGTGGATATTACCGATGGTTCATCCACATGTATGCCATAATTGCAAAGCCATTGTATGGGTTGCTGACACAATTCACATGGACAGAGGAATGCAAAAATGCATTCAATGAGTCAAAAGATAATTTATTGATAGGATTGATCAATCACTTTGTAAATTATTTGAAATATTTATCTTATCCTAAAAAATAAGAAACAAGGAAAATAATGATCGTGGCACTTATGTTGATATGGGATTCTAAGAAGCATAAAGTAATACTTGAAAGTGTTTTTCTAAATTTCACACCATATATACTCCATTATATAGAAACAAAGTATCTAAGAAGTATTAATCTTGACAAGAAAACACTCACAAATATTGACAAAGCAAACACAATAAGCATCTATGCATGCTTAATAGTAGTTCTATAATAGGACATTTGAGTGTCTTGATTTTACACTAACATGCTTGATTTTTCTTGATGGCATATTTGAGTCTTTTATGTCATATTCACTTGTATTTGATAGCCACACCATGTAATTTTTGAAAAAATTATAAGCTTTTAAATTCTGCAACTTCTTATGGGTTTACAAATGAAGAAAAACATTGGAATTTCGGAAACTCAACTTTAAACAAAACTAGAAAAACAATAACTCGATTCAACCATTTTGACAAATTGGCTATGTTTTAGAAAATGGACAATAATTGAAGGATTTAGGGAGCTAATGCAAGTGTCTGGAGAGCTCTTGAGAATATTAAAAACTTAGAAAAGTAAAAAACATGGACAAAAATCTTACTTTCTAGATTTTGGCCATTTATCGCAAGTTTTGAAGAATGGCTCACTCTTATTTGTGTGTAAGTGAGATTTAAGAGAATTAGCAACATTTTAATGGATAAACTATGCTGATTGAGAGCATATTTTTATGCAAAGTTAGAAGGCCCCCACTTTGAGCTACTAGCCATTGAGTTTGGTGTTGATTTTTGTGTTGAATTTGCAAAACATATATTTCCATGTTCATGAAAAAACATAGTTGTAGATACATAATACAAAATTAAAAAATAATAACTATTTAAATGTTATTCTTAGCATTAATATTTTAAAAACATGCTTCCATTCCATATGGTTATTTCTAAACTCATCAAAGAAGATGTGATGGGCAATGGTTATTGTGACAAGAAAGAAAAAATTGGCATACAAATTTCATTTGAAAAAAAGAAGATGGCATACATGATGGAAACTATGATATGCTTTCAAATGATGCTTATCATTTTTATTATGTGAAAGAGTTTATGAACAACTTTTGGGTATTATTTTGAGTATTCTAGATGTGTGGATGGGACAATGCGTGCTTATGCATATAACAACTAAGTAAAAATTTTGTCAAATGTACAATAGAAACTATATTTTCTTTTGATTATATGCATAAGTGACTCTTGTTGCTTCATAGGAACTAGTTATTTTAATTCAACATTTAGATAAAAATGTAGAATTTTGCTTTTTTTAATTTTATGTTGATATTTGTATGTAGATATATTGGTTGGTGTATATACATGTATAGACTTTGTTTGTTGTACATAGATACAAAAAACTTCGTTGATTTTCACATATTGATAGTTCCCTTATTTGTATACTTTGGTTGGGGTCTTATTATCTTGGTTCATATGAACAAATTGATCTCTTCGATAAATGTGAATGCTTTTTATTGTGTCCTAAGCTGATCATGATTGTAAATATAGAATTTGGTTGATGCCCATGCAAATTAATATTTCTATAGTTAATACATAGGTTAAAGGATTTTATCAAATTCTCTTTGTGGGAGGTATTTGTTTATGAATTTCAAAATCATTTTGAAGGTCTTTTCTCACAATTTGTCATCACCATACACTTTCAAGATGCATAAAAAGCATCTTTGTGAAAAAAGATGATTATCACCTAGGTCAACCTACACATGCTTGACTGGGTCAAATGTACATAGGTTGCATCATAGAAAGCATCCTTCTTTTTCACATTTTTTCCAACAATGTATAGGAGAGCTCAAGTAGTCCAAAAGCCTTCAATTTGAGATCATATATTTAGAAGTGTATAAGTCCCAAACTTAAATTACTCACAATTTACAAGAATTTGGATCCATTTAGTTGATATCCGAGATGCATAAAACACATAAAGGATTTGCATCGCTAGGATTGCAATGAAATTAAAACCATATCTAAATATTTTGAATTGCAAGAAATTTGAGGTGGCAATTTTCATATTCTATGTAATTCTTTCAAAAATTACAAGGATCCTAGACATTTCTTTTGTCCCATGTGGGTCTATTCAAGATCTCCTAGGTATTTTCTAAAAAGATAAACAAAGAGGTGCTTATCATAGTGAAGATTATGCACACTTTAATTAGGCAAGACACATAGCTCACACCATCATGAGCACTCCTTTATTATTTTTTACTATTTGTATGTCTCATAACCATTTTGGGGACTTTTTTAACTATGAAATGTGATAAAAAAACAAGAACTAGTTAATAAAATATACAATCAAGTTTTAGATATGTAAAATGATGAAAATTATTAGTTGGTTAACCACAAACATTTACATATGAAAATATTTAAATAGTATGGCTATAACTATTTCTTGAGCTCAAAATTGTTGCTATATTTTGGTAGTGATGTATGTGAGTATGCTTAAGATTGAATCAGTTTTTTCCTTCTTTAGGAGTTTTTATTCCCTCGACTTGTATATATTCCTATAACCCTAACATACTACCCTTTTTTTTAGAAAAAGGAAGTTTGGTAATAGCCTACTCTCCCACACTTTAATTAAAATAAAAGAAAATAATTGTACAAGTGAACGAGTCTAGCACCCATGGGACCCCTTGAATCCCAAAACAGGGGAAGAACATACAAAGTTGGAGGGTTTTACAAAGGAGGTTGATAACCCTCTTGCCTCCCTCATGTGGGACCCACTTGGCTTTAACCTTCTTGTTCTCGAGGAAAAACACTCTATGATGCCTAAAAGATGGGGGCTTCTTACAATTGAAATTCTTTTGCCTAAGAGGAAAAGAGATTTCTCGATAGACCATTCTTTAGGAGGTTTTCCAAAATTGGAAGCAAACCTCTCTCTCCAAATCTTCCAAAGGGTCTCACCTCTTATAGCATTCCACAATGATGAGGAGCAGCCAATCGCCTTGCCCAGTAATGCTTTATTCCAATTGATTTGTTCCTATAGCATTAAGATTTTTCAAGGATCTACCACATCAAGATAGATTTGGGGCACAAGAAGAAAATGTGTCCCAAATCCTCAATCTTGCGGCTGCACTGCTTGCACCATGGCAGAGCCCCATAAATTTTGCTAGTCTTTATATTGGTCCAGATTCCCTAGTAGAGGATTTGCCACATAAGCACTGACTTTTTTATCTCGATGAGGGGGTGCCACATAGACATGAACTTTAGATCCCAATGCAAGCCCATCCAAGTAAGACACCACTTCTTATTAAGCATGATATGATAGTCCAAATTCTCATTAATTCTAGGATTTTTGTTCTCACTATTACTGTTGTGCCATTGAAGACCTTCATGGTGCGGAGGGTCCTTCCGATGAGGACGTGGATTTTTGAGCATTCCCAAGCGATGCATCTACTCTGCAAAAGGATCCATTCTTCGTATTTCACTCTTATTTTTGATCCTCAAATATAATCCATTGGCCAGTTTCTTGATTCCAGAGGTGTTTCTGATACTGGAATCCCTTGTTCTAGAGCTTCTTAGATTTTTGGAGGTTCTATCACTACACACCTCTAATGCCCTTGATGGGGAACTAGATCGAATCATTCTATCTGATACCTACTGCCCATTTCCCATCTTCACTGTTGAGAGTGATGGTTGGATGCACTCAGAAGATTGAGTTGGTACAGCTAATCCTGCTTTGCACCAGCCCTCTTTGATCTTTTTCTTTGTTTCTACTTCTTGATGATGCAGCGAAGACTGAGTCTTGTGGAAACTGATATAAGACTGTGTTCTAACTTTTCTGAAAAAAAAAATTCACCGAAATTTCACCAGACTGCCACTGTACTGTCACCGTAATTGTACCGGAATTGTACCAGAATGAACTATAATTTTGTTTATAATTACTTCAAGTGAACATACATGAAGTAAGGAAGTGACACATGAACTCTCTTAACTAGCAGAACTTTTTCTGAAGTTTAACAAAAAAACTTCTCTAGTTCAGACAGCCTCTTTTCGGTCAGACTTTGTACAGTGTATAGATATTTTTTTCACCAGAAAGATTGATCAACTAAAAGTAGAAATGTCTAGCTATAGAGTGAGCTATTTCTCATACAAAGCTTTGCATTATTCTGCGAGATCTATTTTGTTCTTCTACCGGAAAATTACTCGTTTACTATAAGAATTGCAACAGTGAGCACTTTGACTGTAATTTCTTGATTTCTCGAACTTGACTGAATCAAGTTGCTTCAAACTTTGTATGTTTGTGGTATGCTTTGAGCTGAATCTATCAAGCTTTGAATCACTTGATTTGGTTCAGTAGATCCTGAGATATACCTCTTCAAGGTTGACAGACTTGAAGATAATGACTCAGAGAATCACAGAGTAAATGAATGTAAGTATTTGTATTAGATCATGTAAATGTACATTCCCACTGGCATGATAAACATAGCTCAATGGTACTCAGAGGTGTAGGCTATAAAGTAGACCTTACACACTCAGTGATTGATACAGTAATACCTCGAGATGAGTGAAGAACCCTCGGCGACATTTTTCCTTGTAGCTTTTATAGGAATTGAGTGATGACTTGAATTAGAATTCAAATCAATCTCCAAAAATCTTTCACCTAAAAAAAATTGATTGAGATATTCTCTCGATCAATCAACCGCCTTTTCACGACTTTCAATCAATTAGGCGTGATTGCGTAATACGCCAAGTCATTTATATTTTTACACGAGATAAAATAGTAAGAAATCATAGGCATAAGTTCCTATGGTCTACGCTTCATGTATAGTCTTCAAGGTAGATATCCAAGCCAAATGTGAAGGCTTGTGTTGCACCAACAGCTCCCCCTCAAGCCAAACATTTTGGCTCAAGTCTTCAGCTTCATTCTTCAATCACATCCTGCAATCCAATCATGGATTTGAATCTGCATAACTTAGTTCCATCCAAAGCTTTAGTGAGTAAATCTGCACATTGCATATTAGTGGACACATAAGTCAACTGAATGTCTTTACTAAGCAACTTCTCTCTCACATAGTGGTAATGAACCTCTATGTGTTTTGTCCTAGCATGATATATTGGATTAGCTGCAAGGTGAAGAGAACTTGTATTATCTCCAAAGATAATTGGTAGTATAGTATATAAGCCTAACTCTGTATACAAAAGCTTCAACCAGATAGCTTCTTGAGTGGCATTTGCTAGCCCTCTATACTCTGCTTCAGTAGATGACAAAGCTACTGTAGGTTGTTTCTTGGCTGACCAAGAAATAGGTTTATCACCTGCAAAACATATGTATCCTGATGTGCTTCTCCTATCATCCTTGCAACCTGCCCAATCTGCATCTGAATACACTTTAATATCAATGTCTGATGTATAAGGAAAGTACAAACCATGGTTCTGAGTTCCCTTTAGATACTTCAAGATCTTCTTTGCTGCTTCTAGGTGAGGTACCCTTGGTTTGTGCATGAATTGGCTAAGCACACTTATACCATATGCTATGTCAATTCTAGTCAAGGTAGCATAGTTCAAACTACCTACCATACTTTGGTATCCTGTGATGTCTTGGACTTCTTCTCCTTCATGAGCACTTAGCTTTAGATTGACTTCCATTGGAATAGTAGATACTTTAGCATCCTGCAAGCCAAACTTCTTGACCATATCCTGTACATACTTCTTTTGAGTGATATATATACCTGAGTTGGTGTAGACTAACTCAAGACCTAAGAAATACTTTAATAATCCAAGATCATTGATCTTGAATTCCTTCATCATCTGTCCTTTAATATGTCTAATTCCCTGAACATCATTTCCTGTAATAATGATGTCATCAACATAGACACATAAATATATTACCTCTATACTACTTCTCTTTATAAACAGAGAAGTGTCTGCTTTACTCATCACAAATCCTTGGTCTTGGAGGTAGGTTGTCAACCTGTAATTCCATGCTCTAGGTGCCTGCTTTAAACCATACAGAGCCTTCTTCAATTTACAAACATGATTTACCTTATTGGGTTCTTCATAGCCAGGTGGTTGTGACATGTAGACTTCTTCCGATATCCATCCATTCAAGAATGCATTCTTCACATCCAATTGGTACATGTTCCAGTTCTTGGATGCAGCTACACTCACCAATATTCTGATTGTTGGCATCTTTGCCACAGGAGAAAATGTCTCCTCATAATCAATGCCTTGGGTTTGTGCAAAACCCTTGGCTACCAACCTAGCTTTATACCTATTTATTGTACCATCTGAATTCCTTTTGAGTTTGTAGATCCATTTGGATCCTATCACCTTCATGGAGTCCTTCTTGGGTACCAAGTCCCAAGTATCACTCTCTTTGAGAGCCTGCATTTCTTCATCCATTGCTTCCTTCCATTCTGGTTTAGTGATTGCTTCTTCAAATGAACCTGGTTCTTCATTCAATAGATCCTTTGCAAGGTATACAGAATGCTTAGTTACAAGAGAAGTATCATACCCATATCTGATAGGCTTCTTACTTTCTCTCTGAGATCTCCTCATTGCTTGAGTTGAGGATTCTGGTATATTCTCTAGCTTCTTCATCTTCATCTTCCCTTTGGATTTCCAAGCCTTGAACTCCTCAAGATCTATTGTAACATCATCATCTAAACTTGAGTCTTCTTTCTGGACTGGTTCCTCCTTGGTAGGCTTTGGGAAGTCTTCTTCTATATCATAAGGTAGACTCACCTTCCTGCACTCATTCTCATACCATGAGTCATTCTCATCAAAGATAACATCTCTGCTTACCTTGAAACCTTTGTTTGAGGGGTTGTAGAATCTGTACCCTTTCTGGTTCAAGTCATAACCAATGAAGATACATTTTTCAGCTTTAGGATCTAGCTTTCCTCTTACTTGTGAAGGTATATGCACATATGCAATACAACCAAAGATTTTGCAATGATCTAAAGATGGTCTCTTACCATGCCAAGCTTCGTAAGGTGTCATTCCATCAAGTGTCTTTGATGGCAACCTGTTAATGAGATATGTGGCAGTAGATACACTCTCTGCCCAAAGATAATTTGGCAACTTCTTTTCATTAAGCATAGACCTCGCTGTTTCTACAATGAGTCTATTCCTTCTTTCAGCTACCCCATTTTGTTCAGGTGAGTACCTTGTAGTAATCTCCCTCTTGATGCCTCTTTCCTGCAAGAATTCTTCAAACTCATTTGAGAAGTATTCTCCTCCTCCATCTGACCTTAGCTTCTTCAAGTTTCTTCCTGTTTGGTTTTCAACCAGTGCAAGATACTTCTTGAAACAATTAAACACTTCATCTTTATGTTTCATGTAGTATAAGACAGTCCACCTGCTATAGTCATCAATGAAGGACACATAGTACCTCGATCCAGATATGGATGGCTCCTTGCTAGGTCCCCAAACATCTGTATGCACTAATTCCAGATAATCTTCATGCATAAAACCTTTCTTGTTATAAGGCAATCTGTGTGACTTACCAAATTGACAAGCTCCACACTTGTATATCATGTGTTGCTTGGATATATTAGGTATCCCAAGCACACATTGATCCCTGCACATTTGCTTTAAGGTCCTTTCACCAATGTGACCTAACCTCTTGTGCCAAATTTCCAATTCCGATAGCGTTTGATCCTTGTAATTGTACAGAGCAATGTTTTTGGTGTCTTCAAGCTCAAAAGTAAATAACCTGCCTGATTTTTCTCCCTTGGCTATTCTTCTGAATCCATGTCTTGGGTCCTCCACATATGCTCCATGTTTTGTGAATCTGACCTGCAAACCTTTTTCCACAATCTGACCTACACTCATTAGATTCTTGGTGATGGTTGGTACATAGAGTACCCTGCTCAGTAGATTCTGATTACCATCACATGTTTTAACATTGCCTACTTTAACAACTGAATGTTTAGTGTCATCACCTGTCTGCACTTGATGTTTGCCCGTGGGTTCTTCCAAATTAGAGAGTAGTGCCACATTACCAGCTACATGGTTAGAACAACCTGAATCAATATAGAATAAGTGATCATCATTGATACCTGACTTAGAAGTCATATTCATGATCAATAAAGAGTCATCTTGCTCCTCTGCATAGTTGTTGTAATCTCTTCTATTTCTGAATCCACCTTGGTAATTTCCATTGTGGTTGTTGTTGTAATTATTGTTGTATTGATTGTTGTATCCATTGTAGCTTTGATGTTGATTGAATCTGCCTCTACCTTGAGAGTATCCTCCTCTAGAGTAGCCTCTTCCTCTCTGATTCTTATAATTTCTGTAGCACTCATCTGTGGTATGGTTAGACAATCCACAAATGTTGCATGGTGATGAGTTGTAGGGTCTCCCCCTACCTTGCTTACTTCCTCTGCCTCTACCTCTTGAAGATCTACCTCTCCCTGCATAGTTTGCTTGTGAGGTAGAGCCTTCTTCATCAACCTTCTTACTTTTACCTTTATCTTTAACCTTTTTATCAGTGTATAAGGCAGAGGAGTTGTTACCTTTTGATTGTTCTCCATTCTTTGTAAACTTTGCTTCATGTGTGAAGAGTTGACCAATCAGCGTTGTTAGATCAGGTGCTTGGATGTCCATGTATAAGTCCATTGCTGTGGTAAAGCTCTCCCATTTGTCATCAGCCTTTAGTCCATTTATTACCTGCCTTACTATTTGTTCCTCTTCAATCTCTTCTCCAATACTTGCCAGTTGGTCTGCAATGTCTTTGACCCTAGTGACAAAATCTGAAACTGATTGTTTTGATTGCTTCCTAAGAGTGGTGAATTCAATCCATAGTTGATTCTTCCTGGCCCTTGTGTTGGAAGAAAAATAATTTGACAAGATTTCCCAAGTCTCTTGGGAAGTCTTACAATTCCTTACATGCGGTAAAAGAAAGTCAGATATAGAGTTAAGAAGGTAAGACCTTGCCAAAGCATCTTTTGCACACCATTGGTTGAGTCTCTCATTTTCATCCTTTGTGGGTAGTCCTCTAGTCTTGAATGAGGGCAATTCCTCATCTCCTGATATGTATCCAAATAAGCTCCTTCCTTGTAGATAGGTCTTCATCCTTAGAGACCAAGCTTGGTAATTGTTCCTGTCCAATTTGTCAATGAATGAAGGAAAACCATCACCCATGATTACCTTATTTGCTCTGATACCACTATTGAGAGTGATGGTTGGATGCACTCAGAAGATTGAGTTGGTACAGCTAATCCTGCTTTGCACCAGCCCTCTTTGATCTTTTTCTTTGTTTCTACTTCTTGATGATGCAGCGAAGACTGAGTCTTGTGGAAACTGATATAAGACTGTGTTCTAACTTTTCTGAAAAAAAAAATTCACCGAAATTTCACCAGACTGCCACTGTACTGTCACCGTAATTGTACCGGAATTGTACCAGAATGAACTATAATTTTGTTTATAATTACTTCAAGTGAACATACATGAAGTAAGGAAGTGACACATGAACTCTCTTAACTAGCAGAACTTTTTCTGAAGTTTAAGAAAAAAACTTCTCTAGTTCAGACAGCCTCTTTTCGGTCAGACTTTGTACAGTGTATAGATATTTTTTTCACCGGAAAGATTGATCAACTAAAAGTAGAAATGTCTAGCTATAGAGTGAGCTATTTCTCATACAAAGCTTTGCATTATTCTGCGAGATCTATTTTGTTCTTCTACCGGAAAATTACTCGTTTACTATAAGAATTGCAACAGTGAGCACTTTGACTGTAATTTCTTGATTTCTCGAAATTGACTGAATCAAGTTGCTTCAAACTTTGTATGTTTGTGGTATGCTTTGAGCTGAATCTATCAAGCTTTGAATCACTTGATTTGGTTCAGTAGATCCTGAGATATACCTCTTCAAGGTTGACAGACTTGAAGATAATGACTCAGAGAATCACAGAGTAAATGAATGTAAGTATTTGTATTAGATCATGTAAATGTACATTCCCACTGGCATGATAAACATAGCTCAATGGTACTCAGAGGTGTAGGCTATAAAGTAGACCTTACACACTCAGTGATTGATACAGTAATACCTCGGGATGAGTGAAGAACCCCCGACGACATTTTTCCTTGTAGCTTTTATAGGAATTGAGTGATGACTTGAATTAGAATTCAAATCAATCTCCAAAAATCTTTCACCTAAAAAAAATTGATTGAGATATTCTCTCGATCAATCAACCGCATTTTCACGACTTTCAATCAATTAGGTGTGATTGCGTAATACGCCAAGTCATTTATATTTTTACACGAGATAAAATGGTAAGAAATCATAGGCATAAGTTCCTATGGTCTACGCTTCATGTATAGTCTTCAAGGTAGATATCCAAGCCAAATGTGAAGGCTTGTGTTGCACCAACATTCACTACTTCTGACAAACTTTTTGACCTTGTTCCAACTCTTCGATAGAGAGCACACTAGATTCAAGCCTTTAGGAGACATCAAAAGCGAGGAGAATAGAAGGGTGAGAAGCCCTAGGTCCTTCCAACCTAGGAATTCCACAAGCATAAGAGAACTCTTATTCCTGAAGATAAGCATGGCCCAAGAGCCCTCCCTATTGCGCCAAGCTTTGATAATCCATTTAGCCACCAACTTATTTCCCATACCTTCAATGTCCAAAATGACCAAACCCCCATGATCCTTTTGGCTAATACAAGTATTCCATTTAATTTTGGGGGCACCTCTTCTCCTGGAGTCACCCATCCAGAGAAAGTTTTTGCAAATTCTTTCGAATTTGATAATCTCTTGATCCTTCAGTCATGGATGAGATAAGGAACATATTAATTACCTAGTGCACCCCAAGAGGTTGATCTGCATATCTTTCTAGTAGGCGAGCTTGTTATTGAGCTTAGATAGGACCCAATTCCATTGCCGGTCCATCAAAACACCAAATCCCATCAAAATACCGAATAGGCAGAAGATTTTGTCCTTTGGGGATCATTTAACAGCCTTGGTCAATTAGAAATCGGGGAAAAAGTTTGATAATGGCTCTGAAAGAAGTTTTAGGTTGGTTTATTTTGGATCTTGACACCAAAAAAAATGTGTCCGGGCATCCCCAAAAGGTATCAATGTTGGTCATATCATTATGCACAAAGGCATTCATGTCATCTGCAAATAGTCTCATGATCATTTGGCCATGACTAAGAGGAAGCGAGGGACCTTGAATATGGCCTAAGTACATATGATGCTTCACAAGGCAATAGAGCCCTTCCATAGCAATAGGAAAAAGCAAAGGGGCCAAAGGAAATCCTTGTCTGATAGAGCATTTTAATATGATAGCCTTCAACAACTGACCAGTGATATTTATCTACGTAGATGCATTTTTTAGTAGGGTAGAGATCATCTTAGTGAATTTTTTACTGCAATTGACGTCTTAAAGAGATTGGAGAAGGAAGTCCCATTCAAGCGTATCATAAGCTTTGTCAAAGTCAATCTTAAGGAAGATAACATCTTGAGCAGACTCTTTATCAAAGTCCAAACCTTCCCAAATATCAATAATAGCTTCCACGATAGATCTACCCTTGATGAAGCCTTTTTGGTCCTCACTTAAACCAACTTTGTAAGTGGCAAGAAATTCTCTTGAAAATAACTTTAGCAAGGATCTTGTACCCTATTTGTAGCATAATAATCGAGCGCCAATTTTCAATCCTCTTTTTGTTCCATTTTTTGTGAATAAGCTTGATGACATCTTTGTTTAGACATTTAGGCAGCACACCAAAAGACAATGCCTCTTCTCACACCAAGCATAGCAGAGTGGCCACCACCTATTTGAAGTTCTTGAAAAACTCATTGGTGAGGCCATCAGGATCTAGGCTTTTCCCATTAGAAAGTGAACCGATAACTTCTAGAACCTCAACATCTAAAATGGGAGCTTCAAGAAGAGTCTTCAAATTATGCGAGATTCTTGTTGATTTAACTCTAGAGATGGTCGCCTAACATGCTACTTCCCTTTTTACACTCACTTAGTAATTTAGTTTTGTGCTCCAAGCTTTTCTTCTTCCTCTTTTTATTTCTATGCTTTTGTCCTCATCCAACTACAACAATTGGTATCATACTAGGTTTTTACATTCTTGAGGGCATTATCGAAACCCTTCCAGTCACAATCTCCGAATCCCATGAGAATTAGTGATCATACTCAGGTTCATTAGTAGCTCAAAAGAACTTTGTATTTCATCATCTAAATTTTATATTTGTTTTGACGTCCAAAGCACTATCATAGTGACTGTGCACATAGTTTTCCTTTAGTGCCAAACACACACACACACACATGTATGTATGTATGTATGTATGTATGTATGTATGTATGTATGTATGTATGTATGTATATGTATGTATGTATGTATGTATGTATGTATGTATATATATATATATATATATATATATATATATATATATATATATATATATATATATATATATATATATATATATATATATATATATATATATATATATATATATATATATATATATATGTATGTGTGTGTGTGTGTGTGTATGTATGTGTGTTTGTGTGTGTGTGGGGGGGGGGGGGGGGGGGGGGGGGGGAGGGGGGTTTATAGTTCACTAGTGTAAGCATCTTAAAATCTACTACAAAACTAGTGGAGGTTGTTTCGGTATTTTCTATTCCACTTTTTTTGAGAAGGAATCAATTTTCTATATCAAGGTATAGTCATGGGCTATGGCTGAAAGTAATGATCTTTGTTGTCCCATGCACACACCTTCATTTCGGAATTATATGTGATTCATGAATTTCATTAATGAATTTTCTAGGCATGCATGGGTTTAGTCATTGAAAGTGAATACCGAAGTATCTATGTGCTTTAAACAATTCTTGGTTAAGGCTGAAAATTTATGAGCATGCAAAATGGGCAACCTCCATTTTGATAGAAGGGGAGAGTATGTTTATTCACATGGATTTGTCCTCTCCAATCATCACATCATAAAAGAAAAAAAACCACAAACATAAAATTTTCAATCTAGGAAGTATATATAAACGCTAGCTCTTTTGTAATCAATGATCCTCAAGAAATCACAAAACAAAGATAGGCACATCCATTAATTAAGTTCAGCACCTATCTTGAAAGTACCCAATTGGAATAAACCATTCCACATCCATGTGGATGTATTTAATTTTGCAATTGGATGTATACTGGCTCAACCTGCGGATGAAGGAAAATTAGATCACCCTATTGCATACGCTAGTAGACAACTAAATCAAGCGGAAAGAAACTATACTACTACGAAAATAGAGGGTTTAGGAATGGTGTATGCAGTCAAGAAATTTTGATATTACCTCCTAGCCAATAAATTCAAGTTTTTTATCGACCACTAGGCATTATTGTATTTGGTTAATAAACCCTACAATACGGGAAGGCTAGTGAGATGGTTCCTATTACTCATGGAATTTGATTTTGAAGTGGTAGACAAAAAAGGAAATACACATGTAAGAGCTGATCACATATCAAGGATGACACATGGAGAACCACCTATCGGAGTGTCAGATGATCTACCTGATATATATTTGTTCAACTTGGAAGTGTGTCCAAAATGGGTGGAAAATTTGATCCGAATTCTCATGCATGGACCACACCATAGGATCAATAGAGACAACAAGAAAGAGTTCATGCAATCAAGGAATCTACATATTGTGGCCGATATTCTATATTACAAAGAACCTAATGGCTTATTATTAAGGTGTGTAGAAGATGCAGAACCAAAAAATCTACTTGAGCAAGCTCATGTGAACCAATGGAAAACGCATGAGGGCATTAATGGAACAACAAGGGAGTTGAAAAGACTAGGGGTATACTGGTCGGACATGCAAAAACACTGTAATACAAGACCCATTCTTTTGCTGAAGCTCGTGACGAGCTCGTGCAACACACGACACACAGAGACCTTCTTTTTGGTTCACCACCTAGCCACATCCGATCTTCCCTTGTGTGAGTCTCTCGTGAGAGATTCCTTATTGTTCGTCTATCATATAAGGTGTGATATCCATAAGGGCCATGTGGCACTCTCCTCATAAGAGGAGATTCACTCACTTAACTATTGTGACATTTGCTTCACCTTAAATGCATTTTCATCCTCAAAAATGTTAATGGAATGTCTGTAATGGTAGAAGAAAGTGCTCGGACTCCCCTGAACCCCATGTACTCAGTGTACGTGGTCATCTCTGTGTGTTGTTTCCCCATATCCTTCCCCTTAAGAAGTCTCATATGAGATCATTTCAAAGGTGGGAAACCATCTGAGTGGTGCCTACTATCTCCCATATACACTTAACTTCCAAATTATCACTCCCATGACATATAATATCATCAAAATGACCTAAGTCCATATGATGTATCCTCTATGGAGTAATAATATGAAAAGTAAGTGGAAAGTGCCAAGCTCATAAGCTTGGCCATACTATAATGGAGATAATAAACCATATAATCCTCTAAAATATGGAACAAAGTCCCATAACAAGTGACTTCAAACCCATTTAAGACTAAATGATAGATTGCCCTCATACCACTCTAGGTCTTCCTAACCTTGAGTGTACTCACAAGTAATATTTTAACCTAACTACCTTGTGAACTATGTAAATCCATCATCTAGCTCATGGTAGTAAAATGCAATCTCTACATTTCACCAACCAAGAAGTCTGCGGTTTTTCATCGATTACCTTTGGACTAAGTTCTATTGGAAGAGCATCTATTGGCACTTGTGAAAACTCTAAAATATTCTCTTCCCCGTAGTTTTCCATATGAATGCAAAAGCATTCCCTTTGAGATTCAGATAATCCCTAAGTACCCATCCTCCTAACTGATGTTTACACATCATGCTCATGATGTTACACCAACTAAGAGTTTGGTACCTCAATAGGTTAGATATCTCCCTATCTCCTAGAAACCCTAAAGAGAAGAGTCATACCCAACTTACACTTTCACTAATGTCAATGACTAGATCATCTCATCTAGTCAAGGTCACTAGAAATAGACATAACTACTACTCTCTAGAGTTTCTATGTGAAACTCAATCTAACCAGTATGATTACCTGATCTCCCTCTTGTCTTTGATAGAAGAGTGCCACTCCTATCTAGAAAATCTAAAAGTAAGAAAGTGAAACTCTCTCTCTCTCTGTCTCTCTATGTAATCTCCTCTAAGGAAAAGAGCTCTAACGGTGGAACCTATTCCACTTTCCCTTTCCCTTTGAAAGAGATTCTGTTGAATTCAATTGCTCTACTCATCCATAATTGAGAACATGCACATACGTTCTCCATATTTTCCCTTCCAAAATAGTGGAGAATCAAACTCCCATGTGAAGGAAAATTACACTGAAAAGTAGAGGAAATGAATTCCTTTTGAAATAAACTGAAAGATTTTTTCTAAACATCTCTTCTCTGTAAAGGAAAACATACTATATTCTTCTCCAAAGAGGAAATAATATTTTCCTTTCCTTTTTCTCTTCTAGGAAGAGGAGCTAAAGTGAGATCTCTAAGCTAGAGCAAGATTACTCTCATATCTCTAAGCTAATTCTCTCTTTCTCCTTTCCTTAAAAGAGGAACTTATGAATTCATTTGCTCCTCTCTTCCATACTAATGCATAATCTCTGATTACATAGAGATCTCCCATAACCAATGAAGGTGTATGTAGTGAAGAGTGGAGAAAATAGATTCCTAATAAGGGTCAAAGCCCTCTACTAAAATGGTCAACAATGGTATGACATGATACCGTAAACACATGTGTATCCATACTAAAGAGCTATATATGCCAACCATCCTCTGTGCATGGATTTATATGATCCCATCAACTAATGGAATTATCCTTCCAAAAAAGCTCAAAATGAGTATGTGATACCAATGGTAATAAAATCACCTACACATTCCCTACTGGAAGAATAAATCGTCCATAAACTATGAAGGATAATTCCCAATCCTAAGGAGATGTCTACTAAGAGCTCTCCTCTGATCTAGTGAGACATGCCACCATGAATGATGAGTCCTTTTCTCCTTGGCCATAGAAGAAGAGTGATCAATGGGAAGTCATTTCCACCCTCCCATACCAAAGAAAACTTCTTCCAATTCATGGTGTCATACCTACACTAAACCGAAGATATATTCCATATATATGTAATGGGATATATAGGTGGACTCTAATGAATCCCATATCCTCAACTCATGTTAGTGGACTCAAATGAGGGCCATGTCCTTGAACTAGTTAGTTTGGTTCTAGTCAATGTGTGACAATGGATATCCCTTTCTGTTCCAAACCAACTTGTTCCTAGGTATCAAGACTAGGTATCAATAGTTAAGCGAGTGAATCTCCTCTTATGAGGAGAGTGCCACATGGCACTTATGGATATCACACCTTATATGGTAGACGAACAATAAGGAATCTCTCACGAGAGACTCATGCAAGGGAAGATCGGACGTGGCTGGGCGGTGAACAAAAAACAAGGTCTCTGTGTGTCGTGTGTTGCACGAGCTCGTCACGAGCTTCAGCAAAAGAATGGGTCTTGTATTACAAAGACATATATGAATACATTCTAACTTGCCAAGAGTGCCTAGAGAACACCTCTTATGATTATTTGTCTTTACATTTCTCCACTATAGCACCAGATGGGAGTAAGGAATTAGTGAAGTTTTTGAAATTGTGAACACATGAAGAAGGGGCAAGCCTAGCAAGAAAAAGGGATTTAGAATAAATGAGTAAAGATTACACTATAATTGAAAGACAATTATTCAAAAGGGGAAAGGATGATCAACTACAATTGTGTGTTCATGAGGGAGAATACTTGCCTATATTAGAGATGGCACATGCAAGTGCTATGGGAGGTCTTTTTTCAGCCGAGAAGACCATAAAGATGATTCTATTTGCAGACCTATGATGGCCAAATTTACATATGGATGCTGACACATACGTGTGTAGTTGTGAAGTGTGCCAAAGAACCAAATATCCTATAAGAAGAGATGGCATGCCTCTAAAACCCATGATCTACACTAGAGCCTTTTCAAAATGGGGTATTGATTTCATAGGATCTATAAACCCTCTTGCAAAAGGATCACATGTTGAATATATTATTGTGGCCATGGAATATCTAACCAAATGGGTGGAAGCAAAAGCGACTAGGAAAAATAATGCCCAAACCACAGCCAAATTTCTATTCAAAATACCTTTATGCACTTCGGACTTCCGATAGAAATTGTTAAGGATAGGGGAACACATTTCATCAATGAAGTGATTGAATCACTGATGAATGAATTTCTTATGATTCGCAAGAAATCAGCTTCTTACCATCCCCAAGCCAATGGACAAGCTGAGAGTTTCAATAAAGTACTATGCACAGTTTTAACTAAAATAGTTAACAATGGGAGGTCAGATTGGGACAAGCAATTGCATCATGCAATATGGGCTTTTCATGTGGCATACAAGACGGCTATCAGAACTACTCCACTCAATTTAGAGTATGGTCAAAACACCATTTTTTCAATTAATGTTTTAGTCGCTATGTTATGAGTGGCACAACAAAATGAATGGATAGGCCATGAACAATCTCAACAATTGGATCAAATTGAAAAATTGCATGAGACCATACTACAAGCAGTGGCAAGAATTTATGTGATGAAAAGAAGACAAAAGGCATATTACGATGCACATATTAAAGATAAGGGTTTAAAGGAAAGAGATTTAGTATTTGTATACATATTGAAACAACACGCAAAAAAGCTACAACAACATGGATATGGACCACTATTGATAAATCGAATATCCACTAGCAGAGCAGTGAACTTAGCCACATTAGATGGAGATGTACTTCCTAACTACATAAGTGGTTGAAGAGTCAAAAGGTACATGGTACCATTAATTGAAAGAATGTTGGCAAGACTCTTAGGAGTGAAAAATTAGAAAATAGAAGAGGAAAGGATGAGAGATGAAGCTCGGCTAGAAGCACTAGAGTGAATTACGAAGAGGAAAGAGTGGATAAGACGGCATGATGAATGATATATACAAGGAGAAGAGCCTATATCCATGGAAAACTATCAAATAGGTAATGTGGAGAACGTGAATAGTTATGTCAACTGACCATACTTGAATTTAGGGATCGGTATAAACGAATATCAATTAGTAGATTCATTGATTGACATAGGTGCCGCATTAGTGAGTTTAGAGGAGATTAGAGAAGAAATTTCATATGCCTTTATGAATCAAGAGTACTCTAATCCCAACTTGTCCATACCTTGTAACGTATTACATGATCCTTTAGCCAATCCTTTCTTAGAAAGTGAATCGAAAAGAGTGAGTGAGGACAATTCAGTCAACCACATCAGCAAGCAAATTAAAAAGCCTACATGGATGTCAATTGTGAGAATACAACAACAAGCAAATATGCGATCACAATGGATTCGGAAAGATCAATTGCCACAGAATGGAGGTCATAAAAACGAACGGATCAATCAACAACCAGAAACAAACGACATAACAGCAACTTCGAAATGCAATGGAATAAGTCTAGGACCACACATGTATGGCTTCCAAAGCCATTGATTGAATCTCAAAGGATGCAACGACTTATCTTGATTCTAAAAGCGATCAGGCGAGAAGCAAATCAAAGAATGGAGAAGCAGAACAAAATATCATACTGATGGAATCAAGTAAATGAACCAATCATCAATGTTGGCGAAAACTTCGGCTCTAACGCCACTGTTGCGGAATTACTTTCGCCCTGAAGGTGGGTTTCGCGACAAAGCTTGAACTCTGTCAGGCCTGCGGAAATTGTCGCGCCACCGTAGTAGAATGCTAAACTAGAGTGATTCAGAACACCTCTGTAATCAACAGTAGCTCAGCCTAATTAACGTCGCCTTAACTGTGTTATCCTGCGACACAAGTTCCACCGGAACTTCACCAGACTGTTGCTGGAACGTCACCGAAATCTTACCGGAACTTTACCGAAAATAAACTTAGTTCTGCTCGTAATTGCTTCAGATGAACTTATGTGAAGTAAGGAAGTAGTGTGTGAGCTTCCTTCACCGAATGAACTTCCTTCTGGAAACTTCGCAGTTCTAAAATGCTACTTTCCGGTTAGATTTTGTACTGCATGTACATCTCCTTTTTACCGGAAACTGTGATCAGCTTAAAGTAGAGACGTCTAGCTACAAGATGAGCTATCTCTCATACAAAGCTTCGAACTCTGCTGCGAGTTATACTTCGTTGTTCTACCGAAAAAACTTATTTTCTGAGAAACTGTAACTGACCGGAAATTACTGAAATATGTTTACTGAGTAAACTGTTATTCACCGAAACATGCGTTTACAGAGAAGGTACTGAAGCACGTTTAGTAACGAGTCGTGACAGTAGACGATAAACGGAACTTCCTACCGTAACACGAAATAGCTTCAGATTCTTCATAAGTAAAGATTGCGCGCAGACATCCACATGAACATGTGTTTTCGATTAGAGAAGATGTGTACAAGTAAGCTTGGCCTCTTCTTGCTCAAGCTACAGAAACTCTCCTACAGTGAGTAGTTTCTTATTACCATCTCTCTTCAGATGAAAAGACCCGACACTTCAGGCTTGTGTTATTCATCTGTACATACGCGATCTATGGCGTCTTCTGAGAACTTCTAACTCTCTCTTCACTCATACGCGATCTATGGCGTCTTCTCTCAGTCTCTCGTTCTCCTCTGTGTATCATCTACTATTCTCTCTGCTCTTCTCTCTGTGTATATCTACATCGAGTTCTTCAAATCTTGCTGTATATATATATACACTTTCTTTGGTGCTCCTCTGTGCTGTCAATCTTCAATTCACGTTATGCGCGCCTTACGCGCCCGCCGCGGTTAATTGCTCTGTTATGCGCACACCACGCACTAACTTCGCATACTGTACACCTGTGCATAGGTTTTCCAGAAGATTCTGGTTTTCTCTTTGTTTGTTGCGTCAAATTCGTGAGTGTTTCCTTAACAGCTCCCCCTCAATCACTAATTTGACTTCTTCCGGTCTTTCATATATCTTTCTTTCTTTTATACCTGCCATCTCTTTGAATCTGTTTGTCTTTGTTCCATCCAAGCTCTTTGTCAGAATATCTGCAATCTGATCTTTCGTAGGAGTGTAGACTATTTCTATCTCTTTCTCCATTACTTTTTCCCTTAGGAAATGATACTGAATCTCTATGTGTTTTGTTCTTGCATGAAACACAGGATTCGCTGCAAGATACAGCGAGCTCATATTATCTCCATGTATGATCGGTATACTTTGATCTATACCCATGCTTTTAAGTAAAGTCTGCATCCATATTACTTCTTTTGCTGCTTCTACCAGTCCTTTGTATTCTGCTTCTGTTGACGATAAAGCTACTGTGTGTTGCTTCTTCGAACACCAGCTTACCAGCTTATCTCCTAGGTATATCATATACCCGTGCGTTGATCTTCGGTCATCTTGACTTCCTGCCCAATCTGAGTCACTATATGCTTTGAGTTTTATATCTGACGTAAAAGGATAATATAATCCTTCCTTTATAGTTCTTTTGATATATCTGAGAACTCTTTGTCCTGCAACCCAATGTTGCTCTGTCGGACAATGCATAAACTGTGAGAGAACTCCCACCGGAAAACTGAGATCCGGTCTTGTTAGCGTAGCATATATTAAGCTTCCTACTAACGATTGATACTTCTTCATATCTTTAAACTCTGTACCACTATATTTACTGAGTTTATGGTTTACTTCAAGCGGTGTTGAAGCTTCTCTGCAATTCTCCATATTGTACTTCTTCAGTAAGTTCAAGAGATACCTTTCTTGTGTGACATATACACCATGATCTGTATATGTGATTTCCATACCTAGAAAGTATGATAACTTTCCTAGGTCACTGATTTTGAATTCCTTTTCTAGCAGTTTCTTTACCTCTGTGATTCCTGCATCTGAGGTTCCTGTAATTATTATGTCATCTACATAGATACAAATGTAGATCATTCCCTCTTCTGTCCTTTTGATGAGTAGACTTGCATCTGCCTTCAAACTTTGGTATCCAAGTTCATTGAGATATTTCACAAGTCTGTAGTTCCAAGCTCTTGGGGCTTGCTTTAGTCCATAAAGTGCTTTTCTTAACCTGCAAACAAAATTTGGGTATCTGGAGCTTATAAATCCTTCCGGTTGTTCCATATAGACTTCATCTGATATATATCCATTCAGGAATGCATTCTTTATATCTAGCTGACTTAGCTTCCATCCTTTTGATGCTCCTATAGCAATTACTGTTCTTATGGTTGACATCTTTGCCACCGGACTGAACGTCTCGTCATAGTCTATGCCATGCGTTTGAGCATAGCCCTTGATAACCAGTCTCGCTTTATGTCTGGCTATCCTTCCATCTGCAAGTTTCTTTATTTTGAACACCCATTTATTTCCAATTACTTTCTTACCGTTCGGTTTAGGAACAAGCTCCCATGTCTTGTTCTCTTCCAGTGCGGTGAGTTCTTCTTCCATTGCTTCTTGCCATTGCTTCTTGCCTTTGGCTTCGTCATAGCTCTGAGGCTCTTCCTCTTCTTTAACCATATATGCATAATCTTGTTGAGTTATATACGATGTATCATACGAGTATCTTTCCGGTTGTCTCCTTACTCTGTTTGACCTTCTTAGCTCATATTCTTCGTGTGTGTCTGAGTACCCGTCTTCATCTTCGTTCCTTATACCTGTTCTGGTCCTGGACGTGCTTGCCTCGTCTTCTTTGTTTACCTGTACGATTGTTTTACCTTTCTCTTTTCCTTTTATCTCTTCTTCAAATTCTTCAGTTGTATGACTCTGATCTGCATACCAGCTTTTCTGTTCATCAAATGTTACATCCCTGGAAACAGTAAAATGTTTGGTTAGAGGACTCCATAACCTGTAACCCATCTGCTTTTCATCATATCCGACGAATACATATTTCTCTGCTTTCGGTTCAAGCTTATGTCTGAGTTGAGATGGTACATAAGCATACGCTACTGATCCAAACACTTTGCAGTGATCAAGTGTTGGCTTCTTTCCCCACCAGGCTTCGTAAGGGGTCATTCCTTCTAAAGTTGTACATGGTAATCTGTTTACCAAGTATGTAGCTGTGTTTACGGCTTCAGCCCAAAGATAATCTGGGTAATTTTTTTCCTTTAGCATAGCTCGTGCAAACTCGACTAGAGTTCGGTTTCTCCTTTCTGCTACACCATTTTGTTGTGGTGTATATATGCAGGATATTTCTCTCTTAATACCTGCATTCCAAAGATAGTCATTGAATTCTCGGGAGAAGTATTCTCCCCCTCCATCAGACCTCAGTCTTTTAAGTTTTTGTCCGGTGAGTCTTTCAGCATATGCATGAAAATGCCTGAAAGCTCCAAATACTTCTGATTTCTCTTTTAGAACATAAAGAGTTATCCACCTTGTGGCATCATCAATGAATAAAACATAGTACCTTGATCCGCTGATTGATCCTTCTTTCGTTGGTCCCCATACATTTGTATGTATGAGTTCCAGCACACTGTCATGTTTGAATCCTTTCTTCTGGAAAGGTAACCTGTGGGCTTTTCCCATCTGACAGGCTTCGCATTTGTGAATCATATGTTGGTTCTGTACGTTCGGTAATCCCAGTACAGACTGATTTGCTATCATAGCTTTGATTCCTTTTTCGTGAAAATGACCTAATCTCTTGTGCCAGAGATCAAGTTCTGTAATTACCTTTTCATCATGTGTGAGCAGAGCTTGGCCAATGTTCCCTTGTACTCTTAAGGTAAAGAGTCTGCCTTCTTTCTTACCAGAGACGATCTGATAATATCCATTCTTGGGATCTTCTACAAATACTCCTTTATTTGTAAATCTGACCTGAAAACCTTTTTCGACTATCTGTCCCACACTGATCAGATTTTTCGGTATTGTTGGAACATACAAAACATTGGTTAGCAAATCTGCTCCACTCTTGCATTTCACTTTCCCGATTGATTGTACTTTGTGTCTTGTATTGTCACCTGTTTGAACAGTGTGACTCGCACTTCCTTTTTCCAATTCTGACATCAGTTCTATGTTTCCTGACAAGTGATTAGAACATCCAGAGTCAATGTAAAATACCTTTAGATCTTCGTTATCAGATGTGCTGATTGAGTTCATCATCAATGATGTATGACTCTCATTCTGTGTGTCATTTGCGTAGTTGTTGTAGGTGGTGTTGTAGGATTGGCTCTGTCCCCAACTTCTTACTCCACCTCTACCGTAGCCTCCTCTTTGGCTTTGTCTTCCTCTTTGGAAGTTACTCTGATTTCTTCCGCTACTGCCTCTGCTATTGTTGTTTTGATTTTGATTTGATCCCTGTTGGTTGTGCCAACAGTCATGCGCCAGATGATTACTTAGTCCGCAAATCCAGCAAGCCTTCTTGTTGGTATTCTGGTTACTTCTTCCTCTTCCAAAGCCTCTTGCTCTTCCTCTGCCAGTGCCTTTACCTCTTGCGTAATAGGCCTGAGAGCTCGACTCTTCTTCGTCTTTTGACTTGCCTTTGTCTTTCTTCTTGTTCTTCATGTACATTGCAGAGCTTTGTCCTTTGTCTGCGTCTCCTTTCAGGTCTTGCTCATATGTGAGCATCAAACCAAGCAACTGATTTAAATCTGGTACAAAATGATTTAAAGAAAGTTCAGTTGAGAGTACGAAAGGTTTCCACCTTTCATCTCCTCTCAACCCTGTGAGCAGTTGTGCTATCAATCTATGATTTTCGACATCTTCATTTATGGATCCCAGACTATCTGCTAGATCCTTCATTTTAGTGACGTAGTCACTAATGCTTTGACTCGGCTTCTTTTTGAACGTTGTGAATTCGGACCATAGGCTGGCCTTCCTAGCTTTCGTAGTATTTTGGAAGTGATCTTCCAATGCACTCCATATGTCCTCCGCTTTCTCCAAACCTCTAATGTGCGGTAGCAGATGATCTGAAACAGTGTTGTAGATGTAGGCTCTTGCCGTTGCATCTTTCTTTTGCCACAGCTTCAAAGCTTCTATCTCTTCCTTTTCTGGTTGGCTATCATCTTCAAAGGTCGGTTTCTTTTCTTCTCCGGTCACGTACATCATTAAGTCCTTACTCATAAGTAAGGCTTCCATGCGCATTACCCATGCGGGATAATTATCTCTGTCCAGTTTATCAATTTGGACGTGGTCTGTCATAATAGAGAATACTCTAGGCTCTTATACCAATTCTTGGGAGATTAACCTGCTCTGATACCAATTGTTGGCGAAAACTTCGGCTCTAACGCCACTGTTGCGGAATTACTTTCGCCCTGAAGGTGGGTTTCGCGACAAAGCTTGAACTCTGTCAGGCCTGCGGAAATTGTCGCGCCACCGTAGTAGAATGCTAAACTAGAGTGATTCAGAACACCTCTGTAATCAACAGTAGCTCAGCCTAACTAACGTCGCCTTAACTGTGTTATCCTGCGACACAAGTTCCACCGGAACTTCACCAGACTGTTGCTGGAACGTCACCGAAATCTTACCGGAACTTTACCGAAAATAAACTTAGTTCTGCTCGTAATTGCTTCAGATGAACTTATGTGAAGTAAGGAAGTAGTGTGTGAGCTTCCTTCACCGAATGAACTTCCTTCTGGAAACTTCGCAGTTCTAAAATGCTACTTTCCGGTTAGATTTTGTACTGCATGTACATCTCCTTTTTATCGGAAACTGTGATCAGCTTAAAGTAGAGACGTCTAGCTACAAGATGAGCTATCTCTCATACAAAGCTTCGAACTCTGCTGCGAGTTATACTTCGTTGTTCTACCGAAAAAACTTATTTTCTGAGAAACTGTAACTGACCGGAAATTACTGAAATATGTTTACTTAGTAAACTGTTATTCACCGAAACATGCGTTTACAGAGAAGGTACTGAAGCATGTTTAGTAACAAGTCGTGACAGTAAACGATAAACGGAACTTCCTACCGTAACACGAAATAGCTTCAGATTCTTCATAAGTAAAGATTGCGCGCAGACATCCACATGAACATGTGTTTTCGATTAGAGAAGATGTGTACAAGTAAGCTTGGCCTCTTCTTGCTCAAGCTACAGAAACTCTCCTACAGTGAGTAGTTTCTTATTACCATCTCTCTTCAGATGAAAAGACCCGACACTTCAGGCTTGTGTTATTCATCTGTACATACGCGATCTATGGCGTCTTCTGAGAACTTCTAACTCTCTCTTCACTCATACGCGATCTATGGCGTCTTCTCTCAGTCTCTCGTTCTCCTCTGTGTATCATCTACTATTCTCTCTACTCTTCTCTCTGTGTATATCTACATCGAGTTCTTCAAATCTTGCTGTATATATATATACACTTTCTTTGGCGCTCCTCTGTGCTGTCAATCTTCAATTCACGTTATGCGCGCCTTACGCGCCCGCCGCGGTTAATTGCTCTGTTATGCGCACACCGCGCACTAACTTCGCATACTGTACACCTATGCATAGGTTTTCCAGAAGATTCTGGTTTTCTCTTTGTTTGTTGCGTCAAATTCGTGAGTGTTTCCTTAACAATCAAGGATAGAAGAAAACCCCAGATGGCTACAACACAAAAATCCCAATCCAATGGCAAAAGAAGGTCGAAAACTACATTCAAGAATGAAGGAAGGGCAATGCAACAAAATCAAATGCCACAAAAATAGAATACAATGTTAATATGGAGACCAAAGAAGCAACAAGGAATCAGCCAAGAGACTTATAATAGGACCTTTGAAGCATTAGCCATACTCTAATGAAAGGTGATTGGATCACCATAACCGCAATCACTCTACCCACTGGGTGCATGTGTGGCAACTGTGAAGAGATGGATAGGTATGTGCTTGAAGATGAAGAGGTGTTGCAAAATCCTTGATCTACACCAGCCAAATGAACTCCAAAAGTATATGGTGGGCCCTTTTAGCTTGCCAATGGATGTATTAGACACCCTATGTACCTTGGAAGATCACTCTCAAAAAGATAGATCAAAACAGATAAGTTGGAGTTAGCTCAGAGGTGAAAACTTGCTATTGTTGGTTCATACACCTATCCAGTGTTTTATATAATTATCTGAGCACAGCAGCAATTAGCTCAATTCCTCTTGGGGAAGTCTAGACAACTTAAAGAGCTAACTTTCAAGAGTAATCTCATCAAAAATAATGAACCACACACTGAGAATGAGTTTTAACAAGTGATGACATCATCCCGATTTTCACGGGCTGCTACAAAAATAGACCAGTGAGCAGACAAATAATCATACCTCAAAATGTAGAAATTCAATTATTATGAAAATTTGTATGGTTATACTAGACAGTAAGCTGAATCCAACAAGCTTTAAATCACTGAATTTGAATAAGTAACCACTGAGAAATGGCTCTGACAAGATGAGTGAAAAAGTCGGGTACCTGACAGAGAAGTGAAGATGAACAGACCCTGTTGACTTCAAATGAACATAACTGAAGACTGCAACATCCAAATGACATGAAAATTTGTGAGCATATAGTAGACTTATAGAGCTAACTTTACCAAGTTAAATCACTGAAAATGATGCACCAAGCTCAGAGAAAACATCTCTGCAAGCTGACTGAGAAAACTGAGAGTAATGGCAGTGAGTAGTACACTTCACAAGAACATGGAAAGATGAACTCAAATAATCATGAAAATGAAAGTATATTGCTTGTACAATACAATGACTTACTGATACATATGTGTGCCTTGTAATCACACCTTGATATGGCATAAAGCTCAGCTCTTTGAGGTCTTCACATAGGTCTCTCTAACCACGACTAAAACTGCCATCTATTTATAGTTGAGTTTGGGAGGCTAACTTCCCTCAATCACTCTCCAATCAATCAATGATTGATTTGATTCTCTACCTACCACAAATCACAAATTCGTGGCTCCTCTTTCCATTCTTGATCAAGTGGACTCAACCACTTAAGATTCTCTTACTTTTACATTAAGTAAACTCTTCAAAAGTTACAAGAGGTAGTTCACAAGCGAACTTTACATAGTCTTCATTTTAAGGCTTTTTCTATAACTTTGTGGGACTCAAGCCCATACTTAGGCTTGTCATAGACTTGCTCCAACAGCTCCCCCTCAAGCCAAGTATGCTTGAGGTCTTCAATCTTCCAAGTTTACCTGCAAACCAATCATAGCCTTGAATTTGCAAAGCTTTGTACCATCCAATGCTTTGGTTAGAATATCTGCACATTGTTGATGAGTGGACACATATGATATTTGAATCTCTTTGGTTAGAACCTTCTCTCGTACATAGTGATAATAAACTTCAATATGTTTAGTCCTTGCATGAAAAATAGGATTAGTAGCTAAGTGAATAGAACTCATATTGTCACCAAAAATAGTTGGAGTTCCAAACTGCAATCCAAGATCTTTGAACAATGTCTTCATCCACATAGCTTCTTGTGTAGCTATGGCAAGACCTCTATATTCAGCTTCAGTAGAAGAGAGAGCAACTGTGGGTTGCTTCTTGGATGACCATGAAATAAGCTTTGAACCTACAAAGGTAAGATAACCTGAAGTGCTCCTTCTATCTTCCTTGGAGCCAGCCCAATCTGCATCAGAAAATAGCTTCAAACCTAAATCAGATACATAAGGATAATAAAGTCCTTCATTTATGGTTCCTTTGAAATACTTGAGAATCCTTTTGGCAGCATCCATATGTGGTTTCCTTGGTGTGTGCATAAATTGACTTAGCACACTCACACTGTAACATATATCTACTCTTGTCAATGTGGCATAGTTGAGACTACCCACTAGACTTTGATATGATGTGATGTCCTCTATGAGTTCACCTTCATGTGAGCTCAATTTGTGATTGACCTCCATTGGAGTACCTGCAATCTTACAATCTTGCATCTTGAATTTTGCCAACATGTCATTAATGTACTTTCTTTGAGTGAGAAACAAACCATGATCTTTGTAGACAACTTCCAAACCTAGGAAGTAGGTAAGTGAACCCAAATCACTTATCTTGAACTCTTCTCTCATCTGATCTTTGATCTTCTTCATACCATCTGCATCATTTCCTGTCAATATAATATCATCTACATATACACATAGGTAGATGACCTCGGAATTACTCTTTTTAATAAAGAGTGAAGGATCTGCCTTGCTTGGTTGAAATCCTTTGTCCTCCAAGAATGAAACAAGCCTGAAATTCCAAGCTCTTGGAGCTTGCTTGAGACCATACAATGCTTTGTTAAGTTTACACACATAATCAGGATAAACTTGATTCTCAAAACCAGGTGGTTGTGCCATATATACCTCTTCTGTTATCCAACCATTCAAGAATGCATTCTTTACATCTAGTTGAAGTATCTTCCAATTCTTGGAAGAGGCAATACTAAGCAAAACCCTAATAGTAGGCATCTTTGCCACAGGAGAGAAAGTCTCCTCATAATCAATTCCCTGAGTTTGTGCAAAGCCTTTTGCCACAAGCCTTGCCTTATACCTGTTAATTGAACCATCAGAATTCTTCTTGAGTTTATAGACCCATCTTGAGCCTATTACCTTCATGGATGAAGTCTTGGGCACCAAATCCCAAGTGTTGTTTTCCTCAAGTGCTTCAATCTCTTCCTTCATTGCATGCTTCCATTCTATTTTTGCTTTGGCCTCTTCGAATGATGATGGCTCCTCTTGGTTTATGTCATGTGCTATGTAGATAGAATGTTTAGTTACTAATGAGGTGTCAAACCCATACCTTTCTGGTTTTTTCTTTTCCCTCATAGATCTTCTTAGGCCATGATGTGATGATTCTGCCTCATGTCCAAGTTCTTGCAATTTTGCTTTACCTTTAGACTTCCATGCTTTGATCTTTTCCATCTGAGATTCTTCATCATCCTCTCAGGTGTCTTGTTCTTCAATCTTCGGTTGTTCTCTACCAAGCTTTGGAAAATCTTCTTCAAGATTATATGGTAAATTGACCTTCCTGCATGAATCTTCATACCATGAATTGTTCTCATCAAAAACTACATCTCTGCTTACCAAGAATCCTTTGTTGGTAGGGTTGTATAACCTGTAGCCCTTTTGATTGTTGTCATATCCAATAAATACACACCTTTCTGCCTTTGGATCCATCTTGCCTCTAACCTGTGAAGGAACATGAGCAAAAGCAATACATCCAAAAATTTTACAATGATCTAAGCTTGGTCTTCTTCCATTCCAAGCCTCATATGGAGTCATCCCATCAAGGGATTTTGAAGGCAACCTATTAATCAAGTAAGTGGCTGTAGATACAGCCTCAGCCCATAAATAATTAGGTAAATGCTTTTCATTTAACATAGACCTTGCAGCTTCAACAATTGTCCTATTCCTCCTTTCTGCCAGTCCATTTTGCTCAGGAGTGTACCTTGTAGTTACCTCTCTTTTGATTCCTCTTTCTTGAAGAAAAGAATCAAAATCATGGGAGAAGTATTCTCCGCCTCCATCTGACCTTAGCCTTTTTAGTGATTTACCTGTTTGATTCTCCACAAGAGCCAAATATCTTTTGAAACATGAAAAAACTTCATCTTTGTGTTTCATAAAGAATAGGATAGTCCATCTGCTGCAATCATCAATAAAGGAAACATAATACCGTGATCCAGATATTGAAGCTTCCTTGCTAGGTCCCCATACATCTGTATGAACCAACTCCAAGAGATCTCCATGCATATAACCTTTCTTCATGAATGGTAACCTGTGAGACTTCCAAATTGACATGCACTACACTTATAAATCATATGTTGTTTTGACAAATTAGGAAGTCCAAGTACACTTTGGTCCCTACAGATTTGCTTTAATGACCTTTCACCAATATGTGCTAACCTTTTGTGCCATACTTCCAATTATGTGAGTGTCTGACTACCATAATTAAAGAGAGCAATGTTTCTAGTGTCCTATAATTCAGATGTGAACAATCTACCTGTCTTTTCACCTTTTGCAATTCTTCTGAATCCTTGACTTGGATCTTCAACAAATGCTCCTGCTTTTGTGAACCTGACTTGCAACCCTTTCTCTACTATCTACCCAACACTTATCAAATTCTTTGTAATGGTAGGGACATAGAGTACCTTACCGAGTAGGTTGATGTTTCCATCAGGTGCTTTGACATTGCCTATTTTCTCCATAGGATGTTTTGTATCATCTCATGTTTGTACCTCATGCTTATTCCTTGGATCTTCTAAATCTGATAGGAGTGCCACATTTCCTGCCACATGATTTGAACAACCTGAATCTATGTAGAAAACATGCTCATCAGATTTACCTTGTGGCATAGCCATGTTCATGATCAATAATGAATCCTCTTTGTTTGAGTCTTCTGTGTAGTTATTGTAGTCTCTCCTTCCTTTGTAGCCTCCTTGATAGTTTGAATGATTGTAGTTGTTGTAGTTGCCATGGTAGTTGTTGAACCTTCCTCTTGAGTAGCCATAACTTCCTCTATTGTATCCTCTGCCTCTTTGATTCCTGGAATTCCTAAAGCAATTTTCAGTTGTATGATTAGTTAATCCACAAATAGAACATGAGTTGGAGTCTTGGGATCTCCCCCTGCCTTGTCTACCTCCTCTTCCTCTACCTCTGCCATGTCTTCCTCTACCTGCATAGTTAGCTTGATATGTACCTACTTCATCATCCACTTTCTTTTCCTTTCCTTTGTTATCTTTAGACTTGCTTTTATCCGTGTATAAAGCTGAAGATTGATTACCTTTAGAGCTTTCTCCATTTTTTATAAGCTTTGCCTCTTGAGTAAGTAGTTGTCCAATGAGTGTGTTGAAATCAGGTACATGCATGTCCATGTACAAATCCATAGCTGTGGTGAATGCTTCCCACTTATCATCTGCCTTCAAGCCATTGATGACCTGCCTTACAATTTGCTCTTCATCTATTACCTCTCCAATGCTTCCCAACTGATCCGCTATGTCCTTGAGCTTTGTGACAAAATCAGTCACATTTTGTTTGGGAGCCTTCTTGAGAGTTGTGAACTCTAGCCATAGTTGATGCTTCCTAGCTTTGGTACTTGAAGAAAAGAAAGCTTCAAGTGCATCCCACACTTCTTGAGATGTCTTACAACTTCTAATGTGAGGCAACAAAAAATCTGAGATAGAGTTGAGGAGATAAGACCTTGCAAGTGCATCCTTGGAGCACCATGTGCTCAATCTTTCTTGCTCTTCTTGTGTTGGTTGACTTTTGTTCCTGAAACTTGGCATAACTTCATCTCCAGCCACATAACCATATAAACTTCTACCTTGGAGATAGGCTTCCATTCTTAATGACCAAGCTGAGTAGTTACCTCTGTCTAGTTTGTCAATTGATGAAGGAAATCCATCTGCCATGTTGTCCAACCTTGCTCTGATACCACTGTGAAGAGATGGATAGGTATGTGCTTGAAGATGAAGAGGTGTTGCAAAATCCTTGATCTACACCAGCCAAATGAACTCCAGGAGTATATGTTGGGCCCTTTTAGCTTGCCAATGGATGTATTAGACACCCTATGTACCTTGGAAGATCACTCTCAAAAAGATAGATCAAAACAGATAAGTTGGAGTTAGCTCAGAGGTGAAAACTTGTTATTCTTGGTTCATACACCTGTCCAGTGTTTTACATAATTATCTAAGCACAGCAGCAATTAGCTCAATTCCTCTTGGGGAAGTCTAGGCAACTTAAAGAGCTAACTTTCAAGAGTAATCTCATCAAAAATAATGAACCACACACTGAGAATGAGTTTTAACAAGTGATGACATCATCCCGATTTTCACGGGCTGCTACAGAAATAGACCAGTGAGCAGACAAATAATCATAACTCAAAATTTAGAAATCCAATGATTATGAAAATTTGTATGGTTATACTAGACAGTAAGCTGAATACAACAAGCATTAAATCACTGAATTTGGATAAGTAACCACTCAGAAATGGCTCTGACAAGATGAGTGAAAAAGTTGGGTACCTGACAGAGAAGTGAAGATGAACAGACCCTGTTGACTTCAAATGAACATAACTGAAGATTGCAAAATTCAAATGACATGAAAATTTGTGAGCATATAGTAGACTTATAGAGCTAACTTTACCAAGTTAAATCACTTAAAATGATGCACCAAGCTCAGAGAAAACATCTCTGCAAGCTGACTCAGAAAACTGAGAGTAATGGCAGTGAGTAGTACACTTCACAAGAACATGGAAAGATGAACTCAAATAATCATGAAAATGAAAGTATATTGCTTGTACAATACAATGACTTACTGATACATATGTGTGCGTTGTAATCACACCTTGATATGGCATAAAGCTCAGCTCTTGGAGGTCTTCACATAGGTCTCTCTAACCACGACTAAAACTGTCATCTATTTATAGTTGAGTTTGGGAGGCTAACTTCCCTCAATCACTCTCCAATCAATCAATGATTGATTTGATTCTCTACCTACCACAAATCACGAATTCGTGGCTCCTCTTTCCATTCTTGATCAAGTGGACTCAACCACTTAAGATTCTCTTACTTTTACATTAAGTAAACTCTTCAAAAGTTACAAGAGGTAGTTCACAAGTGAACTTTACATAGTCTTCATTTTAAGGCTTTTTCTATAACTTTGTGGGACTCAAGCCAATACTTAGGCTTGTCATAGACTTTCTCCAACAGCAACCCGGATCAATACAACAACCCTGATTTATGAATATAAGGAATGTCAAGGGGACGACGGAAGCATTGGACTAAGGCACGGATAAGGTTACAAATTCTCTAACAGTCCTAGAGGCTTCCTCGACCATTGAGTGTGTGTGGTGAGGAGCAATAAAGAGGCTAAGAGTAAAGCAACAGGGTCGAACAGTGTGAACAAGAATTTAAAACAAGCATAAGGTCCTTCCAATAACCGACTGAAGCATAATAGCAAAGAGTGACCAATATCAATGTCACTCTAGTCACTTGAAGCATGCAATTGAAAGAAATTAACAAGCTAAAAGATAATGCATCCAGCCCCGAGTTATAATTAGTTCCTTGACCATTGGTAAATAATTAAAGAAGTATACTCTACCTTTGAATCTTTGAGGCCTCCACAGGTGGCAATGGACAACTATAAATACACCATCAAGAAAATCAGGAACTAGATCCAATAAGAAAAGAATCAAAGCCTATCACGAGACAACAGAGACAAAGAGGGGGAGAGTGTTGTAGAGGAAAGAAGCAAAGAAAAGAAGACCCCAAAATTTTTCAAATTATAGCCACAATTTTCTTCTTCAAGTCTGTATGAAGACATCATGAGCTATGCAAAGCACTAGAGGAGTCCTCTAAATGCACAAATCCCAAATGTTGTAATATAATCCTTCTAAAGAGTAGGAATTTAGTATTTTCCAATAAATGTGATGGTCTCTTGTGTGAAAGGACCATTTTTAGGGCACATGTATATAAGTCACTTGATGACTCTTTGTAAGAACTTTTTTCCATTGTGAGTAATCAAGCTGAATTTTCAAATTTGCCTCTTCTCTACTAAGTATCTTCTCCTCCAAGAGCTTGAGTGTGTGTTTCATGCTTGAAATGTGTGTTTAGTAGTGTTGTCTACCCCATCCTCTCTTGTTTTCATGATTGTAATGCATGTGTGAAGCTTGGTGAGCTGTGAAGCTGAAGTATTGTTCCTCGCCATTCACTATTTTGCTCATAACTTGAAGCACATTTGTCGAATTCGACGAAAATAGACCTTTAGATGCATCTCTTCAAGAGCTTCGAAACAAACCTGCTATTGACCATATTCAAAGTTTTGAGCTGAGAGAAAAGTGTGAATTTGTGCTTACTTCTATTACAAGTATTGTGGCATGCATTTTCATAGGATTAGGGAGTAGGAGAGGTAGTTGAACTGAGTTACATGCATTGTAGAATTTTCACTTCACACACCACCATGTGTGCACATGTCTTCATACACTTGATATGTCGAATTTCACAGATTGACAATTAAACATGTATTAATCCATCACTATATGCACTTGTGGGGTGATTGATGTATCGTCTCAATTGACACAACTCCTAAGGCTCCATGACTTAGGTACACATATACCCATTTAAATGGTAAAGCTTTCCTTCACTTTGGCAAAGGTACCAAATTCCAAGTAGCATGTTTTTGAATAAAATCCAATTTACTCTTCATGGCATGCTCCCACTTTGCATAATCCTTTATTTGCATAGTCTCTTTGTAGCAAGAAGGCTCATCAACATCTATCAACATAAAAAATTCTAAATCCAGAACATATTTATCAGGTGGGTGTGAGACACATGCAAAACATCTCAATGGTTGCTAAACAAGAACATTTACAAGCTAATATAATTGGACATTCTCTTGAACATCCCTATGTGTAGCACTCTTATGCATGCTAATCAGAGGACTAGTCACCTCAAACACCATTCTTCTCACTTCAACCTCCCAAAGGGGATGTTTATGCACCTTAACATCATTGAAAATGGAATCACTACTTTTTATCACTCATTGTGTTTTTGGATCCCATAAATAATATCCAAATTGATCGTTTCAACCATATCCAACAAAAAAAAAATCATTTCTCTGACTTATAGTCCATCTTTTATCTAAGATTCTTGGGTATATGAACATATGTTTCAGCCCCAAAAATTGGAAGCTGATCATAATATGGTGGCTTCATTTTCTATAACTGTTGTGCTATGTTTATACCTTTGGAAGTACTCGGTGAAAGGTTAATCTCATGAACTATATTCAACACTTCTGCTTCCCAAAAGCCTAGTGTAAGGCTTGCATGATGCATAGAAACTACTCTATTCTTAATAGTTTTGTTCATCCTCTCTGCTAGGCCATTTTGTATTGGGGTGTGCAAACTCTCTACGAATTCCTCTAGATTGATAGAAAAGACCTAATTCATATGAGGTATACTCACCTCCATTATCTGAATATAAATCCTTGAACTTCCATTTTTCATTCTCAATTGAAGCGTCATTTTTTGAAAGTAGGGAATACCTCATCCTTTGACTTGATGGGATATACTTAGACTTTTCTAGTAGCATCATCTAAGAAAGTGACAAAGTAAAGAGAGAGAACCACCTAATGGCCTTGTGGGCACATGTTATATGGTGACACCTTGGAAACTATAAGGGGTGTGAGAACCCACTCTTATAAGCTACCACATGTGGGTTCTCACATGAGTGCCGGATGGCACCCATGTGAGAGGCCATGAAATAGTTTCTATCATGAAGCAAGGGGGAGAATATATTGAGATATTTGAACCTGACTGGGAGGATTAGTATGCATCTATCTTCGTGTGGTAATCTCTCTCAATAGCATAATCGAATTCAATTTCATCATCATCCTTGTTTTTGGTGTACATGCCTATGTAAAATGGGAGGACTCATTGAGGCAGTTATTTAGCATTAGTATCCGAGCCAAATGGCAACCACATGAAGGTGTGCACACACACAAGATGACCATGCACAAGTGGAAGACCCCCAATAGAGGGCACATTCACACTAGTCGCATGCAGAGGCACCCAAGGAAGCTTTCCTTCCCTTTCTCTCCTCCTTCCCTCTTGGATAACTCAACAATGAAGCCACCCACCTCTATATACTTTTGTAACGTGCATTGAGCAAACATATCATAAATTTTTCCATAGATATGTGATCACTAAAACAACCTCTTTCAAGAAGTTTTGGGAAAAATGAGCATGTATCCATGTACTATGGGATGTGAAAAATGGGATGAGAAAAGAAATAGGTGAAGCACCATAGTTGGATGTAATTTTGAGCTTTCAAAGTGACCCTCATCATTTTTTGCCCATTTCACTTACCTACACCCTTTTCCTTGAAGAAAAGAAGTTACCACACTAATTATGGGCAGAAGTAATCTCAATAGCTATATATCTTGTGAATAGAATTCCATCCAAATATCTTCAAGGTATGACTCCTTATGAAGCTTGGAATGCTAGAAAACCAAGTCTAGGACATTCCAAAGTATCTGTTTGTTTAGCTTTTGTACATGTACCTTCACAAATCAGAGTTAAACTTGATGAAAGGGCAACCAAGGAAGTATTCATTGGCTATGATTCAACTCATTTGAGCTATAGGTTTTATAATCCATCCAAAAAGAAATTCACCACAAGTAGGGATGTTGTGTTTGAAGAACACAAGTCATGGTATGATGAAGACAAATAGAAGGTAAACCTACCATATGATCTTGATTCTATTTTCCATCCATTAGGTGACAAGCATGATACACACGTCTACTATCCAAGAAGTGAATTTGATGATGATCAAGATGAGAAGGAAAGAGACTATAATCTATAGAAGTCAAGGGGAAAGGCCAAAATGCAAGATGTGGAGAATGCTCCAAGCATACTCCTAGAAGTTCAACTAGGGGGAAAAAAGCAAACTAAAGGTATGGATATGACTCTATATTTGTTACAAAGCACTCTATTTATTTGGCCAAAGACTCAATTTCAAAAGAACTTCAAGATACAAATAAGCAAAAGGTAACCCTAATTGGGGAAAATCTATGAAAGAGGAGATAAAACATCAGTGTACAATGCATATACACCTAAACAGAATGGATTTGCTGAATGGAATAACATGTCACTCATGCAGATGGCGAGGTGTATGGTCAAGAGTCAGGCTTTACCACATAGTTTCTGGCTTGAGGCTGTTATGTGTGCAGCATATGTACTTAACAGATGTCCTACTAAAGCACTGCAGTCTATCACTACATATGAGGCTTGGCATGGTTGTAAGCCATCTATTGCTCATTTGCGTGTTTTTGGTTGTCTGGCATATGCATTAGTGTCTGAAAAACATCGTAGAAAATTGGATGATAGAGCAATAAAATGTATTTTTGTTGGGTACAATTCTGAAAGCAAAGGTTACCGTCTATATCATCCATAGACAAAATGCATTCTGGTTAGCCATGATGTTGTTTTTGTGGAAGATGCTATTTAGCCATTACTTTCATGTACTAAGGTGGCATCTATTAGCTCCAAAGACATGTATGGTACTTTGCTTCCTCTTTTTACAGGTGAACAGTCTAGTGCTAGTCCTAATGAGGCAACTTCTCAGCCTTTACACGTTTCATGTGATGATGAAGATCATTCCATTTCTAATGCAGATTTGCATGATGCACTTGTTGATGAGAGAGTCGATATTGAGGAGGCAGAAACTATGCCAAAATGGCTAGTGCAAACTTTTCATAAAAGCAAATTAGATGCACCTCTATCATATTGTACTCGATCATGCTCTCATAATGCCTCTTTTGCATCAGATTACTATGCTATGGCTACCTCTAGTCTCTGTGATGAGACTATGCTTGTTTCATTTGGTGAAGCAAAAAATTTTGAGCATTGGATGGCTGCAATGAAATCTGAATATGATGCTATTATGAAAAATGGTACCTGGTCTTTATGTGACTTGCCTCCTGGAAAGAAGGCCATTGGCACTAAGTGGGTATACAAGCTAAAGTGTAAACCTGATGGAATAGTTGACAAGTATAAGGCTAGGCTTGTTGCAAAGGGTTATGCGCAGGAAAGAGGCATTGATTTTGATGAAACATTTGCACCTACTTGCTGCATGACTACTCTTTGTAGCATATGTGCACTTGTATCTTATCATTGTTTGAATATACATCAATTGGATATTAAAATAGCATTTTTGAATGGTGACTTGCATGAAGAACTGTATGTTTTTCAACCCTGTGGCTTTGTGCAAAAAGGGCATGAAAACCAGGTGTGCAAGTTAAAGAAGGCATTATATGGTTTAAAGCAAGCACCATGTGCTTGTTATGAAAAGATACATGCCTATCTGATTGCACATGGTTTTGAGAACAGTCCAACTATAAGCACCTTATATGTTAAGTGTGCTAATGATGTGCTTATGATCATTGTTGTGTATGTTGATGACATGATGCTCATTGGTCCTCATGAGAAGCATATTTCTGATTTCAAGGCTGATTTGCATGCCTCATTTGAGATGTCTGACTTGGGGCATTTGCATCATTATTTGGGCATTCAATTTATGCACATTGATGGTGGAATAACTTTGTGCCAAACAAAATATATTGACACATTATTGCAGCATTTTGGCCTTGAAGAATGTAAACCTATTACCACTCCTATGGAGACATGTTTATGATCGAGTCTTCATGATGCTAGAGATGCATTTGATGTTGTTTTCTATCAGCGAGTTGTTTGATGCTTCATTTACTTATGCATTACTTAGCTAAATATTTAGTTTTTTGTCTCACAAATGAGTAGGTTTATGAATTTCCCAGGTGTCAAGCATTGGCAAGTGGTTAAGCGCATCTTTCGCTACTTGAGTTGTACCCGACTACTTGGTTTGTTTTATCCCAAGGGGGGGGTCACTATTGCTAGATTTGCATGCTTTTTCTAACTCTCACTTGGTTGGTTGCTATTACACTCGTGTGCCCACTAGTGGTTAATGCTTCATGCTTGGTAGCTCATGCATATCTTGGCTGAGCAAGAAGCAACCTACTGTGGCCACTTCTAGTTTTGAGGCTAAGTATAGGGTAGCTTTCACAGCGGCTGTTGAGTGTGTGTGGCTCAGACGCCTTATGGCTGATTTGGGTGTTGGTCAATCTTCTGCCACCACCATCTTCACTGACAGTCAGAGTGCATTGGCAGTTGTGAGGAACCTTGTGTTCCATGTTTGCACTAAGCACATTGAGGTGCATTATCATTATGTTAGGGAGAGGTTCTCTGCTGGAGAGATCAACTTGGCATATGTGCCCACGTAGGGGAACATTGCAGACCTTTTCATGAAGGCTCTGCCGAGGGAGAAGTTTGAAGCTTTTCGCAAAACTTTGGGCTTACTTCCTTTTGTGGATTGATTCCACATAGCTTGGCAGTTCCTTATACATGAGTGTCAGCTCCTTGTTCACCGCATCACTCCCAAGGGGATTTGTTGATATATTTAGGTAGTGATGTGTGTGAACACACTAGGTCACTTTTTTCCCTCTTTAGGAGGTTTTTTCCCCCAGTTTCTTTATACCCCTATAGCCCTAACGGGTTACTTATCTTTGTACATTCTAGTGGTAATAAATTTTGTATTGTGTGTTGTGCTCCAAGCTTCTTGTTCCTTGTGCTGTTTGCATGCTTCCGCAGACATCTAACTCCAACACACATCAAATTTGGATCTCAAGATACATTCAGATGCAGATTGGGAAAGAGCTAAGGATTGTAGAACGAGTAACTCTGGTTACTTAGCATTTGCAAGTTCGAATCTAGGGTCATGGAGTTCCAAGAAGCAACCAAGAGTTGTATTATCCTCAACTGAACCAAAGTATAGAGGTTTGATCATAGCAACTCAAGAGGAAATATGGTTAAAAGAATTGTACTTAGATTTGGGACTTGTGAGTCCCAAACCTCACATATTTGGAGACAATGTAAGTTCTATGCACCTAGAAGCAAGCCCTATCTTTCATGCAAGAACCAAACATATAGAGGTTCGTTACCACTTCATCAGGGAGAAAATCATGGCAAAAGAGATTGACATATCTTTTGTTCCAACTAAAAAGCAAGTAGTAGATATGATGACAAAGGTACTTGATGGGATAAAGGTTTGCATATTTAAATCAATGGTAGGTATTAAACCTATTAGAGATTGAAGACTCAAGCATACGTTAGCTTGAGGGGGAGCTATTGGATCATCAAGCTTGCACTATGCTTGAGGTGGATATGATCTACATCAAAACATCATTTGATTGTGTCAAAGATTTCCATCGAAGAGTTTTTCATTTATGCTCATTTATGGTATTTCATAAGGATCTTCAATGATCTCTTACTTATGTAAAATCTTAGAGTTTTTACACTTGTAAAAAGATAAAGAGAAGACCAAATTTCCACGAATTTGAGATTGGTGAGATTTCCAATCAATTAATCAATACAGATTTTTTATTTCACCTTTTCCTAGATTGTAGCCTAAAAGTAGTTTGTTCGTCACAATAAACTCTAGACCACTTGAATTTGAATTCAAATACTCATGAAAGAAGTCTTGGAACACTTCAAGAGTCTATATAAAGACTCACAATCACTTGTATTTTACATTGAAACACTATACACACTTTGGTCACCATTTTGTTACTCCTTCATTTCTCTGCACCATCATCTTCAACAAGAGTTATCTTGCAAAAGCTATTTCTCTCTCTACAGAGCTTCAAATTGGATGAGATAGCACTCCTTAGAAATATATTAATGTCTAAGCTATGTGTACAAAATTTTTTAGCATTTGGTTTAGTAGATTTGTGAGACTTCTCCATTTTAAAGTTTCAGGGTCTATATTTGCACAAGCCTGAAAAATTGGGCATACCTCTATTCACTATTAAGCTTATTCCTAGAGCATAGCTTGCTCATTATTTGTACTCTTATGCATTTTATCTACTCAACCCTATTTATAACATTCCTTTGAAAAGAATTTTTCCAATTGTAATCATGTTGGCTGCTCTCAACATTTGAAGTTGAATGTTCCATCCCAAATTAACAAGTGTTTTGAGCTACTCATAGTGCAAACTCATTTGTTTTGTATCAGCTCTTTCCCATTGATATTCCAAAGTATATATTGAGTTATATTGCATTCATTGAAATCCAATAAGGTGCATTAGACTCTCCAAAAGATCAAGAGTTGGTCCTGCATTGGTTGGATAGACCAAACTTCATCACTTGAAAACTCACTTTTCTACCTCCTACAAGTTTCTCCAAGTTCTGTCAGAGCACTTGAGGATCCTATATTATATTAATATTTTTTTTGATGATGTATTTTACTACTAGTAGACATTCCTTATGGTTTATGTATGGTTGGATTTTATTTGATAAAAATCCCTTTGAATATCCTCAAATCACAAAAAGGGTAAGGGATTTCACGCACTTAACTCTTGTGCCTTCATGAAAAACTTATCATATTCCATAGCAAAGATCAAACTTTCTTTGTCTCACAAGCATTGAAGACAAAACAAATGGAGTGGAGGGACTTCCTTATAATTTTATTGGATCCCTTCCCATTATTCTCTTTACTTTGCACTCGATCCTAATTTATGGAACTCATTTATTTTCTTGTAGGATGAAAAAAAAAACATTAACCATATAGACAACCTATAATTCTTTAGTGTCATTAAGTTCCTTAGATGTTTATTATGAGAAAATAAATAAATGGAGGGCTAGAATCAAAATGGAATTACTAATGTTCTTTAGATCCTATAGTGATAAAAATACTTAGGCATGTGACCAGTGATAAAATATTAGTAGACCCCAACCAAAATCAATAGAAAATCATCATGAGATTAATTGAATTGTTTTCAAATGTTGATGATTAGATGTTAGGCCTAATTTTCAAGATAGGTATTCTAATCCCAATAAAAGCTTTTTCTTTTCAACTAATGTATTCAATGTCTAAAAACTCTCCTTTTCTCTTAGGTAATTCATTGGCTTCTCCTCAAATTTGTTTTGATATTGCATATTAATAGTAAATGATGAAGCTCAAGTTAGATTTCATAAAAATGCACATTCCTATTTTAAATGAATTCCCAAAGTGATATATGTTCATCTATTAATCAAAAGATTCTAGACAATTGAAAGTATGAATGTCTTCCAATCATGGATAATTAAGGTAATGTTAATGCAACTTGCCTCCTTTAAAGAAAAAAGGTAATTCATACTAAGTGGTGTAACATGAATTGTAAACCACATGGTAGTATTGATTGATATAAGAATTATGTTGTCATAATAATCTTAAAAAGAAATGGAATTGAATTTTTTGAGACATCCATTCATGTTTATCCTAGCACCACCATTCAAAGTACATGTGCATTATGCACATATAATTTCTCGAATGTAACATATATGTTTTGAAGATTGTATTTAGGGATCTGATCTTCATGCATAGGTTTCCCTAACGAATTCCCAAATCTTTTTTTTCTCATGAAAAGGAAAATTGATTCTAAATATCTAATGCTTTGTAATGTTTTGGGAAGTGCCATATTCATAGTATGGAAAGATTTACATTTGCTTTGTTGCACATGGTATCAAAATATTGTAATAGAGGTAATGCTATATTTAACTTATAGAAATCATGTGGTTTTGATCATAAATGTTTTTTGAAGTCCCCAATTAAATGCGAATCTTCTATTTTACAATCAAATTGAATGCCACATTGAGTCCTTAAGATATAATCATCTCCATCATTACTTGGATACTAAGTTCATGCATACGAAAGGGTCATTTCTTTCCAAACCAAAAACAAATAAATCTTTACATAGGGTAGAGCTTGAATATTGAGATATCGACACATACTAACATTGTGCCTACATGAACTCCACTATTTAATTCATGGTATAATTGATGAGCATGTCAATGGGTGTTTGTACTACGTATGATATACAAAACCATATACTAAGCTTATAGTCTCTTGTTTGAGCATATTTTTGGATATCTTAGAAGCATGGAAAGATAATCAAAAGTACCTTCCACTATTTACACAAACTTGATACTTAGTCTTGCTTAATCTCCAGTGATATCATCATTGTGAATCGACATATATTTTAAGTCAAATTTATTCATTTTCTATGCTAGCAAGGAAAGGAATTTTTTTCATTGTCGATACATCATGCATGTGCCAATAAGAAAAAAATTATACATGGTTAGTACATGATGCATTGATTTTCTTAGCAAATGGCAACCTACCCTAGCCAACTCTAGTTGTAAGAGTATGAGATCTCTTACACAAAAAGTATTTCATTTACATAAAACATCATTCGATTCCTTTTTGGCATTTGTGATTGAAAGAAATAATATATTACGATTCCCAAATACCTTCATTTCCTCATAATGTGCATGAATGTGCTATGTCATAGCTTTTTTTCCTCATTAGGAGGTATTTTACATTGGATCTTTTGCATCTTGTAAATCTTTCCAGAGTTCATTTTTATTATTAAAAGCTCTACACAATAATATTATGTTGATCTTCTTCTTAGTAAATTTTGCTCACGATGTTTGCATTGTCGTAAACCTCACTTGGAAAGGTATGAAACAATCAAATATGATGTAAAATTTTCCACTAAGTCTTTATAACTTTTTCTATCCTTAAGGAATAGTTCAAAATCACAATCCATTATAAGAATTCCTATATGTGTGAGCTTTGGAATCCTTCTCTAGCAACACTAGTTAAGCGGTTTTGAGTCTTTCACCTCTCTTGAGATGGGTGTGGGTTCAATTCCCTTGGTTGCATTGAGGACACTCATGTGATGAGATGTTAAGCCAACTTCTTTCAATGGGCTTCGCGTGCCCTCGATGGAGAATGCCAATAGTGACAAGGACTGTGACCATTCTTACACGGTTGACTTCAATCCAAACTATTCTCCTGATCTGGCCTCTGCATTGTCCCTTCCCAATTCCCACCCTTACTGGGCCTTTGAGCTTTATCATTCCTTGTGGTCTCTTGATTTTCCAAAGATTTTTCTAAGATATGTGTTCTCTTTGGGAAAAGTTCTTAGGAAATATCAATTCTTCATTAATTTTTTGACGTGCTAGCAAATATTTGCACATGCATTGCAAAAAGTTTCATTCATGATCATTTGGATACTCCTTAAATCATTTGGAGAATTTGTAGATTGGTATGAAAAGAGATATAAAAACATTTTTAAAGTTGAAAATGAGAACACAAGATGCATAGTTAGTAGCTTGTCTGCATTTTTCTCCTTAATATTTTGATATTAATGATTTATTATATGTATTGAATAAACTATTTGTTTATATGCATAGTAACCATGTATTTGTAACCATGTTTTGGTCGCTTGTCTCAAGGTAAAGATGAACATCTTTGTGATGCTCTAGCCTACAAAGTTTGAAGTCAAACTAGCCAAAATATGTTGCATGAAAAAAATTTCCTACAATAAGCATATTTTATAACTTCATATGTATTCCTTCTTTAGTTGTGCTAAGATTGGAATTTAATTGTACCCATGGGCATAAAAGCTCCAATAATTCTTCTCTAACATTTTATGAAAGATAAGATATTTAAAACCATAGTTGATGTTGATTTTGATCTCTTTTCCTACCTTTCTTTCAATATCAATTACTGCATTGAATGGCTTGGATTGTGTGCTTTATGCATGCTTAGCATGGAATACATATTATTATAGATGATTCATTATCTAAGTTAACTTATGAGGCCAAACATCAAAAAAGGTAAGAAGGAATTGTCTAACTATCTTGATTTAGGCTCCTCCCTTAGCCTCTATGTATGGGTTGTATCTATATACTCTAGAGATGTGTTTGTATCTATATACTCTAGAGATGTGTTGAACTCTCAAGTGAATGTCTTGATCACAAAATATTTGCATGTTCTTGAATAATTGGTTAGGAGGTTGTGCTTAGAAAGATAAATCCTCGTAAGCCCCCCATTATAAGGATTATCATGGTGGTGATTGATTTGCATGTAAATGTACAATTTCTGTTGGAGTTAGACGTCTGCGGAAGCACGCGAACAGCACAAGGAAGAAGAAGAAGCTTGGAGCACAACACACAATACTGAATGTATTTCTAGAGAATGTATAAAGATAGGTAGCCCATTAGGGCAATAGGCGTATATACAAGCCGGGGGAAAAAAACCTCCTAAAGAGGGAAAAAAGTGCCCTGGCGGTCCTAGTGTGTTCACACACATCACTACCTAAATATATCAACAAATCCCCCCTGGGAGTGATGCGGTGAACAAGGAGTTGGCACTCATGTATAAGGAAGTGCCAAGCTATGTGGAAATCACTCCACAAAAGGAAGTAAGCCCAAAGCTTTGTGGAAAGCTTCAAACTTCTCCCTAGGCAGAGCCTTCGTGAAAAGGTCTCCAATGTTCTCCTGCATGGGCACATATGCCAAGTTGATCTCCCGAGCAGAGAACCTCTCCCTGACATAGTGATAATGCACCTCAATGTGCTTAGTGCGAGCATGGAACACAGGGTTCCTCGCAACTGCCAATGCGCTCTGATTGTCAGTGAAGATGGTGGTGGCAAAAGTCTGACCAACACCCAAATCAGCCATAAGGCGTCTGAGCCACACACACTCAACAGTCGCTGTGAAAGTTGCCCTATACTCACCCTCACAATTGGAAGTGGCCATAGTAGGCTGCTTCTTGCTCAACCAAGATATACATGAGCTACCAAGCATGAAGCAAAAGCCACTAGTGGACACACAAGTGTCATAGCAACCAGCCCGATCAAAATAAAAAAAAGCATGCAAATCTGGCAGTAGTGATCCCCCCCTTGGGATAAAACAACCCAAGTAGCCGAGTACCACTCAAATAGCGAAAGATGTGCTTAGATGCCTGCCAATGCTTGACTCCTAGGCAACGCATAAACCTGCTCATCTATGAGGAAGCAAACTGAATATCTGGCCGAGTAATGCATAAGTAAATCAAGCATCCAACAGCCTGCTGATAGAGAACAGCATCAAATGCATCTCCAGCATCATGAAGACTCAATCGTAAACCTGTCTCCATAGGAGTGGTGATAGGCTTACAGTCTTCAAGGCCAAAACGCTGCAATAATGTGTCAATATATTTTGTTTGATACAAAGCCATTCCATCGTCAACTTACATAAACTGAATGCCCAAATAGTGATGCAAATGCCCCAAATCACACATCTCAAATGAGGCATGCAAATCAGCCTTAAAATCAGCAATATGCTTCTCAATAGGACCAATGAGCAGCATGTCGTCAACATAGACAACAATGATTAGAAGCACATCATTAGCACGCTTAACATATAAGGTGCTTTCAGTTGGACTGTTCTCAAAACCATGTGCAATCAGATAGGCATGTATCTTCTCATACCAAGCATGTGGTGCTTGCTTTAAACCATATAATGCCTTCTTTAACCTGCACACCTGGTTTTCATGCCCTTTCTGCACAAAGCCACGGGGCTGAAAAACATACACTTCTTCATGCAAGTCACCATTCAGAAATGATGTTTTAATCTCCAACTGATGTACATTCCAACCATGATGAGCTGCAAGTGCACAGATGCTCCGAACAGTAGTCATACGGCATGTAGGTGCAAAGGTCTCATCAAAATCAATGCCTCTCCTGTGCATAACCCTTTGCAACAAGCCTAGCCTTATACCTGTCAATTGTACCATCCGGTTTACGCTTCAGCTTGTATACCCACTTAGTGCCAATGGCCTTCTTGCCAGGAGGCAAATCACATAAAGACCAAGTACCATTCTTCATTATGGCATCATATTCAGATTGCATAGCAGCCATCCAATTTTCTGAATTTTGTGCTTCATCAAATGAAACAGGCTCATTCTCATCATAGAGATAGATGTAGCCATAGCATAGCAATATGATGCAAAAGAGGCACTATGAGAGCTTGAACGAGTATGATATGACAAAGGTGCATCTAATTTGTTGTCACGCAAGGTCTGCACCAGCCATTTTGGCATAGTTCTTGCCTGCTCAATATCAGCTCTCTCATCAATAAGTGCTCATGTACATCTGCATCAGAAATGGAATTATCTGCATCATCACATGAAACCTGCAAAGGCTAAGAAGTTGCCTCATTAGGACCAGCACTAGACTGTCACCTGTAAAAAGAGGCAGCAAAGTATCATACATGTCTTTGGAACTAACAGATGTCTCCTAAGTACATGAAAGCAATGGCTGAATAGCATCTTCCATAAAAACAACATCACGGCTAACCAAAATGTGTTTAGTTTGTGGATGATACAGACGATAGCCTTTACTTTCAGAATTGTACCCAACAAAAATACATTTTACTGCTTTATCATCCAATTTTTTGCGATGTTGTTCAGGCACTAATGCATATGCCAAACAACCAAAAACACGCAGATGAGCAACAGATGGCTTGCGATCATGCCAAGCCTCATATGGAGTGATAGACTGCAGCGCTTTAGTGGGATAACTGTTCAGTACATATGCTACACATATAACAGCCTCAAGCCAGAAATTATGTGGTAAATCCTGACTCTTGACCATGCACCTCGCCATCTCCATGAGTGACCTGTTCTTTCGTTCAGCAACTCCATTCTATTGAGGTGTACATGGCACTGTACACTGGTGTTTTATCCCACGTTCATCCAGAAATGCATTAAAATCAGAAGACATATATCCCCCCTCGATCAGAACGGAGGGTGCCCATTTTACATGCTGACAGATTTTCAACCAAAACCAAAAACTGTTTGAAGCACATGAGCACTTCAGACTTTGCCTTCAATGGATATACCCATGCATGCCTGGAAAAATCATCTATGAAAGTCACGAAGTAAAGATAATTCCCAAAAGAAGGTGTCTGCATAGGACCACAAACATCACTATGTACAAGCTGCAATTTTTGAGTAGCCAAAACTGAACCATTTTTTGGAAAGAACGAACGCTGGATTTTGCCCAAAATACAGCCTTCACAAACATGTTTTCCAGGTGCCTCAAGTTTGGGCAAAGAGGACACCATTTCAAATTTCTGCAGGCGTAGCAAACTAGCAAAATTCAGATGACCAAAGCGTGCATGCCAAAGCTTTGCATCTGACATAGCATGAGAATCATTTACTGCACATGCCAAATCATTTACAGATCTTTCATAGTCTATGAGCTTATACAGCGCACGATATAAAATGCCAGAAGCAATAATCACATTGCCATTTGACAGATCATGAACTGTACACCTGTCATCAATAAATTTCACAACCAAGCCAATCTTGGCTCATGCAGAAACTGATAACAGGTTCTTCTTGATCCCTGGCACAAATAAAGCATCTGACAAAGTGAAAGAACTACCATCAGCAGTAGTCAAAATGATCTTACCAACTCCCATAACAGGATAAGAGGAGTTGGTGGTGCATGTAACAGTATTCCCTGTAGGGGCTGGCTCGAGTGAAGAGAAGAAACTGCACTGCGAGGTAATATGTTTGGTCGCCCCACTATCAAAATACCAAACATCTGAGTCTACTGCAGACATGCATGCACTGATCATGAGAAGATGGGTCAAAACTGCAAAGAGTAGTAAACGTCCATTCTTCTTCCTGCACAAGATTAGCAGACTCTGTTTTTTGTGTAGATGCCTCTGCAACAACCATTCCAGCCTCTTTCTTCTTTGCCTCTTTAGCAGCGAGTTTTGGACAGTTCTTTATGATATGATCATTCCCTTTACAATACTTACAAAACAATTTCTGCTTTTCTGATTTCTTCTTATCTTTATCTTCCTTCTTCGAATATGCAGAATTAGCAGATTTCTGCTTACTAGTTGAAGAGCTCCATTTTCCTTTGCCCTTTCGACTAGCCAGGAAAGCTTGATCTGCAACTCGCATAATGGACCTGTTCTGCCTGGACTGATCTTCCTGCAACAGAACAGAGATTAACTCCTCAAATGATAAGCACTTGGATTGCCTTTCATCATCAATCGAAGAGTAGAAGCAAAACTCTGATATGAATCAGGAAGACCATTTAGAACGATCTACACAAGTGAGCTATGTGGTATAACCTCATCAGCAGAAATCAATTGTTCCTTCAAGTCTTTGATCTTTGTTAAGAAACTGTCCATAGAATCACCTTCATTCATGTGCTCACTCTCCAACTGTTTTCAGAGGTAAGCAATACGAGCCTCATTCCTAGCTTGGTACAATGTGGTAAGTGTATCCCAAGCATCCTTAGCTGTTCTGCAAGAGCGAATGTGAGGAATAATGGCACGTTTGACAGACAAAGCTATCAATGCATGTATCTGGGCATCTCTGCCATCCCAGTGAAACTGCTCTACAGTAGGTGCAGCAGAAACCGCAGCACGAACAGGAATATGCAGAATATCATCATCTTCGACACCTTCTGCATCAACTTCAGTACTTGCAGTTGTAACAGTTGCAGGTGTGATAGGACGTTTTTCGACACCCAGCACAATGTTCCACAGTCCTTTTGCAACTAATACATGTCGCATCATATAAGCCCATAATGGGTAGTTTGTACTATCTAACTTATCCTCAACAGCCAACATACGGAATACATCACTGCTTTCAGCCATGGCCGGTGACTAAAATACCTTGATGCAGAAAATTGACTGTATCTCAAAAAGTTGAACAGAACCGCCAAGACGAATTCTGCTAGACCTCTAGCAGACTTCGAGACGCTTATACTGGCGAACAGAAACTGGTATATACCTTTGGTACAAAAAGACGAAATAGCCTGCACAAGCGCTGTGATAGTGCGTTCGGAAGCTGAAACGAGCTCAGTTCGCGATTTCGGCACGACAAAGCGAAGCAGTTTTGATCTCGAAAACATGTTGAGTATGCTCACCAAAATTCGTGCGATTTTGAGACTGCAATCGGAGGAGTGTTGATGGCACCCTAGATGAAGCGACGACCTGCTCTGATACCAATTGTTGGAGTTAGACGTCTACGGAAGCACGCGAACAACACAAGGAAGAAGAAGAAGCTTGGAGCACAACACACAATACTGAATGTATTTCTAGAGAATGTACAAAGATAAGTAGCCCATTAGGGCAATAGGCGTATATACAAGCCAAGGGGAAAAAACCTCCTAAAGAGGGAAAAAAGTGCCCCGGCGGTCCTAGTGTGTTCACACACATCACTACCTAAATATATCAACAATTTCAATTCTTGTGTGAAACTTTACTCTTTGATTGCATAGCTTTGTACTGCTATGGTGTGGCAATCTTCAGACTTGCAATATGTATGTATGTATGTATGTATGTATGTATGTATGTATGTATGTATGTATGTATGTATGTATGTATGTATGTATGTATGTATGTATGTATGTATGTATGTATGTATGTATGTATGTATGTATGTATGTATGTATGTATGTATGTATGTATGTATGTATGTATGTATGTATGTATGTATGTATGTATGTATGTATGTATGTATTATATATATATATATATATATATATATATATATATATATGTATGTATATGTATATGTACATACATATACATATACATATATATATATATATATATATATATATATATATATATATATATATATATATATATATATATATATATATATATATATATATATATATATATATATATATATATATATATATATATATATATATATATATATATATATATATATATATATATATATATATATATATGTATGTGTGTGTGTGTGTGTGTGTGTGTGTGTGTGTGTGTGTATCGAAGGTATGGAATCAATCAAATGTTCTACTACATTTATTTGGAGTCCCTTTGGTTATCCGTTAGGGTACAAGGCACTCTAGTTAGAATTGTGCTTGTCTTTTTTGAGGACTTGCAAGTTTCTTTTATTCCTATGAAACATTGGAGTAATTCACTTGGTATTCATATCTAAGTTGCAAAAATTGAGACGTACAATGTCGCCAAAGACTTATGGACATCTAGAAGACAATTAACTGATACAAAACTCAAATTTGGTTATAACAAAACTTGATTACAACAAGAAATTATAAGGTGTCCTTGATTCCAGAACCTCATATGACAGAAGACATTGAGATGAACATCGTACATATAAGAATTGATTACAAGGTGACAAAATTATAAGAATTTATGGTGATATAACATCATTACCAAAAGGAGGTTCATGGACATGGCCAAACTAGTAGAGACCAGCAAAATCCAAAGTTTCCTATAAGTTGCATAAGTTGCATACGAGGAGATTACAATGCTGTGATCCCACTATTACACAAGTATTGCATTAGGCATGGAGCATTCAAAGAATGGATAACCTACAGAATATTTTGGTAAGGATTATGTAATCGACTTAGAAAATATTATTATGGTCCTCTCGTTCACAATTTGAAAACATAATTTAGGAGAAGATTCTTGAATTTTCCTGATAAATAATCAAACAGCACGGCTGCATATTTATGCATGTTGCATTTTATTTTTACAGAGATGCATTTGAGTACCTCTAAGGTCTACAATTGAAGAACTTTCCCTATAAGATCTCGAGATTTGTTGTTTTGTCCGTGGAGAACACATATATTCCACTTCAAAGACCTGAAAATTCATAATCAATGCGTAGAGAAGCTGTGTTAAATCGAAATTGAGAAACCATAAACCCGATGTATTCATTGTGACCACAAAGAATGGCCGTCTGACATGTAATATCAAAAATATATTTGTCAATCCAGAAATCAGAAGTCCAATGATTACGTTTCAAATACTGTACTCAATGTAAACCCTTCTGCTTCTGAATTTGAGTTGATTTTGAAAACAGAGTAGCAAAGGGTGACACTTAAATGAGACACTCCACATCTCAAGTGCCTTGTTGTAATTGCATGTTTGCAGAAAAAACCGCTCTAAAAGACGTGCAAACGGAATGCAAAAATATTGTGATAGATGATAAAGCTCGTATGTTCCCATTCCCAGCGACAACAAATTTGGTTTTGAAATATATCATTACCTTCTTTCTTCTTGGAATGATTGAGAAGTTATTGTGACATCGTTTCCCCAAAAGAGAACGTAGGTTGTGATAAATGATGAAGCTCTTATGGTTGCCAATCCCCTACGACAACAATGATTGAGCTGTTACTGGAATAATCATGAGGAACGTCATTCCCCCGAAAGAGAACGTATATCGATTATGATAAATGATGCTCTTATGGTTGTCATTCCCCACGACAACAATGATTGAGCTGTTACTGGAATTCCTTACATTGGTGCCCGCTATTATAATGGACAATCAATATTGTTAGGAACATATTCTATGAATACCTTAAAATGCGGCCAAACATGCATTACAAAAGCCAATTACATGCTTTACTTCATGGTTAATAACAAGCCTTCCTGGTAATGGCATGACTACAATGTTTCATGGTAAAAGCATTAGTCTTTATTTACAGCAATTTAAAAGACCTCTCTTTATAAGAGAGCAGCTTATACAGAGATGCGTGCCTGAACTTTGACAATAGATCAATCACTGGAATTGGAATCATAGTACAAAGAGTTTTAAAAAAAGGCTTTTATTACGTTTAGAACGTAAGGTACTAAAAAAATGGAAATAACAAACAAGTAATATATTTTGTCGCTACATTTTTTATTTTTCGTTTTCAAATAATCCATGAATAATGCATCTTTAGCATTCTTTTACATATCCAATGCTAAAGCCTTCGCAATGAAAAAAACCCTCATATGGCAAAAAAACGTATTAGGAATGTTCGGAACATCTGAACATCTGAAGGTCCTAAACGTTTTTCGTTTCTTGAAAAAAAAGCGATTTTTTTTTTACTATGATTGTAATGCATTGTATCAACCAAATACTTTGGCTGACCCGCACATACTAATCTGTCCGTTCAGAAAATGATCTAATTTCACAATCATAACAACCATTAAAGTGCATCTATAAGCCCAAATTCTGTTTACAGCCAGAGTTGAGAAAACCCTCATTCGACAGAGCTGCTATCTGTAGATGCATGCCTGAAATTACATCATTAGATTCTTCAAAAATGAATGCATTGCTTCTGCCAGACATATTCACTCATTGAGACATTGAAAACAGCCTTGTTCACAACTTTTCAGTGGTGAGTTCTAGCTATTTGGAATCTGGTCCTTGAATTCACATGCAGAATAGTCTGCTTTTAGAATCAGAACCCCCCTAAAGTCACTTACCACAAGTTTTCAGAGATAAATTGTGACTTTTCAGATTGCTACTAGATTTCAAATGTCTTCAACCTTCTGACATTTAAACTTCATATGGACAGCATTTGGAGTTCTTTTCTATTGTACAAATTATTCTGGATATGGTGGACATTGCCTCCATTTGTTTCTGCATTTGAACTCACTCTAGAATAACTAACTTGGTAATGCAGTTGCCTGTCCATGCAAGCAAATAATTTGAAGTAGCATTAACGCCAGTTTAATTGCAGCTCCTAAATAATAAAAGAGACCTGAAGTCCCCAGACTTGGAAAACAAATATATATTGACCATCAATGATGGCAAAATCAAACTCACCTCGTGTGAACCCCTTGATTTCTATTAGGATCAGTATATTGAGGAAGGCTGCATATTGATAAGAGAAGAGACCTTCGCATATACATGCATATATATCCATCATCGACAAAACATCTACTGCGAGGCCTTCCCTGGTCCCCACATTTTGACTAGGATATACATTCATCCTCTACAGAACATTTACGTCAAGGCCTTCCCAGGTCCCAACACTTTGAATAGAATATATAATCATCATTTACAGAACGACTACAGAATATATAATCGACATCACAGAACATCCGTAAGACTTCAACCGATAGATCGTCTTAACACAAAACCACCTCCCTAAGATATCTATTCCATTGATTTCCACCACCAGATTTTTTATTTTTTTTTAATGAAGAAACAAAACAAATCAAACATCTAAATGGGATAAGATCAATGTCAGTACCACATTCAGTGCATCACCACCCCAAAGGATTTAAAAAATAAACACATGCCCCCAACAACATATAATTCATATCATCTAGAACAAATGTGCTTCCCAACAATTGGCCCGGAGTAGGACAGAAGCTTTAAAAACAATGAAACCTGGGTCTTGTGGAGATCATGGTATAGAGAAAAACATCTATGATGGCAAAAGATAAAATCATGAACTAAACTAAAAAGCCAAAGGTAGCAAATCAATCAATGGAAAGTGGCAAGCAAAAAGCCGTCAAATTCACACAATATATACTGAACAGCATAAAGGCGATTGCAGTTTTGGATTATAGAACCCCAACAACACAAAGCTGAACAGTAGCATTTTGCGCACACAGCCTACAGCAGTTATTCATGTACTGATACCAGTTTTACTAATATAAGGAGCCTTTCCCACATCCTGAATCAGTTCCAAACAGACGAAGCAAACAAAGGCTTGGTTTTCCAACCCAAAACCAAACGATTGCTCCTTTCATCGAGCTTGAACCCATCCTTGTAAAGCCCAAGAAGCAACTTTGCTTGGGAAAGGTTCTGAAAAGATAATGGAAGAGACTTGAATCCCCCAGAACGAACTAATGAGCACCAGTTATAAGTTGTAAACTCTGACCCAAGCTCATTTTGAGCTGAGGATCCACCCCAAAATGTAACAGTGCTATTGACCCGAGGTGCTATAAAAGTTCGTTCCACAAGCATGCGAGCCACTCCCTCACTTGAAAGGCTAGCCTCTAGAGAGTCACAAATTGCACAATAATAATGAAGAGCTTCAACAAAGTATGAGGCAACCGCAGTTGTGCTGCACCCCAGCTCCTCTTCAACTAGAGTCAGCACAGTAGGAGAAAGTCGACGCATACCATGAAGGAAAGATGACACTGATGAAGCTGTTCTATGTGGCATATGGGGGAGATGTAGCATACAATTCGCAACAAGGGCTTCTCCTTTCACAACTTTTATACTTGATACACTGAACTCCTCATTACTGACTCGCACTATATTGAACGTGAAAGGAAGATTGATAGATGATGCAAAATTCTGCAGGCGTGTACCTGTATCATGCACAGATGCAAACCCATACTCTGCATGAGGCCTGGACAAAGCTGTAATTCGTAAATGTGGTGGCCCTCCCTTTCTTGATACTAATGCTTGCATTAATGGAGGCCACTGAATACCTTCCATGATCTCAAAATCAATAATATGTACACCTTTCTCCCCCTCCACTGCCTCTAGAATCGCTTGATTAGCTGTAAAGTGACCAAATTTGATGTAGGGTGAGATCTCATGAAGGATCTGAAAAGCTGCAAGAAGGTCATTTTGAGATTTACTATAGCCAACTGCTTCAAGAGAGTGCTTTCCTTCTATTCGAGACTGTAGGCCATCACTGAAGTAAGCTGCCACTCTTTGCATTGTGCTGCCAGCCAAAGAAACCAGTTCCTTGAGCCGAACCAATATCACGGATGCTAGATCCATGTCCCTAGTTGCTACAGCTTCAGCTCCAGCAATGAGAAGATGGACAAGGCAAATCTCACTGTAGTCAGCCTCAGATCTCCCTGCCCCAAGTGAAGATCCAAGGATAGGATTCAGCCCAAACTCTCTAGTTATGTCCTGCTGAACTTGAATGCCACTATTTTTACTGAAGATGCTAATTGGTCCAGGAGTCTGTGATGCAATATTGCAATATGGCTTGTCTTTTCTATTTTCAGTCACATATTCATTTGACTGCTGAGCTGACTTTGCGTGATCTGGATTCTGCAGATTATTGTGGTTATCATGCTGCTTACTACTTGAATTGAGTGTCAAAGCACCAGCATCTATGTTATCTCTTTCCTGTTCATGGAGGGAGTCTCGCAAGGAATTCTCTATGATAGGTCCTACAGGATAGGACACTTCTTGCACATGTTGATGATCTCTAGTGATTTGAATAGAGTCATCAAAGCTCTGTCCTTCTTGTGGTGAACACTTTCCAGGAATGAACATTTTCTCCAGGCCCTCTAACCTTTCGTCTGTTTCCCAAATCCCAGCACCTCGAGTTAGATCAATGTGCTCTCTTAAATCAAGTTTGCTCTGGCTCACAGCTTCATGCTCTTTCTCTGTCTGCATAAAAGCAATGTCTTTCTTTTTATGGAGGACTACTTCATCAGTTGAGGCCTCCGAAGAATTCCCAGAGCTGCTGGCATACGAGATCTGCTGTGAAGAGACTGGATGCAGAAGTGGCATCTCCATTAGCTCTGAAGGCCAATTCTCCGAGTACCAGAAGCCACAATCCATAGTATCATTATCATCAAACATAAAATCCCTGAGTTGCTTCAGCTGGCTACCCTCCATTGAACCTCCAATTTCACTGCATGGAGAATCATCATCTGATGCCATAGAGCTTATAGAGTAACAAATTTTGGAATTTGTACTCTTTTGACATTGCTCATTGCCGATACTCTGAACAGAGGGACTACTGTAAGGTAAATGGTCATCAGTAACTTCTGAACTACCTGTATATGAACCAGAGAGATAGCAACCATTCTGCCCACTTGACACTTCATTCAATGGAAACATCCACCCTCCTCTGGATAGCTTTGACATAGAAGGATGATTCTGTGCAATGGGTGATGTCTGCCCTTTAATGGGAGATGGATAATGCCCATAACCAACACTATCATGTGTCAGACCAACATGACTACTCTGATTACAAGGACCAGCAGGCGAAGAAGTTGCTAGCTGAGGCTCTATAACTTGTAAAAGAGCTGACTGCCAAGGAGTAACCTTCATCTCATTGAACGTGCAATAAGAACCTAACTCATAAAGTTCAAATGACATGGGTTTGTTTGAAGGTAGTTCATTAACGATCTCCATTCCAACAACTTGATGACAAAAATGCAACAACAGACGTCCTGCATAGACATTGTAATGATACCCTTCACATTTGCAAAGAAACCAGAGAACTCAGAACCCTTGATCTGCTTAATATACACTTGTGAATTTTACCTGTTCCAAAGTCTAGAGCTATCTATGCATGCAGAAGTATGCTGAAATCCCCACAATGAGGCATCTGAACCGATTGTTGATAATACCGATTTTTGTGTCCTAAGAACCAATTCTCGGACCTGCATTATTAAATGACATAGTCAAACTCAATGTGCAAGTAACGTAGCCACTGCCATTGAATTTTATATATGCTGTCATATATAACATAATAGGGGCAAGCTTCATTAGTTTGATAATAGTTATGAATGCATGCATCATAAATGAAAGAGAAAATGATAAACAACAGGATCATTTCGATGAGCCCA